>CM062804.1:16515576-16858272 GCA_031772625.1 Pinus tabuliformis
CGCACAAGCTGTGAAGGACAGATGGTTGCGCAAAGCAGCGCAAGCATGCAGGATTGGTTCGTGAACTTACCAACCTTCATCACGACATCCCTAGGGTGCAGAAACCTGGTTCCAGCACCCTCTCATACTACCTCGGGTGAGACCTCAGTCCACGCACCGTGTACTATTGCCGAAAGGGCCGGTAGTTTCGGGATTTGTTTGACTAAATCACTTATGAACCTGGGTCAGGCCCCAATAAGCCAACAATATGTGTTAGAAGGTGGCAACAAGCATTGCTCTTTGGGAAACATTGAAGAAAGTTGGCTATGGCACAAGAGGCTAGGACATCTTAGTTTCAATTAACTGGTTAAAATAAGAAAGAAGGGAGTTATTCGTGACATTCCCAATATTATCCCACCTGAAGATAATGTATGCAAATCATGTCAATTCAGTATGCACTCAAGGGTTCAATTCAAGGAAAAATTGTATAGTTTAGAAGGGCCCCTTAAGATGATCCATATAGAATTATGTGGACCAATGAGGAAAAGATCCCCTCGAGGTGAGAAATATTTTATGTTGTTAATTGATGACTACACAAGAATGTGTTGGGTTAGTTTGTTGAAATTTAAAGATGAAGCCTTTGAAAAATTCAAGATATTCAAGGCCTTAGTTGAAAACCAAATGGATCTAAAAATTAAATGCCTAAGGTATGATAGAAGAGGTGAATTCATATCAAATGAGTTCCTTGATTTTCGTGAATAGAATGGAATCATAAGACAATTCACAATAGCTAAAAATCCTCAGCAAAATAGAGTTATTGAAAGAATGAATAAGATAGTTTAGCAAATGGCTCGTGCAATGCTTGATGAATCAAGAGTACCTCACACCTTTTGGGGGGGAGCAATGAAAACAACTATTAATATCCTTAATAAATCTCATGTGAGGGTAAACAATGATAAAACACCTTATGAATTGTGGTATGGAAGACCTGCTTCAATAAAGTATTTTAAAATCTTTGGGAGAAAATGCTATATCAAGAGAAATGATGACAAACTTGGAAAATTTGAACCAAGGGAAGATGAAGGTATTATACTTGGTTACTCTTCCAGAAGTAAGGGGTACAAGTGTTATAACAAAATACTTCATAAAATTGTTGAAAGTATAGATGTAAAACTAGATGAAGGCTCTGTATGTCCCAAAAGACAAATACAATTTGATGAATTCAACAATGATGAATCTCCAAACAATGAGATCAAAGAGAATGAAGGGGAAGAAGAACATGAAGCATTAGAGGAAGAAGATAGAGCATATGTTGATTCAGAAAAGACTATGTCCAGGTATATCTATAGAAATCATCCGAAAAGACAAATTCCTAGAAATAAAGAAGTCGGTGTGCAAACTAGAAGGAAGTTCATTGGTTCATCTAGTCATACAAATCTAGCTTTGTTATCTATAGTTGAACCTCAAAATTTTCATTAGGAAAGTCAAGATGAATGTTGGATTGAAGCTATGCATGAAGAACTTAATCAAATAGAGAAAAATCATACTTGGGATCTTGTTCCAAGGCCACATAATAAAAATTTAATCAAGACCAAATGGATATTCAAGAACAAGTTAAATGAATATGGAAATGTGATCAAGAACAAGGCTATACTTTTCTATAAAAGCTATGCACAATAAGAGTAGATAAATTTTGAAGAAAATTTTTCTCTAGTTGCATGTCTCGAATCCATCTGAATGTTCTTAGAATTTTCCAATTTCTGCAAATTCAAAGGGTATCAGATGGATGTTAAGTCTACATTCTTGAATGGGGACTTAGAGGAGGAATTTTACATCAAGCAACCTAAAGGAGTCATATTGGGCAACAACAAGGACCTTGAATGTACACTCAAGAAATCCTTGTACAGGTTAAAGCAAGCTCCTAGGGCTTGGTATTATCAGTTAGATAGATACTTGCAATGATAGGGTTTCAAGAAAGGATCAATTGATAACAATTTGTATATCAAGGCAGGCGGAGATACATTATTGGTAGCACTTGTATATGTTAATGATATCATCTTTGGTAGTAATGTTGACTCAATGAATAAAGGGTTTGCAACAACCATGTAATAGGAATTTAAAATGTATCTACTTATTGAACTGCCATTTTTCCTTGAATTATAGGTTCATCAAACAAAGGGTGGTATCTTTCTTTCACAAACAAAGTATCTCAAGGATATTTTAAGAAAATTCAGGATGGAAGACTAAACCTATATGTACGCCCATGTTAACAAGTTGCAACCGCCGCAAGGATGACGAATCTCTAGAAGAAAATCAATCTAAATATAGATCCACGGTTGGGAGTTTACTATATCTCATAGGAAAAAGGAAAGATAGTATGCAATTTGTTGGCATAATAGGGTTATTTCAAGCTAATCTTATCGAAACACATCTCAAAGTAGTCAAGAGAATATTCAAATATTTGTAACAAACTTTTGGTTTTGGACTATGGTATCCAAATAATACAAATTTGACTCTTTGAGCATATGTTGATGCAGATTGGGACAGGAGAATTGATGACAAAAAAGGTACCAGCGATGGAGATTTCTTTCTAGGAAATTGCCTAGTTTTTTGGATTAGAAAGAAACAAAGCTTTATTTCTTTGTCTACTGTTGAAGCAAAATATATTGCAACTACCGCATGGTGTACACAATTGCTATGGATGATTCAAATTCTGCAAGACATTTTAGTAGACTGTGCTCAACCTATTTCTATCTTCTGTGATAACACCAGTGCCATTAATATATCCAAGAATCCTATAATGCATTCCAAGACAAAGCACATTCCCATTAAATATCATTTTCTTAGAGAGCAAGTCTTGGATCATAAGGTGAAGCTAGAATATGTCCCTACACATGAGAAAATTGCAAATATCTTTACTAAACCTCTTCCCTGATAATCCTTTAAGTATATTAGACAAGATTGGCATTGATATCTTCTTCTTCTCTTCCATAATCATCTTACGAGGAGTTTCTGATGCACAAAATTAGGGGGACTTCTATTCCAAATACATAGTCTCGGGGGGAGCCTTGGCCATTGAGTCTTTGCCATTGATGTCAAAGGGGAGAAAATAGTAGGTTTCACATCAATTGATAATGGTGGTTTCCATTAATTCCAAAGGGGGATACTGTTGGAAAATTTGATGTTGGCATTATTAGAAAAATTGATATAGACATTATGGTTACTTAATGTTGGCATTGATGTCAACCTAACATAAGGAAGTTGGAGTACTATTGATAGTTTATGGTGGTCATTTTAGGTCCAAAATCAAGCTTGAAGTAGACTTAGACTTATACAGGAATGGACACAGATTAAAAACAAACAATTGGCATCTACAACCTAAATTGCACATTGACAACTAGTGTAAGCAACCCAGATTGTTGGTGGACAACCACCGTCTACATTCCTGGGCATGAAAAAAAATGTGAGGCCTCAAATCCATGGTTTATCCACTTGGATTCTCTTCACAATAGTTATGTGTCATCTTGTATTACCATCAAATTTTACCTTGGTTTTTCCCCATGGTAATTCGATGGGTCGGCCAGATCTGGTTGTCAAAGGGTGTATATAAATAACCTTTTCACACATCAAATGGGCATGCAATTGAGTGATTAAGGGTCATTCCTCATGTTGGAGGAGCCATTCGACTTGACTGACTAGTCAAATAGAAATAGGGTTGACTAGCCCTAGTCAAGTTAGTATTCTGCATTGTAATGTAAGATCAACTAATGGTAGTCTAAGCAACATAATCAGTCGGACAGTTAGAACTGTGTAATTTTTCTGCTAGTATATATATGTGTATGTATAGCAATGTAATGGTTGTCTTTGATACATAATAAGGATATTTTTGTGTTCGACTTGGCTATCTCTCCATTATTGTATTATCGTATATTTATATGGTTACTGTATAATTATTTGAAGTCTATCTACTGGTAACCATGTTCACTATTCACTAGATTAAAACATTGGTTTCGTTTTCGACAACAGAACCAATGTTGTAATCTAGTGAATAGTGAAAATGGTTACCAGTAGACAGACTTCAAGCAATTATACAGTAAGCATAAAAAGGTACGAGAATGCAGTAATGGAGAGATAGCCAAGTTGAACATAGATATATTATTATTATGTATAAAAGGCAGTCATTACATTGCTATGCAGACACATATATATAGACTAGCGGAACTGTTACGTGGGTCTAACTGTCCAACTGATTATGCTTCTTAAACTACCATTAGTTAATCTTACATTACAATGCAGACTACCAACTTGAATGGGGCTAGTTGGCCTTTTTCTATCTGACTAGTCGGTCAATTCGAATGATTCCTCTAACACCTCCAAACATTGATCTGTATTTTGTGTGTTCTAGTGTGGGGCTAAGATATTATTTATGATCTGATGTCTATTGAGAGTGACCACAGTGATTGAGACCATGGTGTCGTAAGTGTTCATGATTTGTATTTTTTGCTGGCACAGGTTATGGATTCGATCTCCATCATGATTTGGTCCTATGAGGGTGTAATCATAGATCTGGTTGCATAATAGTGGAGATTGGGAGGGTTAGAGTGCATATTGTGATGATGGTCTGATCAATCACATATGGAGTTTAATTTCCCATAGTGCTAATAACATATGGTTTGGTTCATTTTTTGGATTTCCCCTTAATTTTTAATTTGTTTTAACACCAATATGACAACAGACTTAATTATGAGTGCGTCCAATCTTCATTTGGCTTAATCTGATGCACAAAGGTATTAGTTTGTGATTTCCATAGTTAAATTCAACTTGTGGATTGTTTTGGAATGACTTTTTACTTGTTCTGATATAGAGTTTTATAGTACAATGATCTTTTTAATGTGGTCTAGCGCCGTGTTTTGATATTCAGATCTAGCATAATATTTTATTTTCCACTTGTGATTTCTATAGTTCGATCTAAAAAATGCATAGGTTGGTTTGTAATGGCATGGCGAATCTTTTAATTTAATTTGATATAGATAACTTATGGGTTTATTATGGCATGATATTTTGTGGATATATTATGGCACAATTCTCTATGGGTTTGATTTGGCTCAACAGTCTCTTGTCTTTGTTTTGAGTGATTGCAAGTCTAGGTATTATCTTTTCTATCCAAGAGTAATTAGTAATATCTCTTATCTAGTTATGACTAAGTATGTATGGTGATCTAGTTTGATCTCGTGCACACCTTCTACTGCTAGTTAAAATCCCTTTTTCTGGTGGTAAGGGATCAAAGATGATCTCTATATGTATAATCACATGTCTCTGGTGATTTCCTAACATGCATGCATTCTAAAGTTTTGTCTAAAGGTTTGAGCGTTATGCCTGAGGGTTATATTTTTCTGAAGTTGTCATGTGTAGATTTTGTTTCTATTATAATTGCATGACAGGGGAGAGGTAAGTATTGACAGAGAGATATGTGCATTTGCTTGGGTATGTAGAGTTGTATGGAAAGCTCATGTGTTGTGCATGGCTAACCATATTTATTGATTTATAATTGGCTATATGATTGTTGATGAGCTACCATGGACATACTGCAAGGATGAAATCCTTTTGATGACTGAGTATTGTTGTGAGGGATGCATTGTTATGCCAATATTGTGTCTTTAGAATTTTAATTATATGACTAGAGTTTTGAAATGTATGTTTGTTGATCTAACCTCATATTTGATGAATGAGGTTGTTATTGACAATATGACAAGGTATTAAGTTGAGCTTGTGGTGGTCATGGTTTTTGACAAAGTGTTTGAATTGTAAGACTAATAATAGAAAGGCTCAAGTAGAGATTATTTTTCATTGATGATATTACCACTCAGATTGTATGAGTGCTTATGATGTGTTTCACATAATAGTACTATGGTGATATTGCAGATCTAGTGATAGTATGACCAGAATTAAGAGTTTATATCATAGAGTATTGATAGTGTTGTGATGTTAAGCAGAGTTGATATTGTTTAATATTTTATTATTGTCGATGACAGAATAATAGTTCTTTCATATTGAAGCTATATTTCTATTGTGATAATTATAATTGTGGTTGTGGAACAATGAAGAAATTTGTATTTATTTTTGAAGTTATTGTAAAAAGGAATGGATCCAATTTGAAAATGGATGAAAGTGTGGTCCACAATTGATTAAGGGGGGTTGATGCCTCCAGTTTCTTGGTGTCAACAACCTAATCCAAGGGAATGGATGTTTCTTGGTTGTGGGTGCTAACAAAACAGAGAATGGAGTGGGTGCTTCATGTTTGTGGGTGCCAGAAAAATAGCGAAGGGAGTGGGTGCTTCGTATTGGTGGGTGCCGACGAATCATAGAAGGGAGTGGGTGCTTCCTGTTGGTGGGTGCCAACGAACTTATCTAAAGAAGAATTGAGAATAGAAGATGAATATTAGTCGTTTTCTCCCTTTATAGGTTTCCACCTTAAAAAATTCCTTTGTCCTTAGTATTGTTGATGTGATACGCTTTATGATTGATCTCATGCATAATATTGATGATTTATTAAGTATTGATTTCAAAGAATTTGTTTTTTTAACAAGTAGCTTTATATTGATTCACCCTCGTCCCCTCTTTGTATAAACAATATTTCTACATGGAGATCTCAAACTCCTTCTACATGTTTGGTACAAATTGTTGACCCATTTGATCCACATCACTTCTAAAAATGATATCATCCACATACACAACAATAATCAATAAATTCATATCATTAGCTTTAATATAAAAATTATTGTTTTTTGTGCCCCTTTTGAATCCTTGTTGTTGTATATATTTGTCAATCCTTGAATACGAGGCTCTTTGAGCTTGTTTTAATCCACAAAGTTCCTTATTTAGTCTATGTACTTGATCTGCATCTTCAGATAGTTGAAATCCCTTTGGTTTCTTAGTGTACACTTCCTCTTTTGGGTCACCATTCATAAATGCAAACTTGGAATCCATCTAATATACTTTGAATTTTTTGAAACATGCAAATGTTAAGAACATTCGTATTGCTTCTAGTCTAGCTAGAGGAGAAAAAATTTCTTCAAAATTAATGCCTTCTACTTGTGAATACCCTTTGTAGACCAGTCTAGATTTATTCCTCACTACTTGTCCATATTCATTTAGCTTGTTTCTAAAGACGAACTTGGTTCCAATAACATTTTTTTCTTTTGTTCTAGGCACATTTTCCCATGTGTCTTTATCTGATCTAATTCTTCATTCATAGTCTTGGCCCAATGGTTATCTTCATTAGTTTGGTCAAAACTTTTGTGTTCTATTTTAGACAATATTGCTAGATTTACATGTATAGGGGTGTTGATTAATTTCCTTCTTTTATCAACTCTTGATTCTCTATTTCTAAGTATTTGACTTTCAAGATGAATTTTTTGCACATACCTAGATGGAAATTTATATTGCTGGTGTGGAATTTCTTCTTCTTCTTTGTCTTGCTCATCTTGTTCTTCCTTTTTTAGATATATGCTTGTTCTCTCATTTAATTATTCATTGCTTTGTGGCTTTTTTGTTTGTGTAAATGCTTCATCTACCCTTACATCAATGCATTCCATTATCTTTCTTAGTCTTTTTTTTGTATCACTTATTGCCTTAGCTTTTGGATGAGTAACCAAAAATCATTCCATTGTCAACTCTAGAGTCAAACTTTCCTAGATTATCCTCATTTCTCTATATATAGCACTTACTTACAAAGACTCTTATATGCTTATATGCAAATGGTCGCCTCTCCACAACTCATAGGGAGTCTTATTTATGTTTACTCTGAGTTGAAATATGTTTGATATATCGACAATTTTTTGATTTGATTCTCCCCAAAAGGAGTTTGGGACCTTTGATCCATCCATCATATCTCTTGCCATATCTTGTATTGATTTATTCTTTATTTCAACTACTCCATTATGTTGAGTGGTTTTGGCTACTGAGTATTGTCTTCTAATTCCATGCTCTTTACAAAATTCTTTGAACTCATCTGAGGTAAAATCTCCTCCTCTATGAAATCTTAAGCACTTGATCTTTATATCCATTTCATTTTCAACTTGAGCTTTGAATACCTTGAACTTATGGAAGGCTTATGATTTTTCTTTAAGTAGAATGATCCATGTTGCCCTTGTATAATCATCAATAAAAATTATGAAGTGCCTTACATTTGTATGAACTAGCTCTAGAGTTCTAGATGATGAACATTCTTCTGTCTTGAAGTGGGCCCTTGAATACTTCCCAAACTTTCATGGTTTGCATATGGAATCATTTGGATTTGATGTCTTTGGCATGCCCCTCATTGCCTCTATCTTGTTAAGTTTAACCAACTTGTCAAAATTGATATTCCCCATTCTTCTATGCCATAACTAGCTTTCATCCATTTTTGCTAATGCAACATTCTTCTTTGGCTCCCTCAAACACATATACATTGTTGTGAGTTCTAATTTCTTTGGCTATCACTTTCCCAGATTTTTCTTTCTTGATTTCATATTCCTTAGAGTAAAATTTGAGGTCATGTAATTGGTCACGCATTTGACTTACACATAGAATATTGTGCTTTAGACCATCAACATATAAACCATTTTTAGCCTTGGCCTTTTCATTAAGGCTAATAATCCCTTTATCTTTTATCTTAGTTGGTGCATTATCACCAAAGGTAACACTTCCTCCTATGTCTTCCTTTAGGGAAAGGAATTTACTCTTATCCCCTGTCATGTGCTTTGAGCATCCACTATCAATTACCATTGACCCTATTGATTGTGAGTATACAAGACAAATCCACATTCTTCAACACTTTCTAGATTCTTTTTCCACCTCTTAGTGTTTTCTTGTTGTTGTATCTACTTTAGAAATTGTTGTCTAGGAGGATTCATGAATCTACTTCTACATTCACTTGTGTTGTGCCTAGAATTATTGTAATTAGAACATTCAACTTCATCCAAGAGAGGAGAGAATGCAATGTTCTTTCCAACATATGAATTCCTAGATCTAGGAATTAAGAACTGACTGGATCTAACATTTTCATTTCTAATTTATTCATAAGCTCGACAATTTATATCCTTATGACCAAAATTATGACATGAGAAATAATAGCCATAAAAGATATTCAGGTACTTGAAAGTGTATGATCTTTGTGGAGTGGTTATGTTGAACCCTTGGTGTCTTTCTTATTGATTCTTTGATTTATATTGAGTATCTTTTGTGCAGCTAATGGGATATTTTCTTTGTTACTTCTTTTTTTCAGTGCCTTTGTTTACCTTTCTCAACCTTCATTTGAGCTCATTTTCATCGCTGATTGGATTTCCTTTTTCTAGGGACTTTCTACTTGACTCTCCTTTTGAGATTCCATGATTCTCTTTGTAACCTAGAATTGTATTGTTTGTTAGTGATCTCTGGCTGCTAAGGATATTATCAAGGGTTTTAGAGCCCTTTACAAATATTAAGTTTAGATCCATTTAAGCTCTATATTTCTCTAGATATATTCTTAGAAAAATAACCTTTGCTTCAAGCCTCTCACAATTTATCTCCTATTTAGTCAATTGATACGAAAAAAATCTTCTCTCCTCTTCACCTCTTTGAGTTGGGTCTTTAAAAGGATGATTTCTTCCTCATTTTTGTTTGAGTCTCTCTTTTCATATTTCTTGGATAAATCCTTTCTTAAAGATGTGTTCTCATCTTCTAGCCTTTTACAAATTTAGTGCTTGTCCTTTAGTTTCTTTAATATAATTTATTTAGTTATTTTTGCTTCTTCTAATTGAGCCTTTTGGATATTAATTGATTCTTCATCAAAACAATGATTTTATTTTTTTGCATTCAATAATTGTTCCTCTAACCTTTTCTTATTTCTTATAGCCTTCCTTAGCTCATCCAGAGCACTAATCAATTATGTTTCAAGCTCAATTTCCCCTTCAACTTCTTCCTCAAGATCGGAATTATCTTTGTAATTATATTTCAAATTCCATGGCCATGAGCACACATTCATATAGCTCTTCTTAATATGTTTTTTCCATTTCTCTCTTTTCATGAGTAGCTCTCTTCTCTAGAATAGAAGTTCTTCTTATTCTCAGAATTTCCCTTTTTATATTTATGAGATCTACTTATATTCTTATAATATCTTTTCTTTTCATGATATTCTACTTTAGGATAAGTACATTGAGAATAAAAATGCATAATTATACCACAATCAAAACATTTAAGAGGCAACTTACCTTTATACTTTCCAAACCCCCTTTTTAGTTTCCTCATGAAATGAGCTACCTCTAGATCTCACTCTTGGCTAGAGCAACCTTGATGTTCTCTTATTTTCTTTGAGAATTTGAAAGAAACCTCCTTTAGTCCTAACATCTATTTTCCAATCCTCATTTCACATGCCATTGAAATTTCATGTAGCTCTTCCATATTCAATGAGACTAGGTCCTTCATTTCCTTAATGGCTGAATTCTTGGCATTGAATCTCATGGCAAGAGATATTAATACTTTTGAACAACTAATTCATCAATATTCTTATTAAGACCTTTAATGGTGTTTACGAACTCATCAACTCTAAGAAAAAGACCTTGCAATATTTTCATCTTTAGACTTTCAAACCTCATTATATGCGTTTGGAGTTTACCTTTCTCACCTTATCATCTCCTTCATGTTGAATTCAAGAGAAATAGAAAATTTCTTATCATCGTAATTACTTGTGATAGTTTATGTGCATAATTTTCATTTAGTTATGAATGTTAGTACATATTTTGGTATTAATCACATCAGAGCTTTTTATCAACACGTTTCGAACCATCTAATGTGGTTCATCATTAGCGTTTCGAACCATCATAGAAGCCTAAATTCTTAAATTTCATTTAGTTCTTACTCCATTTATTAGATCATCAAGCAAATACAATACAAAAGGCAAGAGACACCAAACATTAGGCTCGAAGCCGGGGAAAACCCCATCAATCCTTTCCTTATAGAGTCTTAGTCAACAAGAGAAATCCAAATCAAACTAACCAGTAAACCAAGCTCAAAGTTAGGCATCCAAATTCTGTAAAACTGGCATCATCATGTTAGTATGTCTTTGAAGCTTTTATCTCCAAAACTGGCATCATCATGTTAGTATGTCTTTGAAGCTTTTATCTCCAAAACTTTCATTAAGATCATAAAATATACCTAAGAAATCTTATATCAGTCACTAAAGGTGTACCACAAATAACTCTCATTAATCACAGAGGTATGGGCTCAGGAAAAAATCATATTATATTCTCAAGAAACTTACATCAACCAAAAGTATAACCTCGACATGAACTTGCATTAATTTAGATCATATGTCATAGGGAGATTGCATTCATGTGCCACATGGAACTTTGTACCAATCTCAAAAAGTTAGCTGCAGGAACTTCGCATTACTTCTAGAACATAGACCATAAGAATTTCGTATCATTACTAGAATATAGACCACGGGTAATTTGTATTACTGTTAGGGTATAGACCATATGAGATTCGTATCTTTGCCATAGGAAACTACCTCAGATAACTTCATTATTAGCTCAAAACTCATCACAGATTAACCACAAATTACTTTCATTTTGGTGGAGGATACATACCAATATATAGTTGTTTTCCCATGCAAAGAGTCACATCCTTTGGGTAGGCCGACTTGACTTCTGGAGGGGCCGACTTGGCAACTTGGTAAGGTAAATTAAAAAATTCTTTTTTTTCTTCTTTTCATAGAGTCATGAAGGACATGCACTTGAATTTTTATTTTGACCAAATAAAGCATGAAGAACATGTTGTATAAATTATGAGGTATATTTGCAACTGCTTATGAAGTTTTAATTAAAAACACAAGACACAAACCTACTCTACTGCTTTGCGGACATTAATTCACAATTTACAACAAAAATATCAGACATGCAATAAGAAATCACACACATGAAATTAGTATTTTTCCCAAGGAAAGAAAACTTCTAAAATCCCCAATGCATGCTTGCACTAATATGATGAATCGAGATGTATTACAATTTTTTTTTCTCAACTGAGCACAACCTACAAGTGCATAACCTATCTCTATGCTCACTGAGAATCTCTAACCCAGACTTGGTCAATTTTTTCCTCTGCTTCAGCCCCTATTTCCTTGAGAAATTAGGCCCCTATTATTTAGGAATTTCTCCAAAATTGATTGTGCAATTCATCAGTTTGATCATCAGGTTGCATGAAATACTTGTACACTCTCGAACAGTCTACCACTAATGTTACACTGCCTTAGAATCTCCACCTCAACTTGGTAACTCAAATTCTTTGCATGCACTAGTTGTTTTGGGATGATTAATTAGTTAATTGGATGATCACTGAGTTTGACTGAAGTCCCACTGCACAACTGACCTTCCACTAGTTCCTTCAAAAGTTGGAACTAGTTTAACTTAAAATAACTTGAGATAATTAACCTTGATTGCTACAAATTAGCAATCGCACATGTTGAACTAAACTCTAACTCCTCCAACTCGAATTTACCAAGTAAATTAGGTCACACAAGCCATGTCACACAAGTTAACTGCATCCAAGTTGGTTGTTGATGTGGAAATTCAAATTTTCTCACTTTAATCAAGGAAAAATCAAATTAAGAATTTATTGTGGCATTTTTCAACACTCCCTCTCAACAAGAAAGGGATTATCAACCACCCCTATCTTGCACTTGTGGAACTCGAACTTCCCTCTTGACAAGGCCTTTGTCAAAATGTCAACATTTTATTCCTCTGTCGCAATGTACTGCAAAAACATTATCTGCCTCTTCACACAGACCCGTAGATGGCGATACCAGATATCTATATGCTTGTATTGATTGTGAAAAACAGGATTCTCAAAAAATATTGATGTAACATTGATTATCACAGTAGATCACAGTTGGATCCATCTCTGACCAAATAAATCCAACAAGTATCTTTCTCATCCAGATTGCCTCGCACGTTGCTTGACTTGCAGCCATGTATTATGCTTCTTCCAAGCTAAGAATCATAAATCTTTCTTCCTACTGTCCCAGGAAACAATTGCAGACCCAACACTGAAAATTCCACCTGATGTACTCTTTCAATCTAATGGACTCCCCACCCATTTTGCATTTGTGAAGCCACACAACTTCACTCCTCTCCGTCTGTACCATAGTCCAAATTTGGTAGCACCTCTGAGGTACTGTAAAACATCCTTAGTTGCCTTCCAAAATAATTTGGTTGGCCTAACCATATCTTAGCTCAGTTGGCTGACTACATAGCAAATATCTGGTCATGTCTTCACAAGGTACATCAGTAAACCCACTAATTGCTGATAAATAGTAGCATCCACTTCTTCACCTGAAGTGGCATCCTCCTTCCTCCAGATAGTCACTAGAGGTGTCTCCATGGGCTTGAAACTCTCCATGTGGAACCTCTGTAGTATCCCATTTGCATACATTCATTGAGAGACAAACAATTCCCCATCGCCTTGCCATACTTCCAACCCAAGGAAGTACTACATGAAACCCATGTCCTTCATTTCAAACTCCCTTGCAAGGTCCTCCTTGTAAGATTTTATCAGTTTCTCATCACTAATTAAAATTAAATCATCAACTTATAATACAACAATGAGAAATTTACCTTCTACCAAGTTATGATAGAGGTTTGCATCCGCCTCATTATTGGTGAAGCCCAAATCGGTGAGATGGTTATCGGTCCTGGTGTACTAAGCACGAGGTGATTGTTTGAGACCGTACAACACTCGCTTGAGTCTACACACATAAGACTCTCGATCAAAAGTCTCAAAGCCTTCTAGTTGCTCGATGTACACATCCTCCTCGATAACTCCAATGAAGAATGTTGTTTTTACATCAATCTGGTGGATCTTCCACCCCATCTATGCATCCATAGCAAGAATTGATCTAATGTATAATTACCTTGCTACAGTAGCAAAGGTATCCTCATAGTCAATTCCCTCAATATGATAATACCCCTTGGCCACAAATTTGGCCTTATATTTCTCTATGCTTCCATCTGCTACCTTCTTCACCTAGAAGATCCATCTCGAGCCCACAACTGATTTATTTGTTGTTCTTGGGACCACTTCCCAAAGATTGTCCTTTACAATGGATTCATATTCCTCCACCATTGCATCAACCCATATAGGTTCAATCTCTACAAGCTCAGTCATTAGATCCATGTAGCCAGTGTACCGATTTGGTGACCTTCTTTGGCTATGCTCATTTGAAGGAGCACCCACATTCTCCCTCTCATCTTGCACAAATCTCTCAACTTCCCTGGTTATTTTCCTACCTTCTCTAGATGGTTCTGCTTGAGTGGTTTTGTCCAATCTCTGCTCCTCAATTTTTGGTTGCTCCACAACTCCTTGAGGTTCTTCCTTAGGCTAAAAGCTCCTCTTCTAGTTGGATCTGAATCTCCCTCTCAAGAGAGCACTGCATTGCTTTCTCTTCATCAAATTTTACATCCCTTCGCATAACTATCATTCTGAGGGATGGCAAGTACACATGGTAATTGTGGGGAGTTTCTATGTAACCCATAAATACCCCCAATTTTGTTGTCAGCTCTAGCTTCTTCCTTGATTTTTTGGAGACATGGCAGTAAATAGACGCTACAAAAATCTTGAAGTGTGACACATTCAACTTTCTCCCCGAGAAATCCTCCTATGGTTTAATCATGCCCAAAATCTTATGAGGACTCCAATTCTACAAATAGACTGTTGTGTTGCATTCCTAAGCCCACAAATGCAAAGGTAGGCCTTTATCATGCAACATAACTTTTGTTTCTCCCACAATACTATGGTTATTTCCCTTAGCCATCCCATTCTGATGTGGGATGTGGGCTGTTGTGAACTCTCGTCAAATGCCTTCTTTTGCACGGAAATTTTCAAATTCATTCAACACACTCACCTCCATTATCACTCCTAAGATCCTTCACCTTCTTTCTAGTTTCTTTCTTAACTAGTGCCTTGAATTCTGCGAAATTGGAGAACATATCATCTTTCTTCTACATGAAGAAGATACAACACTCTTGTGATAAGTCATCAATAAAAATGAAAAAATATTTTTCTGGTAGTGAAGGTTGTCGAGAAAGTTCCACAGACATCAAAGTGGATCCTTTCATAAACTGCATGTGCTTTGTTGTCTCGATGATGGAATGTGGATTTTTTGTACTTCACTAAAGTACATCCTTTGCATACATCTTGCTTCTCAAGTGCTCCTTTGGGAGGCTTGTGTTTATCTGTTGCATAATGTTCAAGGCGCCATGATGCAAGTGGCCAAATATTTCATGCCAAATTTCACCAACATCGTGGCTTTGCACCTTCTATGTCTTTGTGCTTAATGCAGCACAATCTTCCACATCTATCTTATACAGGTTCTTCACACAAACCCCGATCTGCTTCACTTGTCCTATGGATTTATGTCTCAAGAATGCCTTTCCTTTGTTGAATATCACATCATAACCACGGCCTTTCAAAACTACAACAGAGACGAGATATTTCTTTAGGCCCAGAATGAACATGACATCCTTAAGCCTAAGGGGGGAGCCCGACTTCATATGAAAGGTGATTGTACCAATCTCAAGTGCACTATACCTTATGTCATCCCCCATCTCTATGTGCATCTGCAAATATTTTTCTTCTAGGTCACTGAAAAAGTCTCTACACCCCATCATGTAAAACGATGCACCTGATTCCAAGTACCACACACTCCCCATCACTGTGTTGGTCATGCATGTGATAAGGGTAAAGTCAAGCTTGAACTGTGAATCCAAGGCTTCACTTGTTGCTCCTCCTGAGGTATTCTTTCTTTCCTTTTTGTGTGGACACTTCATGGCATAGTGCCTGAATTCATGACAATGGAAGCATTTAATTTTGGACAAATATTTCTTCTTGCCCCCTTGACTGGATTCTGGTTTGGATTGATATTTCTTCCCTTTTCCCTTCTTCATCTTTCCATCCAATGCAATTTTTTCTTCATCATTTCCCTTATATGAATTCCCATCTCTAGTATTCTGCCTTATTTACTCCTGTAGAAAATCAGACCATAAACGCTCCCAATTTGGTAGTTTCTCCCTCCCATTCACCGAATCTTGATAGTTATGCCAGCTCTTGGGAAGGCCCAAAAGGGTTAGGCTTACCAAGTCTTCTTCAGGGACATTAACATCGACCCTACCAATTTCATCACGACATTGTGTGAACTTTCTCACATACTACAGAATAGTATCATTCTTCTTCATCTTGATACTTCGAAGTTTATCCTTGAGCACCAGATTCCTATGGCCACTATTATTCTCGAACAATTTTTTTAGTGCTTTCCACATTGTGAACGAAGTTTCTTTTCCATGGAGATTTAAGACAATGTGATCACGTACTCCCTCCAAGATTATTATGATCACCTTGGCTACAAATTTCATCCACTGAACAAGGTTTTGGGCATTAGAATCCGGTGGTTTTGCAACATATGTCTTGATGTATTCTAGCAATCCATTATCATCCAATATTGCCTCCATGCAATCCTTCCATGAAACAAAATTAGAGGTTCCTACCAAGGCATAATCTAGCCTTAGTCCATTGAAGGTCATCTTCTCATCTCTGAAGAAATATTGTTGTACTGAACTCCAAATTCAAACCTTTTGAGTGTTATACAGTATTTCGTCACACTCCCAGTCTCGTATACTTTGTGTCATTAATGTCACAAGCATTGCAAAGTAATAAAAGTCGTCACAAACAATGTATTCACCATGAAACATGTTTGTGGTAATCAGAAGAATATCCTTGAAGAAAAGGTAGAAAACAATATCCAATAGAACCTCTTAGCCGCATTCAACTAAGGTATATACTAAGTAGATGTCTTTTCATTTACTTTTACAAGTTCAAAAATACAAGTTCTCGACAATCTTTTCATATTTCGAGAGTCAAAAAAGAGCTAGAAGATGACTCCACCTAAAGGAACGAGTGGTATAAAAGGATAGAAACTAGTTACAGTCATGATGGAACTACTCAAAACATGTAAAGGTCAAGTGGTTGGCTAATAAGACCATGCATCACAGATGTTCCCAAGGAAAGGGTAAAACAACCAAGTGAAAGTGTATGATCAGCCAAGCGGATGGTGATGATGGAATGAGAAAAACTAAGGCTCATATAGAAAAAACGGGCTAATAAAAATGGAAATCATGAGAGACAAAGTGGGAATGGCTTCATTTTTACACAACATTGAAACATGGGAAACTATGCTTGAGGATACTTGAAGATGGTTTCATTATTTCACAAGATTGAAACATGAGAAAAAACAATTCTTGGATTTGGTTTCATTTTTACACAAGATTAAAACAGAGACAAATTATGCTTGATATTGGTTTCATTTTTACACAAGCTTGAAACAAAGAAAAACTATGCTTGAGATAAGTTTGCATGCCCCCAACATAATGACTCAATTCTAAGTACATTCCCCCCAAGCTTCATTTCATTCACCTAAGTAGACTACTAGGTACTAAAATGTGGATGGAATGAAGGTCCATTTACGAGATCAAGTGAAAGCCTCGAGTGGGAATTTATGAGATCTAATCAAAGACTCGAATTGGAAGGGAATTTGTTTCATTTTTTAATGTGCTTGACACAGGAAAAGAACCTTGCTCATGATACCTTATTTCATTTTTTAATGGTCTTGACACAAGTAAAATAACTTTGCTCTGGAAACCTTGATTCATTTGTTAAGGAGCTTGACATAAGACAAAAAACTCTGCTTTGAAAACCTTGATCATGGACCATAAGAGGCCATGGCTTCTAAGAGATTCTCATCAGATGGCAGAACAATGATCTGGAAGGGATGCATATCAATGGATCTAATGAAAAGATCAGGATCCAATTCCCCCAGTACATGATCCAATATATCACTGACTAAATCATCAGTAGACGTGGGCATGGAATAGGTGACCACATAATTAACCTCTGGCGGGGGTGATATCACTTGCATACAAGGACCATTTAGGGAAGATGGTTGATTAAGATTCAAGTTAGGACCAACGAACGAAAGTTGATCAATGGTCACAATTCTTCATGAGGGAAACACATTACTCAAAAGAGAGATTAGGCAAGAGCCCCCATGACATAAACATAGTCATGACCAAGGAATAAATTAAAATCCAAAGGGCCTTGGACAACCATCACATCGATATAGACGATCTTTCCTCACAAAGTAATAGGTAAATTAGGAAGAATCCCTAACGGTTGATTGTTTCCTCTGTTATAACCCAACAGATTTTGGGTAATTAGCACAAGCTACAGAGAACCTAAATCTTTCCAAGTAGTTGAGGATAGAATACTAACCAATGCACCTTCATCTATGATTGTGCCAAGTACGGCCACATTATAATCTTGTACGATGATCTGGAAGGGCACATAAGGAGGAAGATGATATCTTGTAAGTCAACTCCAATCAAAGGAAGTGACCAGACTACTTAAAGGGGGTGCCATGGGAATAGGAGAACTACCCCCTTGCATTATGGGAATGGGAGGATCGCCCCCCTGTACTGCGGGAATGGGAGTATTGCCCCCCAATTCATTGGAATCTAAAGAAACAAGAAGAACCTTAGCAGTATGAAGTTCACTCCCTATAAGAAAGGTACGATCAACTGAAGGTAGAATCAAGTCAACCATTTTCTCAACCAATGGTTGGTTGGGAACATGTTCATGGGATTCACATTTAGAGGGAGTGGGATTGGCTAGAGATGAATTATGATCAACCACCTGATCAACTAGTGGAGGATCAGGGGAAAACTTTCGATAACCAGTCGGAAGACGAGGCTGAGAAGTTGTAAGCTTGTCCAACACTTTTTAGGCTTCATACATATAAGTAAAAAGGTGAATAGGATGATTCCCTTCACGTCAACTACAAGGAAATTTGACTTTACCCTTTTTGACGTGGACCTTACTATCACTAGTCGAGTGTTTATCACCAGCATGATCACCAAAGGCTGATGACAAAAGCTTATGTAATCATGTGGACCGCACTTCTAATACCTTGGGAATGCTAGTACAATCTCTAAGAAGGTGATCACCCTTATAAATCATGCAAGGGAATTTTACTTTGCGAGGTTGATTGGAAGGTTTCTCCCTAGTAGTTGCATCCATTGAAATGGTTGCTTGGTTGTCCCCTTGCTTATTTTTCTTCTTCTTAATCTTCCTTTTCTTCTCTTTCTTATCCACCTCGATACTAACTTGTAGGCTTTCACCAGATGAAAAGAGAGAAGAGGAAGAATGCCGAATAGGTGAAGAAGGAAAAGAGTCAACTTTAGGATCAACTAGAGGTTGATATTGTTCAGGTGGAGGAGAACCTAGTTGAGAAGTAGTTTGGACATTCGGAACCATAGGGGTTGAAAATAACAAAACTGGCAAACCAATGGTAAATTCGGAAGGGACAACGTTGCCATATAAGGAGCACCAATATTTCCAAAAGAAGGAAAATGACCAGGATTCTCGTCAGAGGGGTTTCCTTGATTGGTGGACTCAGGAACTGTTGCCATTAGTCTCAACCTAAGATCTACTAAGGAGTATTTCCACAGGAAGGATGTTGTTCCACGGTCAATTAATTGATTTTAGAAATTAAAGACACAAACAAAATAAAGGGGTAACTAAGAAAAAGGGTTTACCAAGCAATCATGAACTGCAATATACACCTTGGTGAACCAAGAACTTAATGTACAATGGTCAATCTCCCGTAATGTTGTTTTTGGTGTATCATGGTATACAAGGCGGCAGACTTGGTTACCTATGGATGGATAGAAACCTATAGGGGACTCCCAAAATATACTCAATAGTACATGGGAGTGCAATCCGTATTAGTGTTGTCTAATGCGTAATCATTCGATGAGAGCATTCCTTTATACTTTTCATGTGTGGAGCATCATCTATACCTGAAGGTACGTGGAGAACAATTGTATACACTTACATACGTGGAATGAGATTTCACCCTCGGGATGAAATGAACAATGACAGCTCCTACATTTAACGACATCGGAACACGTCTCTGGCCTAAACCTCTAGATGTTTTCGTTAATTTTCCAAATTCTCCTTTAGGTTAATTAAGATCAATTTCAAATCTGATCTTAAAATATGTTTCGGTTTCAAGGCTCAAAAATCGATGTCACCTGAACACACCTATGATGCAACTAATATGAAAAAATGATTCTTTTCATTTCAATAAAAGCTATCTGCAAGGAAGAAGTGAAAATATTGATGCAACAATCAAATATGCAACCAACAATAGCTTCCTAACTAGATCTTTCAATTTCACAATTCCAATGCAACAACCAAAAAAGCAAATGAATTTTAATTCACAAAAGTTCACCTACATGAAATTTTCCATTTCAAATGAATGAGGATGCACTTATTATATTTCAACACCAAGCATTGTAATCTATGCTCAATGGCAATCTCAAAAAAAACTTTCCAGTGAAATGTAATCTAATGCAATTTCCATAAGTAATGATCAATTTTGAGATGAAGGCTTAACAATTGCAAATGCAATTTCTTTCTGGTTTGCAAAAGACTTAAAAATGCTTATCATGCAGCAAATCAGTAACACATAAAAGCAGCAAAATAGAAAATTTGATTACCAAAAGAACTAAATATTCAACCAAATTTCATTTTCACTACTAAAACATGGAACAGACTTTTGCAAACCACAAAGAATCTAACAACAATAAGTCAAAATTCTATGTAAATATAGCAGGAGAAAAACTTTAGAGATTAAGACATTCCAGATCTTCTGTCAAAACCCTAAAAAATCTCATTTTTTGGACCAACGCTATTGTAATGGTCAAAATCCGCACTGACAGGGTCTTCAATGCGACTGTAATGAGAAAAATTCATGTTGGCAGTGCTTTGTTTTTCCAGAAAAAGAGCGTTGAGCAAGAAAAGCTTAGGAAAAAGGAAACAAAGTCGAATAGGGACCTAGACTTGACACTCTAAACGACACACCACTCAGAATGTGGATCCACAATAATCAAAATTATAGATCACTAAGAGGTTGGCCAAACTTATCAAATGAGACCAAAACCAAAAGGAGGTTTAAAGGGTTATTTACTCCCCAGTGGAGTTGCCATTTTGTTGTGTAGGCAATCCTTTCTGCAGATAGAAATGATCCCTCTAGCTCTATGGGAGGTTTCCAAAAGAACTAGCAATTACAAAAGACAACTACATGCAAGCTTTCCTAATTCATACTAGAGAATATAAAGGAGGATAGATCTACTGCCTCTCTCTTATGCTAATACCCTTGCTGTCAATCTTGACTCTTTGGCTTCCAAGCTCACGATCTCCTCTTCGATGGGATCAAGTGGAGACAATAAACTATACAAAGCATAACATTTTCTAATACAAATTATGTAATAGATCAAGGATAATCACAATAAATGGACAATAATTGACACATTTATGGAAATAAAAGATATATTGTATTATTATTTTTAACCAGAATGAGTATAGATTATATTAAAAAAGTCATGCTCGTTTGCAACAAAATCAGGTCTTTACATCAGTTTATCCATGCTTCAACAAGATGATAAAAAATTCTTGGTCCATCTAGACTATTGCAGTAGCTTTGGTTATCTTGCTTACAAAAATTTCCCATTATGGGATATCTACAACTATAACTTTGACAGAATTGAAATAAGAGGTATATAAATTTGCAGTTCATCATTTTGATAAAAAAAACTAAAAAACAAAACCAATAGAGAGGTGGTCAGATATCCATAGGAGTTGGGCAGTTTAAATCTAGGTTAGGGGAGTCATCTTCCAAGTCTTTGGAATTCTCTTGGTCTGTCACGCCCTCCATGTTTGTCTCCATGCCATCCTCCATGGCTTCCACCTTGATGGCGCAATGCATCCACTTCGTCCTCCATTGCCTCATGTGTTCCCGTTTCTCAATCTCCCATTCCGACATGGTCATGTTCTCATGCATTCGCTAGTGCATGCTTCGTTGGAGTTCTGATAGTGCTTCCCTTATGTCTCAATGGTATCGAACACAGGTGAGACAGGAGGGTCTATATCTACCTCCATGCCCCAAGGAACTAGCCCTCAGCCCACCAGATTTCGGCCTGTGGCTTCCCCACATGCCTAACAAAGAACTATCTTTTGTACCCTGCATGTTGGTGTCAAAAACCTCACTTTTTCTTAGGTTCTAGAAATTGTCATTGTTTTCCACAATCTCCCACAGCTAAGCACCCTCTCTCTCCCTCCAACGAGTGCCTTGTTCCTCAACAAGTATGCACCTCCCAACATCTCGCCAACTCCAATTCCCCTCCCTCTTCAAGAGAGAATTATGAACCCACCCAGTGTCCCAAATCCAATATGACTACAAAAACTCGGAACAACCCATGCCCAAACTATCTAGCACCCGCGACCTTCCAATTATACTCAGAATTTCTTTATTTTCCTTTAGAACCTTAGACGGATAAACCTTCCTACCCTCATTTTGACTTTTCACAGCATAATTCCCAGCCTCCGTGACACTGAAATTGATACATAGTAGCCTCGACTCTATCCCCCATGCTTTCGCAAAGGCCACCATTCCACTCTCAAACCTTAAATCCTACAAAATACACATACCGGTTTGCACTTTATAAATACTTCCTGATCGAGGGGTGATGCAGAGATGAGCGAGGAGATTGCTGCAATCGAGATCCCATGAGTACTCCATCATAATTCTACCATCCTCCATTAATTTCCCACCAAGCTCCTGATCTCTATCAGTCATCCCCACAATTCTCCCATGAGCGAGCCCGACTTCACTGAGGTCCTGTATTAAATTCTGCTCCATAAATCTCAAATCCTTACAGACACTTGAGGTGTTGCGCTGCCCAATTCTCCAAGAACCAGGGCAAAAATGGTGAGGCTGCATGCTGTGACTTAATCTTGAAACATGTGTGGTACAAAATTTCCATATGATGCCATGTTTCGAGCAAGCCTGGATGTCCGACTTGCAATGAGTCCTCATGGTTGGCATAAGCTTAGAGTGGGTGATATGACAGGGGGAGGAGGAAGCCAGGTATAGTGTTGTTTTAATCAATCATAATTGACCGAGACTACAACATTTAATTGTCAACCCAGTGTAGGTCTTGTTGTTTCAATGGAGTTCGCATTGTTTGTGCTGATACACTAAAGCCAATAATGAGGAAATGGAGAAAACAATAAAATATGTCACTGAACCAAATTGCTAAATCAAATCATTCATGTAGAAATAAAAACACTCCACAGAATTGAATCACACTCGCAACTATCAAAGGGTGCGCCACATAGTGACTAGTATCTACTCCAACTGGTTACTACCATTCTGTTGATTAACTCAGTGTAACAGCATAATATAAATTGGAACAACAATGAATGTAATTCACAATTTGTACAGCAACAACAAGAAACCATATAACAATTAGCGAAACTAGAATGTACACTACCTCTATCACTGCAGTCCCTGCCAAAGAGGAGGGCCCTTCCTCCTTAGCAGGGCGCAGGAATAACACAAAAGTAATTAACGAATCAGCTGAAGAGCAGTAACAACATCACTGTAATGATTAATATTAAAAATAATTCAGAGTTATAGAAGCAGAGTAACAATACTCTTCTATATGCCGTGTCCTTGTACATAGGAAATCGAGTTTCTTTTATAGTTATTACATACCCGAAATTAGAAACAGATCAGTCATGAGAATCTCACGATTCTCATGCTGATCAAAAATAAAAGTAGTTACAACCTATTTCTAAATAAAAATATACATTAGTTAGGATTGCAACTGCTTGGGTTTGTTTCTTCCAAAATAAACAATTCCTAATGCTAACAATTGTTATGTGGAATAGTACCCACACTTTCCAGCTCCGGTGCAACAGCATCCTACGAGTGAATAGTGGTTCGAGATGTTACGACAATCACTGGAAACAACACCCTTGGTGTAACAATGGACCTTTGTATCGTCGCGTAGTGTAACAGCATCTTGTAGCAGCTTTCAATGTGTAACGGAAACCTGTAACAGCATATAGGGTATAACAGCAAACTACTCTACCCTACTCTGTAGTTAATCAGTGTTGCATGTCTAATCCATAACCTTGTTCCCACAAGCAACACCTGAAAAGGAGAAGAGTTTCCCAAAATACTGTTGGCATTATGGCACAGGTTTGGAGCTATGGCATAGGTGTTGTCCTTGATGGCAACTCTCTTTGGTAACAGATCTCAGTTCAGGCTTTCAGAATGAAGGAAAAGACATATACGCAGGTTCATCTAGACAAAGACGCGTATACACGCGGGTTTGACGTTTCAAAGGCGCGTATGCGTATACACGCACTTTCATGCAAGGAAAAGCGCGTATATGTTGGAGAACTTACTTTTGGTCCGTGGTAGTTAGTCCTCGGTATTTGAACCTATGGTTTTGGACCATGGTATCTCGACAAGTGTGTTGATCCCAAGTATTGGGCCCTTGGTATTGTTTTGTTATGGTTTTGGACCTTGGTATTGAGAAAGGCCTAGCACTATAAAAGAGGGAGGAGATCATTAGGCAAGGATATCATCTGAATTATTGAATATCTGATATTGTGCTAGATCTGGAATACTGGTGATTGGATTATGGTGCAGATCTGGATCTAAAGGAAGGAGGAACCTGAGCGCAAGAAGGATAAGGTCTATTGATGGATCAAAATCTCAAGGCTTGAACATTGGTATCTCTGTATGATTTTGATCTGTTATATGTGGCGCACACTTGATCTATAAATCTGATAATCTGGGTTAACTAATGACTGAGTGTTTCAAAGAATGAATTATCCTTTATAGATCTATATGCAGGTTCAGTGAAGTGCAGGCGCGTATACACGCTTTTTCTGTAAGTGAAATAGGCGTATACGCAGGTTGGTTGTGGTACAGAAGCGTATACACACAGATTTCTGAATAGTGAAGTAGCGTACATATCTTGATTTATGTTCTAGCTGCTTCTATTTTATTGTTGCAGTGTTCTGGGTTCAGAATTGGTGTTTGGTTACAGTTACTGTGTTCTGGGTACAGTGGTCAGAGAAGTGTTTATTTGATTCTGTTGTTGATTGGTGAAAAGGAGTTTGGTTGATGCAAAAATTCTTGATGTATGATTGATGATATCTGTGGATCCAGTCTGAAAATTCATGAAACGAGGTCCCTGAAAGCAAAGAGAAGGTTGCAGCCTTCTGCAGGTAGGAGCCTGCGTACTAGTATCTCAAGGCTAGTACAAGAACTAAGGGGGTTGGAGCTCCCTTCCAGGAAAGCTGGAGAACGAGAGAGAGTTGTAGCTCTCTGCAGGTTGCAGCCTGCGTACTGGTAAAGACTGCACCAGTACAAAACATTGTAAAGAGAAGTTTCTTATTAAAAAGAAGATAGAGACGAATTGCAGCAGGGGGTTTTCACCCACATTGGGTTTCCTACTTATATCTTGTGTTCTTGTGTGTGACTGTCTTCTGCTCTATTTCAATGTTTCTGGTACTATTTATTTGCTTCTGATTCACAGATTAATGACTGACATATGAAAGTTAAATCAAATAATAATTCTGCTTTATATACGCATGTTTCTTTATCTGTAGTTGCGTATATACAAGGTTTTTATTAACTGAAGTAGCGTATATGATCTGAAGTTGAAAAACAAATTATTTGACTTGATAATACTGATTCACCCCCCCTCTCAGTATTATTTCCAACAATTGGTATCAGAGCAGGTCCTTCAGAAGAAGCTTGATTGCTTGAAGGAAGATCCTTCATCATGAGCAACTACGAGAGGGAAGCATCAATCTGGCCACCGATTTTTGATGGGCCAAACTTCGTTTATTGGAAGGTAAGAGTTATTGCCTATCTTCAATCTCTTGGTACAGAAGTCTGGGATATCATAGATACAAGGTATACTTTTCCATCAGCAACTCCTACAGATCCGACTGAGAAGAAGACATATGAAACAAATGCAAAGGCGGTCAATACTCTATTAGGATGCCTATCTCAATTAGAATTCGTCAAGGTAATGCAGTTTAAATCCGCAAAAGAGATATGGGACAAGATTGTTCTAAGCTATGAAGGAGATGATCAGGTAAAACAAGCAAAACTTCAAACCCTCAGGATTCAATATGAAAATCTCAGGATGTATAATGATGAAAGTGTGGCTAACTATTTTTTTCGTGTAGATGAGATTGTTAATTGTATGAAAAATTTGGGTGAAGAAATAAAAGAGGTTGTTGTGGTTGAAAAAGTTCTAATATCTTTGTCCCCTAGGTTTGAATCTAAAGTTTCTGCAATAGAAGAAAAGGAGAATCTACAAAATCTTAAAATGTCACAGCTAAACGGAATTCTAACTGCTTATGAAATGAGGAAAGGAGGTCCATCAGATAGGAGAGAAGCTCCCTTCAAGGCTTCAGGCAAAGGAGAGTACTATGAGTCAGGACATGTGTCAAAAGAAGAAGAAGAATCAAATTTTGTCAGAAATCTTCAACGGGGTACTGGACGGTTCCGAGGTAAGTTACCTTTCAAATGCTTTGCTTGTGGAAGAGTAGGTCATTATGATGCCAAATTTCCTCATAAGGATAATATTGACAAGGGAAAGGAACCTGTTAGATGGAACAAGAAACAAAATGCAAATAAGAAAAGCTACTACACTCATGAAGACAGTGATGGGCTATCAAATAGTGATGAAGATGAACGAGGTAATGACTATAAACTTTTAATGGCTTTTGAAGATGATGATTACATGGATGCTATAGATGTGGATAGCTTTTATGAAGAGATTTCTAGACTCAAGACATGTTTAGAAGAAAAGAATGTGATCATTGATACTCTGCAATTTCAACTTGATGAAAAAGAAAAATTTCTTGAGAAGTTAGAATGTGAAATTGTTGGCCTTAGAAAATAAATTGAGAAAACAAAGGCTCTTAATCTTAAATTTGTTAAAGGATCTGAAACTCTGGATGAGATTATCAATGTACAGCGTTCTCCACTAATCAAGACAGGTCTGGGTTATAATGGAGAAACATCTCAAGCATCCACCTCAAAGAGTTATCTTGATGCAGCAAGGAGGAATGAGCAAAAGCCCAATGGAGATCACCAGGTAAAACAGGGACGAATTACATCAAGAACAAACAAAGACTACCAGTTATATTGATGCAGCAAGGAGGAATGAGCAAAAGCCCAATGGAGATCACCAGGTAAAACAGGGACAAATTACATCAAGAACAAACAAAGACTACTAGGTAAAGCAGGGGCAATCCATCTTAAGGGTGAACAAAAGCTACAACCAGCCACAGCTAAAAACTTCTCAATTTGCTTCAAGAATGGATGACAATAGAAATTACAATCATTTGGCTGGTAGATTGGATAATTGCAGAAGTTTCTTCAATGGCCAATGTTTCTCTTGCCATAACTTTGGTCACAAAGCAGCTCAATGTGTTGCCTATAAGACAATCATGACTAGAGAAGCTCAAAAACAAAGAAGTATGACTGGGATGACGAAAAGGACCTATAACAACTTTTTGGCACTTGAAAATGAAATTGAATGTTCTATTTGTAATAACTTCAGTCATGAATATTCTGAATGCAGGAGCAGGCTTCGGCAGACAAAGGAACAAGCCTCAAGCACCAGAACATGGAGAATAAAGGAACCACAACCAGAAAGATGTGGGATAGCTTTTTATGCAGAAGGATAGGAAAATCTATGGTACATCGACAGTGGATGTTTGAAGCATATGACAGGTGATAAAGAAAAACTTGAATCATATACTGCTTTAGAAAAGGGAAAGAAAGTTTCTTTTGGAAATGATACCCCTGCAGCCATAAAAGGAAAAGGCACTGCTCAGTTGAAAGAAAAGGTCAAAGCTGGAAATGTTTTGTATGTTGATGGCTTGAAGCATAATCTTCTAAGTGTCAGTCAGATGTGTGATAAAGGAACCGAGGTAATATTTCGATCAAATGGATGTAGTGTTCGTGATCTTGATACAAGAAAAATAGCGATCAAAGGTAGAAGAACTCCAAATAATTTATACATATTTGAAGAAGGACAACAACAATGCTATTTGAGAAAGGATGATGAACACTAGTTATGGCACCAGAGGTTAGGGCATCTAAGCTTTTCACAAATAAGGAAAGCATGCAAATACCAGGCAGTTTGTGGTCTTCCAGATATCAAAATTCCAGACAACACAATATGAAAATCATGTCAGTTTGGTAAGAAAACCAGAACTAACTTCCCTGAGAAGGAAGGATCAACTAGCAGGCCTCTTGAGCTAGTCCATACAGATGTATGTGGTCCATTTAGGACAAGGTCACCTCGAGGAGAAGAATACTTTATATTATTCATTGACGACTTCTCCAGGATTGTTTGGTTGGGACTTATGAAACACAAGGATGAAGCATTCGAAAAATTCAAATCTTTCAAAGCCTTGGCTGAAAACGAATCAGATCATAAAATTAAGTGCCTCAGGTCTGACAGAGGTGGGGAGTTCACCTCAAATGAATTTTTCGATTTCTGTGAAGAACATGGAATAACAAGGGAATTCTCTATAGCTAGGACTCCTCAGCAAAATGGAGTGGTGGAAAGGATGAACAGAATGGTTCAACAAATGGCTCGTGCTATGCTTGATGAGTCTAGAACTCCCGCAACCTTCTGGGGTGAAGCTGCATTTGTTGCGGTTGTTATTCTCAACAAAACAAATGTCTGGGTGAACAGCACTCAAACTCTGCATGAGCTCTAGTATGGTGAGACTCCTTCGATAAAGCATTTCAAAATTTTTGGGAGCAAATGCTATATTAATAATACTGATGAACAGCTTGGCAAACTTGAACCTAGAGCAGATGAAGGAATTCTCCTTGGTTATTCTCCCCACAGCAAACATATAACTGTTACAATAAAAGACTTGGAAGAATTGTTGACAGCATTGATGTAGTGGTTGATGAAAAAGGATACATCCCTAGGCAAGTAAATCATGAAAATATCGAAGAGGATGAAGACTACTCTCCAAATCAGACAGATGATGAAGAAGAACCTCAAGAGGCACCTGAGGAACAAATAAGGATAGAAGAGAAGACTCCATCCAGGTACGTTCAGAAGAATCATCCAGAATCTCAGATTTTGGGGCAGAAAGAAGCAGGTGTACAAACAAGAAGAACAATTGCAGAAGCCTCAAGCTATTTGGCATTGCTCTCCTCCACTGAACCACAAAATGTAAGAGAGGCATGCAAAGATGAATGCTGGGTCAAGGCAATGGATGAAGAACTTGAGTAGATCAAAAAGAACAACACTTGGGAGTTGGTTCCTAGACCAAAAGATAAGAATGTCATAGGGACAAAATGGATCTTCAAAAATAAGTTGAATGAAAATGGGGAAGTAATTAGAAATAAGGCCAGACTTGTGTGTAAAGGGTATGCTCAACAAGAAGGAATAGACTTTGAAGAAACTTTTGCTCCCGTTGCTAGACTTGAGGCCATCCGAATGTTCCTTGCTCTCTCAAGCTTTCAGAAGTTCAAAGTTTTTCAAATGGACGTGAAATCAGCCTTTCTGAATGGGGACTTATAAGAAGAAGTGTACATTGAGCAACTAGATGGTTTTATCCTTGGGAATGATCCAAATCTTGTATGTAGACTAAAAAAGGCTCTCTATGGTCTTAAACAGGCTCCAAGAGCTTGGTACTACCGTTTGGACAAATATCTTCATCAACAAGGTTTTTCAAAGGGATCAGCAGATAGCAATCTTTACATAAAAATTGAAAATGACAAATTGCTAATACTTGTTGTGTATGTAGATGATATTATCTTTGGCAGCAATGGAGAAGCTATGAGTCAAATCTTTGCCTTGGTGGTGCAGAAAGAATTCGAAATGTCTTTGCTTGGAGAACTGACATACTTTCTTGGATTGCAAATCCAACAAAATGAGGGTGGTATCTTCTTGTCTCAAACCAAGTACCTCAAACAGATTCTGTAGAAATATGGCATGGAAGATTTGAAACCAGTATGTACCCCTATGGTTACAGGTTGCAGTCTCAGTGCAAATGATGAATTAGCAGCAGTACATCAACCAACCTATAGATCTATGATTGGAAGTCTACTTTATTTGACAGGTAACCGACCAGACATCATGCATGCAGTGGGAATAGTTGGAAGATTTCAGGAAAATCCAAAGGAAACTCATCTTCAGGCAGTGAAGAGAATTTTCAAGTATCTTCAAGGAACTCAAAACTATGGGCTATGGTATCCTAGAGATAGAGATATCACTCTACATGCTTATATAGATGCAGATTGGGCTGGAAGCGTGGATGACAGGAAGAGCACAAGTGGTGGAGCATTCTTTATGGGTTCCAGATTAGTATCTTGGTTCAGCAAGAAACAGAGTTCGATTGCTTTATCTACAGCTGAAGCGGAATATGTGGCTGCCACATCTTGTTGCACTCAACTCCTTTGGATGATGCAGACCTTGCAGGATTTTCAAATCACTTGTACACCACCTATCTCCATCTTATGTGATAATACAAGTGCAATCAGCATTTCAAAGAACCCAGTCATGCATTCAAAGACCAAGCACATACCGATCAAGTATCACTTTCTCCGGGAACAAGTGTTGGAACAAAAGGTTAAATTGGAGTATGTTCCTTCTAAGGAACAAGTTGTTGATATTCTCACTAAACCGCTACCCAGGGAAACTTTTGAATACCTCAGACAGAAGTTGGGGGTAGTTGATGCATCATCTTGCTATTAAATCTTGTCTGTTTCAAAGAAAAATGGGTGTACGCGTGTTGCATGAGGAGGATCCGCGTACATATGCCGGTTTGTGCAGAGACAGTCGCATATATGGAGATTTGATGGATACCAGTAGTGACAGGCTCTGGTTGAAGATATTATGATATGGGTCTGACAAAAACCATCTGGTACAGGTTCAGGGGGAGCAGATAAACTTCTAATGATGCATTGTTGGCATTATCTTAGAAGCTTGTGGTTCTAAGCTGTTGTTGAGTTCAGGTGGAACAAAGGTAGAGGGAGAACAGAAGGAAATATTGGTTGCTGATCTGAATGGTGATTGACTGTTGTTGCTGCTATCAGTTATTGGTGTCTTTCATAAGTATTTCGTCTCTATGTCATGTATCTCTTTTATGGTGTCAAGGTCATGTAACGGCCTATTTTGGTTTCCCCACTATGCCTGGGATGAACATGTAATGATCTTGGTTGTCATATGTAAATTTCTGATGTATCCCCACTTGGTTGGGTGGATGATCCCCACTTGGTCGGGTGATGGATGTATGTATTGAGTCTTTTGGTGATAGGAAGGTCTTTTATGATGTATAAGTCAAACATCTTTTGCAGATCTTGACTACAGTTAGGGGGAGCATGGTCAGCACAGCAGGGCATAAATTTCAGCCTGTACTCAGGGGGAGCACAACCCTTTTCCCTTGATGACAAAGGGGGAGAATGACTTTGAGGATTTTGGGTTGCCATCAAGTCCAAAGGGGGAGATTGTTGGCATTATGGCACAGGTTTGGAGCTATAGCACAGGTGTTGTCCTTGATGGCAACTCTCTTTGGTAACAGATCTCATTTCAGGCTTTCAGAATGAAGGAAAAGACATATACGCAGGTTCATCTAGACAAAGACGCGTATACATGCGGGTTTGACGTTTCAAAGGCGCATATGCGTATACACGCATTTTCATGCAAGGAAAAGTGTGTATATGTTGGAGAACTTACTTTTGGTCCATGGTAGTTAGTCCTCAGTATTTGAACCTATGGTTTTGGACCATGGTATCTCGACAAGTGTGTTGATCCCAAGTATTGGGCCCTTGGTATTGTTTTGTTATGGTTTTGGACCTTGGTATTGAGAAAGGCCTAGCACTATAAAAGAGGGAGGAGATCATTAGGCAAGGAAATCATCTGAATTATTGAATATCTGATATTGTGCTAGATCTAGAATACTAGTGATTGGATTATGGTGCAGATCTGGATCACAATACTTTTCCTATAGATAGCTAACTATTCCCTGATCTCTAGAGTGCTCAGGAATAGCTTAAACTCACGCCTGAGTTCATAAACCATCCCTGGTTTGACTCTGACCCACAATGTTTTCCTTTCTTCGTTAGCTTTTGCTGATTTCATGGCCAAATGCCACTCAATCTGGTTCCTCATAAACGAAAGGAAGGCCTGCAACTGCAAATCTCCCATATAGGAGAAGACACTTGCTACCATTTTCATGCTAACATACTCACACATGATATTATGCAAAAATAGCTTGCAAAGCAAGCTCTGTTCATCAAAATTGCAAGAGCGAAAAATCTCAAGAAAAGTCTGGGTTGAAGAACCCAAATAAGACCTATTCTCAAAAATTGCTTTTAATTGAAATAAATAATATCGTTCCCAAAGGAACACTGGATATGACAGGGATGGCCGCCTACATGCTAGTAGGTTTAGGGCAAGGTCACAAAGCTTGGTCTTGTCATTCATCAGGTCCAATACCTATCGATGTAACTGATACAGTTGTTCGTCCTTCGTCTTCATGGCTTCCTTGTGCCTCTGTGCTTCCCATTCTTCCTTTAACCACTTCTACTTAAGGGGATCCATCATCCTTTTGTGTGCCTTGAGCAAGATCACCCCCTCTTGTAGAGAGAGCGCCTGTTGCTTCCATTTCTATAGCTCTGGTAACAACAACATCTTTTTATAACACCATTCTTCATCAAGACCCTGTGTTATTTCACATGCATTATCAATTGAAGGTGTAACAGCCTCCCAAGGGTGAAACTGCTCCACTTCAGCTGTTGGTTCTTGTGTAACAGTAGCTTCATCAATGGATTTTATTACAGTTTCCTTATCTCCTTAATCAGCTTCTATTCCCATTGTTGGTTCTTGTGTAACAACAGTGTCATCCACAGAATTTTCTATATCGTTTTTTCCATGTACGCTTTTGTCTCCACTGTTGGTTCTTGTGTAACAGCAGTGTCAACCACAGGCTCGTGGATGTCAGTTTCTCCTTCCTTTCCTTGGTTGACTTCCATCTCCACTGCTGGTTCTTGTGTAATAGTAGTGTCAACCAAGGGCTCATGTGTATCCGCTACCAGATCACTTTTTGTGGACTGTGTTGTCTCAGTTGTTGGTTCTTGTGTAATAGCAAAATTCTCAATGGGTTCTTGTGTGTCAGCCTCCCCGATTTCAGTTGATCCTTCCCTCGAGATGGTGTCTATTGCACAGACTCTAAACCCTGTTGTCACTAGCTTCTCAGCACATTCCATGCACACAATGCTCGGGACATCTCCCCTTCTGGCCCTATCCATGGCCTCAGCCAAAGTGTCTAACCCTGGGGCTCTTGCCTCTGCCTTCCCCTCTGCTAGTTGTTCCCTTAGCTCTCTATTTTCTTTTTCTAAATTTTCAATTCTTAACAACAAGGATTGAGTTTCGCTCTTACCAGGTGAAGAAGGTTCCTCTGGCTGAGCCTGCTCCTTGTCCTTCTGCTCTGCTACCTCTTTGTTCTTCTTTGACATGGATGGGGACTCTAGGTGCCCGCTAACCCTTATCCTCTGCTTTGGCCACCTATCACCAATTGGTTTGTCAACTGGCCTCTTACCAACCCTTACTGTCGAAGGCTGGGGTTGCTCCTTTGTCACCATTGGAGCTTCCTCAGATGTCCCGGTTTGCCTCCTGCAGGTGGTCCTAGCCTTCTTCCTCATGAATTCTTCCCAATTCTTGCCCTGGCGGCTTAAGGCATCCAACACAATGAGCTTGATGAGGCCATGGTTGGTGACGCATGTTTTTGGATGCACAGTTGTTTTCATGGCCACGGCCATATGCCTAATGTTTCCCAGCAAGAAGTAGGGAAGATTGATCAGTTGTCGATGTCGAAGGTGATTTAGCAATGGAAAGTGGTAATTGAACACAATTTTTTCCCTTCCCTCACAAGTAATGTACTTGATGAGGTAGAGGGAAACATCAGCCCATGGTTGGGGAAGTGACAACCTGTTGATCCCCCTCCCTTTCTTTACTAGCAACTCTTCCTCTTGGAGGAAATCCCCCTTCAAGGAGGGGTCATTAACCTTCCTATTAAACCACCTCTTTCCTTCCACTGGTAATCTCATCACTTGAGCAATCACCTCTTCTGTAACCTCTAGCTTCAATCCCCTAACCTCCGTCTAGTTTCTCTCTAAATTCTTTGCAAATTCCATGGCAACACCACCGTCTAATCCCTCCAACCTCTGGAAGAACTCAAACCAGCCTACGTTCTTGAAAATATAGCATGCTTTAGGGCAATTCTCCAAGGCTTCTGTGGACCTTGGCTCATGTCGAATGGCTACACCACACATTGCTCTGCAAATTCAGTGTTGTTTCTCTTCCTTCTCCTTTCCTTCAGAAGTTTTGGGGTAGTCGACACACTACTTAGTTGTTTTAGCCTGCATTGTTCTTTTCCCACCTCTCTGAGCACTTTGAATGGGGATGCAATGCTCAAGCAGGGGTAAATGGTAGGGTGGTGCAGGTGAGGATTTCAAATTATTATTTTGCAATCATGGTTTGTACTGCATGGTAATATTTCCTTATTAATGTTGGGTTATGGGAGGTCTCGTCGAAGGTACACTTCCCCTTTTTGATATGATCAGGAATTAAGTAACAATAATTACTAGGTCACCATGCCTTAATTGCAGTTTTTTTGAATAATCATAGGTCAAGCGAAAGTCATGTGGCAGTATGATTCGCTCCCCCCCCTCCTGGCTTAAATGCAACAACCGTCCTTAGGTATCAAAATTCATGTTAAGTTGCCATAATTACTGAATAAAGCGAATAAAAATATTACCTTTGTATGATATACCTAGGAGACATGGGGAGAAGTCATGGGTGGCAAAACGCACGAACCTAGCTCTGATGACAAGACGCGTGAACTTAACTCCAATGACAAGAACCACGATGATGCCTATTGTTTATTACAATAAAATATCTTATTCCATTTATTTCTAAAAGTCGTCGACTGTTACAGGTGTAACAACTAAGATGACTAGAATATATTATTAATTTTTACAAAAATAGAGAAGAAAAGATCATGTAATGGCACTATCGTAAGGTATGATTTGAAATAAAAAATGTTGTTATAGAGTGTGTAACAGCTGCAAAAAGGTGGTTTTCAACTACTACAGAAATTGTTTGTCTGCACCCGGGAAACGTTTTCACAACCAGATTATTATTATTATTATTTATTTATTTTAAGTTTGAAGGTGTAACAGCTGCCAACCATAGCTGATTCTCAGTTGTTACACTTATTGGAAAAATTAGAATTTTTGCAGCACGGGGGGGATTTCCCGTGTTCCTGTAATCTGAAGATCCGAATTTATGACAATTTTGACGAATGAATCCCTTGAAGTAGGTTTGTGATATAACAGAAGACGATTCCCATTCACAAGCAATGGTGTCCTCGCATTGTCAATGGTCACCAAATTTACAGTCTCAATGTCAATGACTACATCTACCTCATAGGGACCTAGCCATCTAGTGCAGAGCTTACCCTTTCTTGAGTCGTATAAGGGAGCCTAACCTCTGTTCTAGAACTTCTTCTTCTTGATGAATCTGTCGTGCCACTTAGCTCTCTGTTGTTGGATAATCTCTGTTTGTTGGATAGAAGCTAATCGTTTCTCCTCCAATTCATTGATTTGGTTCAATCTTTGCTTTTGTGATGTAGCCATATCGAAATTTACCTGCAATGTTGTCCTTAGTGTCTTGATTTCGAAATCAATGGGGAATAAGGGGTTTTTACCACACACAAGTTCATATGGTGAGAATGCCATGGTATTCCTCCATGTATTCATGTATGCCCATAACACTTCTAGAAGTTTGTCAGCCCAATTTCTTCGGTGACTGGCCACAGTCTTAGTAAGGATCCCCTCAATGACTTTGTTAGTGCTTTCCACTTGGCCATTTTCTTGTGGATGATAAGGTGTTGTGATTCTATGATGGATTTTATATTTTTCAACCAACTTCTGGATCATATGAGATGTGAACTAGGGCCCTCCATCTGTGATTATCTCCCTGGGTATGCCAAATCAGACAAAGATGTCTTCAAACAGAAAGTTTGAAACAGCCTGCTCCGTGGCTCTAGTTAGTGCCTTTGCCTCAACCCATTTTGTGACATAGTCAGTGCAGACCAAGATGTAAGATTTTTGTCTAGATGAAGGATTAATTGGTCCCACAAAATCTAGGGCCCATTTCTCAAAAGGTTCTAAGATGATTTGGGGCTGTAACGGCATCTCATCTAATTGCAGTGGTTGGCCCATCCTTTGGCAACTATCACATCCCTTCACAAACTTCTTGGCATCCTGAAATATTGTTGGCCAATAATACCCTATTGAAAGGACTTTGTATCCTGTCTGTTTGTTTGTGAAGTGCCCTCCACAAGGTTCCTCGTGACAAGATTTAAGGATGTCAAAGACCTCATATTCTCTAACACAACATCTGATCTAGAAATCTGGTCCAGTGTGATAGAGGTTCCCATCTATCCAGGTATAGGTAGCACTTTGTTGTATAATCTTTCTTTTCTCCTTGGAGGACAAATACTATGGAAACTTCCTTGCAGCAAGATAATTGGCTATATCTGCATACCAAGGTGAGTAAGTAGAAATAGCAAAGAGATATTCATCTGGGAAAGAATCCTCAGTAGGAATGCAATTGTCATCAATAGTTAACCTAGAAATAAAATTAGCTACTACATTATCTTTTCCAAGTTTATCGACAATTGTGATATCAAATTCTTGTAATAGTAATAACCAGTGTGTGATCCTACCATTGGTAATTGGCTTATTCATTAAAAAATGAATGGCAGAATGGTCAGTGTGTACAAATAATTTATACCTGGTGATATAATGTCAGAATTTATCGATGGTGTGCATGACTACTAAGAAGTCCTTCTCATTCACTGCGTAATTAATCTCAGTCGGGGTTAGATTTTTGCTTATGTAGTAAATAGCATAAGGTTTCTTATCCTCCAGTTGGCCCAAAAAAACACCTACAGCAATATCAGATGCATCTGTAGTTATGTGAAACGGCAGTTCCCAATTAGGTCCTCGCAAGACCGGAGCTACTGATACACAACATTTCAACTTTAAAAAGGCCTGCTCACACTTCCCTGTCCATAAAAAGTCGACATCCTTCATGAGCAAGGAAAATAATGGTGATGCAATTTTTGAAAAATTTTCTATAAATCTCCTGTAATACCCTGCATGCCCCAAGAAACTACGTACCTATTTTTGCATTTTGGGGTTGGAATTTTCAAAATTACCTCTATTTTTGCAGGGTCTACCTTGATTCCTTCAGCAGAAATGTAGTGTCCAAGCACGATCCCTTCAGTCATCATCATGTGACATTTTTCAGTGCTCAAAGCAACATTAGTTTGTACACATCGTTCCAACACTTTTTCCATATTAACTAATGTTGTTTCAAAAGCATCTCCATAAGGTGTAAAATCATCCATGAAGATTTCAAGGCAGTCATTCAACAACTTAGGGAAATTCCTTGTATTTCCCTTTGAAAGGTTGTTGGCGCATTACAGAATCCAAAAGGAAGTAATCTATATGCGAAGGTTCCCCAAAGACAAGTTAAGGTTGTTTTATCCTGGTCCTCTAGGGCAATCTGTATCTAATTGTAGCCACTAAATCCGTCCAAAAATGAAAAGAATTTCTTTCAAGAAAGGGTATCAAGGACCTAATTTATAAATGGTAAGGGAAAACGGTGCTTTTGAGTGGCCTTATTGAGTTCTCTATAATCTACATAGACTCTCCACTTGCCATTCTTTTTAGGAACGATGACAAGCGGCGACACCCACTGATTGTCAGATATTAGATAAATAAAATTAGCACTCAGGAGTTTTTGTAATTCTTCCTTCACCACCTCCTTCAGTGCAGGGTTCATGCAGTGCTGTGGTTGTCTGACTGGTTTGCAGCCATCCTTCAAATAAATACGGTGAGTGCATAGGTTAGGGTGGATCCCTTTCATATCCGTATAGTCCCATGCAAATGCCTTTTTGTATTTCTGTAACAACTGTAACAGTAGTTGGTTTTTCTCAGCAGTTAGGTTGGGGTTAATATTCAAAAACTTTCCAGGTTCTATCTCAATTGGACTGTTGTCAATATTTGGAGTGGTTCTCATTTGTTCAAAATCTATATCTTCCACCTCTTCTTCCTCATTCGCATTTTTAACAGAAGCAATAGAAAGTGAGTTACTAATAAAACCATTAATGACATCATCTTCTGTCTCATCTTTGAAATATTGGGCTTTCCCTAGAGTGAGGAGTGGCAGGGAAAGATCTGACTCAGGCTCAAACTCATCCCACCAAGGGTTGTATACATCCACATTTGGTTTTGGGGGGTAAAGATTAAGGTTCTTTGTCGCCTGGCCATCCGAGATCACCATAGACCTAGATTTGTAGCCTATAAATGCATCTGCAGTGGCCAGCCAAGGTCTCCCTAAGATCAAAGGATGTCCCCCCAAATTGGATTTGGGTTGTAAGATAAGAAAGTCAGCTGGATACCTCCAGGAAGCTATTGTAATCACTATATCCTCTAACATCCCCTCAGGTTTAACATGGGACCTGTCCGCTAATTCAAGTACAGTAGGAGTATGTCTAAGTCCCTGTAGCCCGAGAGTGGTAAAGAGGTCCTTTGTCATTACATTAATGGTAGCCCCGAGATCGATCAACGTGTTAGCTATGGGTTGATCATTAATGTAGACAATAACCGTAGGATTTCCTGGATCATTATACTTAGTTAGAAGAGGCTGAGCAGACATTAATTCGGATAATTTCCCCATCACATGTATGGTGGCAGGGTCTTTAGGCTTCCTCCCAGGTTTCTTGATGCACAAATATCTCATTGTTTTAGCATAAATAGGTACTTCTTTAAGGGCTTGTAGCAGAGGAATTCATACATGTAGATTTTGCAACTCCCTAAGAAAATCAGATTCGGGTTGTGAAGTCATCCCAGGTTCAACCAATCTCTGAGGATACAGAGGGTCCTGAGTTACGACAGTCGAATCGGCTGTTACAGGTGTATCAGCCTTTCCCAAGTTGGTTGTTATAGCAGTAACAGTTCTTCACAGGTTGGTTGTTACAGACGTAACATCTTCCTCTATATCAGTTGTTATAGTCACAGTAGTCGCCTCAGAGCCTTCAACATCTCTTCTAGATGGTTCACATTCCTCCTCTGTAATGATGGGGGAGTGACTTGGTGTAATTACCTTGCCTGTTCACAATTGTATTTCATTAAGCCCCAAGGGGGTAATAAGGTAGGTCTGGAAGGTAGTCGAAGCCTCTATGCCCTGAGCTAATTTATTGTTCTAGTTTGGGTTAGGTTGCACAGGTAGTTGGGATCGCACCAGCGGTGGAGTGGCAGGAGTTTCGAAAGGAGGTAACTGCAGTTGTTGTTGCATGGGTAATCCAGGTAAAGCTGAATTATGGGAATTACCTCTCCAGTCCTAATTCCAAAGATATGGTTGAGATTGAGGTTATTGTATAGAGGGAGATGGAGACCACTTGTTTCAGGGTGAAGGAAACTACACTGAAGATGGAGCAGGATATTTCCATGGATACTGTTGAGTATTATATGCATTATTCCACGAATTGAAAGATGAAAAATCTTGACACATACCTGGAGGTCATGGTTGCCATGGCCTCCTTAGTGCAATGAAATAAGAGGACAGCACTTACTCACTCAACTCTCTAAGTACTGTCTTTAGTCTAGGAAGCTCCAGACATTGCCCTGTCAAATGTTCCAGCTCACAAATATTACACAACTTGATGTTGTTTAATTTGCATTCCCTCAAAGGATGTTTCTTTTGGAAATTCAGACAGAACACAGCCAGAGGTGTGTCAGCTTCTGCATGTGCCTTATTGATCTCTGTTGTCGTTATCTAGGCAGAGAGAGTACTGAGGATATCAGTCTTAAAACTCTCGAACAAATTCCTGATCTCTACTCTAGTTATTCCTCCTCCTGCAGAATTTTGTATTCAGGTAGAGGCATCTCGAATTGTGCTCCTCCCCTTAGACAATCCTCTAGAGCATCTTAGATAGAGCTTTACAATTTCAGCAAATGGTTCTTGTGATATATCCCCCTTCCCTAATAGGTTTAGGGTGTCAAGGCAGTCATCCCTCATTCCTCTGATAAATATAGCCTTCAAGATTTCATGGTCTAAATTGGTATGTTTAGACCTCTGTAGATTATAGTGGAACTGTTCTACATAGTCTTCCAGGCTCTCATCCTCCTTCTGTGTCATTCTAAATACCTCCTCCCTTAAGTCCCTAGTTCTGCAATAGTCTTGGTACTTTGATAAGAACGTCTCCTTCATATCGTTCCATGTTCGAATAGAAGCAGAGCCTAGTCCCATGAACCATCTCAAGGGTGCCCCTTTTAAAGTAGCCAGAAATAATTTCAATTTCTGAGCATCTGAGGTATAATCATAACTTCTACATAAGACATCAAACTCAAATAGAAAGGTGTCTAGATCTTCCACAGTCATCCCCTGGAAGGATGGTAAGGATGATAGAGGAATATTTTTCATAGGAGCTTCACCTTTAATATGTTGAAAATGCAACAATATGATGGAGCTTGGTGGAAAGGAGTCACCTTCACTAAGTGGGCCCACGGGCTATTTTTGGCGCAAAGTCTATTTTTAGACTATGTCTATTTTTAGACATATGGATCATGGTCTATGAGTTGCAGCATGCTATTTGTGGATGATTGGTCATGTTGGAAAAAATAGATGGACTTCTATTTTTAGACATATGGGTGGAGTCTATTTTTAGATTGCTAGACTAAAAATAGAACAGTCAAATATTATTAGCTCATAATAATATTTGGACTATAAACATTCTCTTATCCTCTTGGAGCACTTCAGTTTGAGCTACAGATGTGGCACATGCAGCTGTCAGAAGGAAATACGCTTTTCTTATGGGTCAGTTGAGCTATTGCATGGTGGACTTCAGTTAGAACTCATGTGGTTGAGTTTGGTGGAGTTGATTGAGGATTTGATGGAGTTGTGTTCAGTTTGACTTGGTTAAACTAGTTGTATTTAGTCTAACTGCATAATACACTAGTGATGAGTGATGTGAATTAATTTTAATTAATTCACTAATTATTAACTCATAAAGCAACTAAAGAATACATCACTTAACTCAGTGCATGGACAGTTCAGTGGAGACAGGTGTTCGAGGTTGAGATTGCTATCAGTTGTGACTATAGTTGTGCATGAGATTTTGCACATGCATGGATTGAGTAATGCTAATGAGGATTGCATGGTTCAGCCAAGGGAAATACGAGTTTGGTTCAGCCATTCATCATTATTCTCATGCAAGATTGCGCAGTGGAGGCAAGCAAGCAACAGAGGAGATTTGAGCTTGTGATTGATTCAGATCTGAGCTAGTTTTGTGTGTAACAGGTGGAGATAGTACTGAGTACTTGTGAGGAGTATTGTACTATGTGTTTTTACATGTTTTCAGTCATTATAATATACAGATAGTGTGGGGTTTTCAGCTGTATGCTTTCCCCGGGTTACATACTGTGTTAATGTGTGCATGCGATTGATGTTTCATTGTTTTTAATGCTGCAAAATTGATGATCAACGTAGAGGAGGTTATGTATTATGCATGCACTCCACAATAGTGTATAATCAGGATAATCTCTATGAATAAGTGTCATATTATTCAAAATTTCTACATGGTATCAAAGCTAGATTTGTAGAGAATTTGCAGGAAAATTTCTACATGGTATCGGAGCTGTTGATCATCAGATCTATTATTCAGAAAGTGTTTACATTTTATTTCTTCAGGCAGAGTCTGTAATCGGGCCAGGTAGCCTCTAGATTCATCCTTCCTTTGGAAGGTGAGATATCCAGTAAAAGCCCATACAGTCAATCTCTGTATGAGAAATACTTTGTTCTCACGAATTTTAGATCAGAAGCGGTTGAGTTTTTGAGCTGGTGGAATTCGAATTTGCAGCAGTGTTTTCTTGGTGTCAACGTTGCAATGTCTTTCAACGGATTGCGATTGGAGTATGCTCTTGAGGACGGCTCGAATTATATTGCATAGAAAGATAGGATGGAGGCGGTGTTAGATGACAATGGGTTGAAGGATTTCATAGATGCTGAAGTCCCAAAACCTACTGATGCTGCTGAAGCTGTGGTTTGGCAAAAGAAGACAGCAAAGTGTCGAACGATTCTGTTGGAGGGCATGAAGGATCACATTGTATCCAGCTTGCATGAAAATGCTTCTCCATACTTGATGTGGAAAGCATTGACAGATCTATTCCAAAGCAAGAGTGACCAGAGGAAGTTGGTGCTCAAGGATAAACTCAGAAACATTAAGTGTGAGAATGGAGACAGTATGCCCAGGTATCTCACGAAGTTCACCCAGTGCCGGGATGAGCTGGGAAGTGTGGGGGTGACTGTTGATGATGAGGACTTGGTGAGCTTGGCTCTCCTTGTTCTTCCGAAGAGTTGGCATTCCTATCACGACTCTATCAATGGTCGGGAGAAATTGCCAGGATGGGAGAGACTTTGGTCAGATCTTGTGCAGGAGGAGATTAGACGGAGCACCAGAGACAGTTCTTCATCCATGCATGATGAGGAGAACTGTGTCTTAGTGAGTAAGGTGAAGAAGGGGAAGGAGAAGGGTTCTCTTTTCGAATCTAGTTCTTCCAATGATGGGAAGAAGGTTGACAAGTCGAAGGTGAGATGCTTTCGTTGTCATGAGTTGGGCCATTATGCTACTAATTGCCCAAAGAAGAAATCTAAGAAGGGATCCAGGGAAGGATCTGAAGGTGAGGCACTTGCTTCATAGTTTGAGTTGGATTTCACACTCTTCGCATGCATGGTTTCATCCATGGTGGGAAGTGGTTGGTTTCTTGACAGTGGAGCTTCTTTCCACATGACCGGTGACAAGAGTTTGTTCAGTACTTTGGAGGAGAAAGATCTCCAGATACTCATAGCGATGGGTAATGATGAGAAGTATAATGTCTCAGGTGTAGGCACAGTTATTTTTCAGAGGGAGCATGGAGCTCGCCTTACCCTGACCGATGTCAAGTATGTACCAGCACTAAAAAGAAACTTGGTGTCGATCGTGATGCTGGAAGACAGAGGCTATTATGTAGTCTTCACTAAGGGAAAGGTTTTCCTTGGACACATCATCACTAGACAGGTGAAGTAGATTGGTTCACGGGTCAAGAACCTGTATGCTCTTGAGGTTCAAGATCCATGCAAAGCCTTGAGCAGCAAGGCAACTGATGGAGACTTGGTGGTTGAGAGGGATCGTATATTACCTCTCAACATGCAGAGCCAAAAGAATTCTCAGACGATTGTGGAGGAGCCACGATTGGTGCAGCAGCTTCAGGAGGTTGTGGAGAAGCCACAACAAGGGAAGCAAAGAGGAGATCAAGTAGAGACATCTACTCATGCAGAGACCTCCAGTAGGGGGAAACTTCGAGCCAGGTGGGCTGAGGGATCACATGCAGCCATACCTCCAGGTATGAGGTGGGATGATGTGGATTGATCATCCCAAGGAGGAGGGGTAGGATCCTTGAGGTACCCAACCTCTTGGATGAGACCTTGCTACGGGAGCCCCAAAGTGGAGTAGCAAGAACTGACTGATTGGGTAGAGACAGATGCGGATGGAGCGGCAGAGAGAGCGACAGTGTAGGGAATCCTAGGACAGTGCATAGCTAACAGGCTGCAGCAATGCAAGAGGCACAAGTGTTTTGCACAGTGCTAGGTGGCACAGAGAGGTTTGAAATGGTGTGAGATGCATGGAGATGTTACAGTAGCACAGATGTCAGAGAGGGAGCACTTGTCAGCAGCAGGTAGAGCTTCAGCATTAGAGTATGTTCCTAGCCCAACAGAGTGGTCAGTTGGGAGTGTTTTTGTTCCAAGTGTTGTTGGAGCAAGTGGACTGGGCAAATGTGTTGCATGCAGAACATTCCAGAGTTGCAGGATAGGGGTTGCAGATAATCCATATCTTTTTGAGAGTGAGTGTTGAAAATGCAACAAGATGATGGAGCTTGGTGGAAAGGAGTCACCTTCACTAAGTGGGCCCACGGGCTATTTTTGGCACAAAGTCTATTTTTAGACATATGGATCATGGTCTATGAGTTGCAGGATTCTATTTGTAGATGATTGGTCATGTTGGAAAAAATAGATGGACTTCTATTTTTAGACATATGGGCGGAGTCTATTTTTAGACTGCCATACTAAAAATAGAACAGTCGAATATTATTAGCTCATAATAATATCTGGACTATAAACATTATCTTATCCTCTTGGAGCACTTCAGTTTGAGCTATAGATGTGGCACATGCAGCTGTCAGAAGGAAATATGCTTTTCTTATGGGTTAGTTGAGCTATTGCATGGTGGACTTCAGTTAGAACTCATGTGGTTGAGTTTGGTGTGTTATAGACATTTTTGTGCCTTACAGCTATAAGCATGAAATGTCCATAATTCAAGGGATCCAAAGTCCCTAAAGATGTTGTTACAGCTCCTAAAGGAACAAGGTCAACCAATGACAGCTTCTCCCAGAAGTTCTCCACCAAAAACCACTCAGAAATAGTCAATTCAAGATCAATTCAGAGGCTCCACTAGCTGCCTGTGTTGAAATGCAAAGTCTGCACTGGCTAGGTGCACTGCAACGCAGGTGGAAGCACTACCAGGGTGCGCTGAGCGGGAAGTGACAAATGGCAAGCTCATTCAATGAGGTGGAAAGACCATGGAAGCTTCCAGAATCTTCTCCAATGACACTTGCCTCAATGAATTCGACTAGTGATGAGTAAGAGGTTCTCAACCTCCATGTGGAAGCAAGAACTGACAGAGAGAAGCCACAAGTCAAAACATAAGCTGACTCATCCTCTCTGCTTACATCTATATATGGATCTCTCACCCAGAGGTTCAGGGGGCTGGAATTTTGTACTTTGCAGAGAATTGTTGTTGGTTTGAGATTGAGATTAGTACATTGGGTGATTTATGCTTTGTTGGAGGAGAGGAAGGGATTCCTTTGCTGGGAGGTAGATGCTGGATCGGGCCTCACTTGGTTGTATCTCCTCTTGGACTTTATTACTCTATCAATAAACTATTTGAGTTTCTCCTACATGCTGTGTACCAATGATGTTTTGTTATGCTTACATGTTTAGCTTAATCTGATCTTGAGCTTTTTATGAATGTATATCTGTATCTTCTTGTAGTTTCTCTCTCTTGTGATCTTGCAGGAATTCGGTGAAGCTGGGCTGGTGAAGGAGCAAGAAGCTGGGAGCTACTGAAGAGAGGAGTGACTTGGATCGACAAACTAGCGGAAGATACAGGTTAGTTAGATCCTTCTTCCTCACTTACATTTCATAAAGAAGAATACTCAAATAAGTTTACCTGTTTGTTGCTAAGGCACTATCACCTCTTAGAGTGGGATAGGGGCATTCTGAATTGGATACTTTTCCCAACAACATGGTGGAGTTGATTGAGGAGTTGATGGAGTTGTGTTGAGTTTGACTTGGTTAAACTAGATGTATTTAGTCTAACTACAGAATACACTAGTGATGAGTGATGTGAATTAATTGCTAATTAATTCACTAACTATTAACTCATAAAGCAACTAAAGAATACATCAGTTAACTCAGTGCATGGACAGTTCAGTGGAGACAGGTGTTAGAGGTTGAGATTGCTATCAGTTGTGACTATAGTTGTGCATGAGATTTTGCACATGCATGGATTGAGTAATGCTAATGAGGATTCCATGGTTCAGCCAAGGGAAATACGAGTTTGGTTCAGCCATTCATCATTATTCTCATGCAATATTGCGCGATGGAGGCAGGCAAGCAGCAGAGGAGATTTGAGCCTGTGATAGATTCAGATCTGAGCTAGTTTTGTGTGTAACAGGTGGAGATAGTACTGAGTACTTGTGAGGAGTATTGTACTATGTATTGTTACATGTTCTCAATCATTATGATATACAGATAGTGTGGGGTTTTCAGTTGTATGCTTTCCCTAGGTTACATACTGTGTTAATGTGTGCATGCGATTGATGTTTCATTGTTTTTAATGCTGCAAAATTGATGATCAACGTAGAGGAGGTTATGTATTATGCATGCATTCCGCAATAGTGTATAATCAGGATAATCTCCATGAATAAGTGTCATATTATTCAAAATTTCTACATAATATCCCTGATTAGGAACTCAGAAGTGGTGATAGTAGCATCTTTTTTAGAGTTGTTGTCATTGTTGTCCCCCATGACTAATCCTTCTAACCCTTGTTGTAACAAACATCCTTCAAATTGTTCTTGTGATGGTCTTGCAGGTGTGATTAATGGCTCAGGTATCCTTGGGGCTGGTTGTTTCACCGCACTACCTATATCTGGGTATTGATAAACCAATAGGTGCTCTTCCATCTCAGGTGTTTGATCTCCCCCCTCAGTTTCCCTTGTTCCTCAGTCCCCAAGTTCTGGCTACTAGATTCCCCCTCCTGCTCCTGAATTAGATTCTTGATCTTGGGGATATGGGTGCTAACTTTAGAATGATATGGTCCTAAGATGAAGGAATCAAAGGTTTATGCCCTTGCTATGGGAGTAATAGCTTTTTGCGGCCCTGTTTTCATTGCATCCCTTTAAGAGTTGGGTTGTTCTTTTTCTTCCTTAGAGATTAGTTCTTGGATAAATGTTTTCCTTCCCAAATCTACACTCTTCCTTTCCTTTTTACGACCCGCTTTTCCTGTGACTAATTAGCGTGGGGGTAGTTTTAGTATCTCTGTAATTCCTACAGTTGCACAGATGGACCCTATGTGTATTAATTCACACCCTAAGTGTCTCAGTCTTCATTAGTGGTGAGCCCGACCAGGTATGTTAAAGCGATGTGTAGGTTCTTACCTCTCATCTTACCACCCAGTGACTGAAGAGTTGAAGACATGCTAAACAAAACACCAAAATTCCCTAAGTTCCCTAGTGGTCACAATGGTGAGCCCGCCCAGGTATGTTAGAGCAATGCACAGGTTCTTACCTCTCGTCTTACTGCCCAGCGATTATGAACTAGGAACGCTCTATCATCAAACAAACAACTTGGCTGACTGTATCGTCAACTTCCATCCCCGGCAATGGTGCCAAAATGTAGTGTTGTTTTAATCAATCCCAATTGACCGAGACTGCAACATTTAATTGTCAACCTAGGGTAGGTCTTGTTGTTTCAATGGAGGTTGCACTGTTTGTGCCAATACACTACAGCCAAGAATGAGGAAATGGAGAAAATAGTAAAATATGTCGTTGAACCAAATTACTAAATCAAATCATTCATGTAGAAATAAAAACACTCCATAGAATTGAATCACACTCGCAACTATCAAATTAAGGGTGCACCACATAGTGACTAGTATCTACTCTAGCTATTTACTACCATTTTATTAATTAACTCATTGTAACAACATAATATAAATTGGAGATGAATGGAATTCACAATTTTTACAGCAATAGCAAGAAACTATATAACAATTAGCGAAACTAGAATGTACATTACCTCTATCATTGCAGTCCCTGCCAAAGAGGAGGGCCCTTCCTCCTTAGCAGGGCGCAGGAATAACACAAAAGTAATTAACGAATCAGCTGAAGAGAAATAACAGCATCACCGTAATGATTAATATTAAAAATAATTCAGAGTTACAGAAGCAGAGTAACAATATTCTTCTTTATGTCGTGTCATTGTTCATAGGAAATCAAGTTTCTTTTATAGTTATTACATCACTGAAATTATAAACAGATCAATCATGTGAATCTCACGATTCTCATGCTGATCAAAAATAAAAGTAGTTACAACCTATTTCTAAATACAAATATACATTAGTTAGGATTGCAACCACTTGGGTTTGTTGCTTCCAAAATAAACAATTCCTAATGTCGACAGTTGTTATGTGGAATAGTACCCACACTTGCCAGCTCCGGTGCAACAACATCCTGCAAGTGAATAGCGGTTCAGGATGTTACGACAATCGTTTTCAATAGCACCCTTGGTGTAATAGCAGACCTTTGTATCAACGCGTAGTGTAACAACATCCTGTAACAGCATTCAATGTGTAACAACAACCTGTAACAGCATACAGGGTGTAACAGTGAACTGCTCTACCCTGCTCTATAGTTAATCAGTGCTGCTTATCTACTCCATAACCTTGTTCCCACGAGCAACACCTGAAAAGGAGAAGAGCTTCCCAAAATACTCCTTCAATGCTCACTCTGATTAGCCACAAAAAGGAATAAAGTATTGTATTATTCAGTAAAATACAGCAAAATAACATGACAATAGAATAGGTTATAAAAGTGAGAAAAAGGGGAATTAATCATGTAAAGTTCATAGGCCTGGAGGATAAAAGGATCAAAACTAGGGAAAGAAGGTGCAGAAAATAGGTAAAAAGCCACACCTAACACCAAGGTGGTGATTATAACACAGAGGGACAAAGGAGAAAGGGGAGGGCCACAGGGAAGGGGGAAGGGGAGGGTAATGAGGAAGGGGAGGGGGAATGGGAGAAAGGGGAAGGGAGGTGGGAGGGATGGGGGGAGGGATAGGAAGGGGGAGGGGGGGAGGAAGATGCCAAGAGAGAGCTAGGGGGAGGAGTAGAGGGCTTCATATCTTTATGGTATGCTAGATGCGACTTTTCCACTTCCTTAGTTATCCTTTGAGACTTTATTTCCCGCCTACATATATCTCTCTTCATTTTCTTAAGGAATTTTTGTCATGCTCATGACATCATTTATTACACATTTTTCCTCCTCCAGATGGCATGCCTTATTAGCTTGTCTATCAACATCATGATTATTTCCCCTCAAGACATGATAGAAGGACACCGAGTCAAAAGCAAGGAGCAAGTTCTGGGCTCTCATAATGATTTGATTCAGGTTAGATATCTTAGCCTTTGAAGTGTTAATCATATGCCTTATAATGATCATGGAGTCTCCTAACACCTGAATCTTTTTTATCCCATTTCTTTGTGCCAGGATTAGTCCCAGGAGCATTCCATAAGCTTCAGCTTGGTTATTGGTCTTCTGGCCTAGCCCCCAAGCATAACTAAATTTAATGATTCCTTCAGGATTAATGAGAATCCCTCCCCCTCCTGCCACCCCATAAAACATATATTGTATTAATAAGAGATGGAAAAGGGAGAATTACAACCTATATATATATATATATATATATCTATATATATATATATATATATATATATAGATACCTTAGTTGAATGTGGCTAAAAAGTTCTCTTGGACATTTATTTTCTACCTTTTCGGATTCAAGAGACTATCTACGAAAAGGGACATCTAGAGTTTTCTTTTCACCTCTTTTTCAAACTCTTTAATCATGGAAAAGGGAGAACTACAACCTATATATATATATATATATATATATATATATATATATATATATATATATATATATAGATAGATAGATAGATACCTTAGTTGAATGTGGCTAAAAAGTTCTCTTGGACATTTATTTTCTACCTTTTCGGATTCAAGAGACTATCTACGAAAAGGGACATCTAGAGTTTTCTTTTCACCTCTTTTTCAAACTCTTTAATCATGGAAAAGGGAGAACTACAACCTATATATATATATATATATATATATATAGATATAGATATATATATATATATATATATATATAGATATACCTTAGTCGAATGTGGCTAAATAGTTCTCTTGGACATTTATTTTCTACCTTTTCGGATTCAAGAGACTATCTACGAAAAGGGACATCTGGAGTTTTCTTTTCACTTCTTTTTCAAACTCTTTAATCATGAAAAATATGTTGAGTTAACCCTCTGTCGGACTCGTAAAGCTAAAATGACTAAGGACTTGTCACCATGACGAGAGCGAGCTACTCCTTCCTAGGGCTCATTATAAATACTAAGATGGATTCATCTAAAGGATGAACTTGTACGACAAGCATGTGGTATCCTCTTCAAGCTTGAGATTAAAAATAAAGAGGTGCTTGCTAGAAATAGTGAGTTAAAATGAAAGGAAACATATATCCTTTATTTTGCATAAAAGTTGATGTGTCACTCTTGAACATGACACTTATATCTATCTCGTGTCGAGTTTGGGTTATCTGCACTTTGTCACTTGTCTTACTAGGTTTTGGAAATCCATTTGCCTCTCATATGATTATATCCTATTGTCACCATGACCTCTGATCTTACTTTGAGCCAAATGTTGTTCAAGAGAAGTCCCACCTGCAAATTCAAACCACTTATACCCTGTTTGACTTTCTCTACATAAACCTTGAATCACTCTTTCCAACTTTGCAAAATCCCATGTTTCATGTCGATCATGTGGGAAACATTATGGACCTCCTTCAATGGATCACGTCCTGTCAACTCCAACTCATTATCCGGGAAGATGATCTAGGAAATCCCTCTCAGTGCCTTGGAGCTTGCATGCCTCAATGGCAAGCTCTTCACATTCGACGATAGGTTCACATCACTGGCTTTTGATCGAATGATTATGCAAGTGTTGAAAATTATCTTCGTTGTTCACACTTGTGTATTTTGTTGTTGTAACTTGAGATCCATCGTCATCATTGGTGGTTTCTCTCGTGCCTATTAACGGTTTACATCATTTGCCAGTAATCAGGTGGTTTCTACCATGTTCGACTGCAACCCATTTATTTGCATGGTGGTATTTGTACTTTGGTTGGATCGAGACAAAGATGAAGACCCTGGGTTTCATTTGATAAATCCATGTTGCGTGGAGTTATTAAGTATTCATGATTGTAAACATGATCCTTTATATACGAATCGATGCATCCATACCATGGATCTATGTATTGTTAGATGTTTACACTTTAAGCATACTTACATAAGAGATGCCAAATATATTATATTATGTTTGATTTGCAATTCTTCTGGCAGTGGTTCTCTAAGTCCTTTCCTTCGCTTGGAAATCACTTCAGCCGTCACTTCTTGTTCTAAATTCATGCTTTAGGGGGCATCTATTATATAATATTTTGTCACACCCCCAGTCTCGTTTCTTGAAGTGTCGCACTTTGTGTCGTTAATGTCGCAAGTGTCGCAAAGTGATAAAATTCGACGCAAACAATGTATTCATCATGAAACATGTTTGTGGCAATCAGAAGAATATCCCTAAAGAAAAGGAAGAAAATTTGTCTTGAAGGAATCCTCAAGAACTTGTCAAAAAGCATTGTTTTTCAAGCCTGTCACTACTTTTATCAAGCAAATATGTGCTGGTAACATCTGGCATTACACATGTCTAGCGATGTTAGCACTACTTTTATTAAGAAAATCTGTGTTGGTCCTCTTCAGGAATTTTTTCCCAAAATGGAGGAGAATCTTCTCTTACTAGAAAGCTCGAGAATGACGATGTGGTTTCAGGTGAATGAAGATTGGAACAAGACCTCCCATTCTTGGCCCTAGATCCTACTTCCATGGATCTCTCCCTTGAGATGTGGAACTCCTCCCTCTTTTCATGGATCCTCAACTCCCTCTCCTTCCCTATAAATGAATTTCCCACCATCCACTAATGGTTGGTTGTTGGTTGGTTGGTTTCCATCCTAGTGTTGAATTGTGCCCAAATGTTGCCCATTTGCAAAGGAGAAAAGGTGTTTGAAGGCTAAGGCTTGGACTTGGAATCTCACTTGAAGGAGGCTTCCAACATCAAGGCTTCATTAGTTGTAATGATCCCTTTTCCATATATTAATAATACAATATATGTTTTATTTCCATAAATGTGTCAATTATTGTCCATTTATTGTGATGCTCCTCGATCTGTTACATAATTTGTATTAGAAAATCCTATGCTTTGTATATTTTTGTTGTCTCCACTTGATCTTTCTTGCAGGCACTTGTATGAATTTATAGGGTAAGTTCCTTAGATAGAACACCAAAGGACACCACTCACAAACATATCACATATCAGTACACCAATATTCTTGATGTGGTTAAAACCCTCAAAGAGGGAAACAATCCACAGCCTGAGCCAATGCGACCACTTCAAGCAATTTATTAATGTAAAAGAAATAAAATTTACATAAGCTTCTCTCATGAATGGTCACCTAACAAATGACTGTCCATGCTCTTTAAATAGAGATCATGGACTAATCAGGTGTTAAGCCATGGATCAAGTGTCGGTAATACCAGGGAAAGAATGAACTGTCGAATCACTTCATGTCTATAACATATCGTGACCATCATATTGTAAGTTACAAAAATTACATACTAAAGAAACACACTTTACCTAACTATAAACCAGACCAAGTTATGCTTAATTATTTCCTATGTGTCAAAATATCCTAACATCCCCCCTTAAGAACAACTTGGGATAGGATTAAAGGATGTATAAAGATGACATGGTAGGATAAGGAATGAGGCATTATAACCTATGCCCCCTTAGTGACAACTTCCTAAACTCCAACCATAAATTGAAGTTTAGTAAACGTCGCCTCTATGAGAGCCTTTGTAATGATGTCTGCAACTTGATCATCGGTTGAACAATATTTCACTTCAAGAACATGTTCAAGAATGAGATTTCTGATGGAGTGAATGTGTAGTTCAATGTGTTTGTTGAGATGATGTGGGACTAGATATTTGCATAGTTTAAGGGCACTTTGATTATCACACCAAAGTGTAGTAGGATGTTGTTGCTGAAAACCAAACTCTGATAAGACTCGACGAAGCCACAGGGCTTCCTTACTAGCTTCAACAGCGCCATGATACTCTTCTTCTGCTGAAGAAAGAGAAATGGAACTTTGTTTCTTGCAATCCCATGTAATAGGTCCAGAACTAAGAGTGATGACATAACCTGCAGTAGACTTCTGATCGTCAAGATCACCAAACCAATCAGAATCAGTGAAACCAACCAATAGAGGAGATGCTTCTGCACTGTAATGAATGCCAAACTGAACTGTACCTCGAACATAACGAAGTATTCTTTTAGCTTCTTTCCAATGACTTTCATGTGGGTTTTGCATAAATCGAGAAACAAGGGAAACAACAAAGGAAAGGTCAGGATGGGTACGGGTAAGATACAAAATTTTTCCAACAAGCTGATGGTATAAGGTAGCATCAACTTCGGGGGAAGTACAAGTGGCTAAAAGTTTGGCTCCAGACTGAAAGGGAGAAGGGGTTGGCTCATAGTCTTCCATGTGAAAGTGTCGTAGAAGATCACAAACATACTTGGACTGGGAAAGGGAAATACCTTCTTTGGATTGCAAGACTTGAAGACCAAGAAAATAATGCAAGTGTCCTAAGTCTGTCATTTCAAATTGATTTTTAAGGATGGACTTCACATGGTTTATAAGGTTGGCATCACTACCAGTAAGGATAATATCATCAACATAAAGAACAAGAATGATAAGAGACTTACCCACTTTCTTGGTGTAGATAGTATTGTCAGAATGACACCTAGAAAAACCAGTGTCTAAAAGAAAGCTATCCATTTTGGCATACCAAGCCTGAGGGGCTTGCTTGAGACCATAAATGGATTTCTTAAGCCGACATACAAGGCTAGAGTCTTTGTATAAAGCCAAGAGGTCATTCCATATAGATTTCTTCATGTAAGTCCCCATGCAAGAAGGAGGATTTAACATCCATCTGATGGACTTCCCATTTGAAAGAGGCAGCAAGGGAAAGAACAAGGCAGATAGAGTTCATTCTGGAAATAGGGGAGAAGGTTTCAGTACAGTCAATGCCTTCAACTTGTGAAAAACCCTTAGCAACAAGATGAGCTTTATGTTTATCAACTTTTCCATCTAGTCCAAACTTGATTTTGTATACCCATTTTCATCTAACAAATTCTCATCCCTTTGGAAGAGGAACAAGGTCCCATGTATCATTTGCCAATGATGAACGATATTTTTCATTCATTGATGTGTCCCAATCTTGATGCATTGAATATTCTGCAAAGGTGTCAGGATCATAATTTGTTGAAGCTTGAGCTAGTAAAGAAGAGGCTCTATCAAACTGAGAACGTGTATGATGTTGATTTGTAGGATCACCTGCAAGAGCACTTGTTGCATCCCAAGTAGCACGGACCCATTTTGGAAGCTGAGGAGCTAAAGGAGGATCCCGAGAAGGTGGGGGAGGATTTTCATCCTCGCTATCATCATCTGAAGAAGGAATATTTTCATAAGTAGAAGAGATAGAGAGAGGTGGCACATCTGCCAAACTAGGCTCGTAGACCAATATGTTTTCAGCAAACTATACATCTCTTCTAATGATAATTTTTTTGGATTTAGGTTGAAGAAGTCTATACCTTTGACATCTTCATAATATCCAACAAATATAATGTTTTCACTCTTAGGTTCTAAGGCTTTATATTTCTCATCTGGAATATGGGCCCATGCTTCACTTCCAAAAACATGAAAGTGACTTACATCTCGTTTAATTGAGCTCCATGCTTCTTCTGGAGTGATATTCCTTAAAACCTTAGTAGGAGTGTGATTTACTATGTAATTTGCACAGTTAATTGCTTCTGCCCAAAAATTAAGACTAAGTCCTTTAGCTTGAAGCATACAATTAGCCATTTCCTTTAAGGTGTGATTCTTCCTTTCAACTAGACCATTTTGTTGTGGAGTATATGGAACAGTATGTTGCAATTGAAGTCCATGCTCAGTGCAAAAATTGATGAATTTGTTGTTAACATATTCTCTGTCATTATCAGATATTAGCTTAAGAATTTGATGTCCAGATTGTTCTCAACAAAGGCCTTAAAGGCCAAGAACATGTTAAAGACTTCACTCTTGAGTTTTAATAAGTATACCCAAGTGCATCTGGAGAAATCATTAATGAAAGTTAAGAAACACTTGTAGCCAAAGAATGGAACAACTGGAAGTGGACCACATAAATCACTATGCACAAGCTATAAAGGGGTTGAGGCGTGCTAAGAGGCATGTTTTTCAAAAATATCCTGATGATGTTTTCTAAGTGCACATTCGGAACAAACACCATCTCTACAAGATACCATAGGAAGACCTATCACCATATTTTCTTTACATAGATTTTGAAGGGAGCGATAGTCTAAGTAACCAAATCACTAATGCCAAAGTTTCTTCACTTCATCATTATGAGAAACAAATACCGAGGGAAGAGTTGATGACCCAAAGTTTTTAAACTTATACAACCTTATAGAATCATCAGCAATGTCAGTAGCTAAAATCTGTCTAGGGTCTCTTAGGTCCTTAATTACAACATCATGAAGTGAAAATTCAACGATTTTACTTTCACCGGAATGAGTTATTTGATATACAGATAGAAGGTTGCAGGATAAGGTAGGAACACATAAAATTGACCATTGTCTAAATGAATAGTTCCAGTCCCTACAACAATAAGAGATCTATCATCACCAACATATATATTTTTGGTGTTACAATCACTTAAAGAAGAAAACATGGCTTTGTTTTTTTCCATGTGATAAGAAGCTCCAGAATCAATGAGCCACTCATGAGAATGAGAAGAAGAAGATACATTTAGTGAATAACTAGACAAAGGTGCTTGACAACCACATGCAGAAAGCATTATTCCTGAAATTGAAGTTGAAGAGTGCTCCAAATGGATGTTATGCTTCTTCATCGCTGCTTCCAAGGCCTCCATCTTCTTAAAGCATTTAGATTCTAGTGGCCATCAAAATTACAAAAGTTGCAATGTCTATTAGTCTTCTTCCTTTTTGTTTTTAGTTTCCTTATCATTTTGTTGAGTTGATTTTTCATTGTGAGACTAAAATTGCTTAGGACTCTTGTTTGGTTTAGGGTCATTCTTTTTAGGATGCTGCTTCTTAGGATTCTTTGAACTTGGTTGTTGTTAGGCTTCTAAGGTTTTCTTATAAGAGTTTCCAGTATTAAGAAGACCAAGATGTAAGAGTTTTTCTTGCTATCTTATTAAAGAATCACAAAATGCATCAAAAGAAGGGGATTTGTATTCTTGTCCTTGAGAAATAAAGGCTTTTATAGTAGAATGGAAAGTGGAAACAAACACAAAGCAGGTTGATTCTAACTTAGTAAGAATGGAATAGATAAGGCTACCATCTTCTTTCTTAACTTTAACACCTTCCAAGATAAGTCTAAGGGTCTTGAACTTGGACAAAAAGTATTCAATGGAAGAAAAATTATTGGGATCCAACGTAAGCAACTCATTTTTTAGTTGATGAGCTCTAATTTCATTTTTAATTCCAAAAGCATTACTAAGATTTTTCATTTCTTCATAGGGGCTATCAATTTTTGCGATATGGAATCTAAGGTCTGGAGAAATAGACATCTCTATCAACCCACATGCTTTATCTTTCTTATTTTCCCATTTGGCTTGCTTATCTTTATCTTGAGGTTTAGACTCCTGGCCTGAGGCTATTCTATAAAAACCTATAATTCTAAGTAAATCCACCATGTAGGATAGCCACTGGAAGTAGTTCGTGTTGTCAAGAATAACTAGGCATGGAATTTCCATTTTAAAAGAAATTGAAGTTGTGTATGCTAAAACTAAGTGTTCAAATGGAAGTATCTCAAAAAATTAGGCCGATTAAAAAAAACGGCTTTTGGATGAAGTTATGGCCTTTTGAAAAAAAATTGTTGAAGATGTCAACTAACCAAGTGAATGTTTGGAAGTTGATAATAATATTATATTTAAAAAAATCCTCCTCTGCCCCCTCCCCCTCCCCCTCCCCCTCCAAACTTAATCTAATTAGATCACTTAAAATATGTGTGTTTGTGTGACACCCACTTTTATAAATAAGTGAATCACTTTTACAATGGTTCTTTATGAACTATCCACTAAATTGTAACTTAAATAAAAAATAAAGTGACTATAGAAATATAAGTGATTCACATTTTATAATGGGTGAGAACACTTTTACATAAAGTAACTTTAAAACATAAGTTACATATGTTTTTTGAAAAAGTAACTCAACAAAAATAAATACTTGAACCCAAGACCTCTATTCGCACAAAGTAACTTTAGACCAAGTGAGCTAGTTTAAAAGGTTAATAATTGCTGGAAAGGAATAAGAGTTTTTTTTTTTTTTGCTCACTGAAGCTTTGGGGTGCGTGCTTACTTGAAAAACCTCTTTGTTTCTACAAAACAAAAAAACAACCACACAAATCAAACGAACAAGCAAAGGTGTCCAAGACTTACGACTTAAAATTAGATTTGGCCGGAAACTATATATTTTCCTCAATGTTTCTGATTTTCAGAGATCACACTAACGCGCGGCGAAAAAGAGCATATGCATGAGAAAAATCCTTTCTTTTTGTTTCTGGTTTGCCTAGATAGCACAAAGTCGCAGGGCAAAGAGAATATGTAGAAATTAAAGGTATAGATCCGGTAATAAAAAAAACTATAGAGGACTATAAACTGAAATAAATAGAGAGATAAATAACTATAACTACAAATAAAGACTGTATACCTCCATATCTTAAAAATGACGTAGCTAAGGCTACTGGAAACCGTTTCACGTGAGAAAAAAGGGGTTCCTCACTAGAATAGATGCTCCTAACACAATATAACAGTCCTCTCAGCCTGAAAGTGGTCAATAATAGTAGATCTAGGAAATGACAGTCATATGCAATTGTACCGGCTTCAGATTTGGATCATCAACGGATGCGGCCCTCGAAGAGCTCTGATACCATGTAGGAATTTACAGGGTAAGTTCCTTAGATAGAACATCAAATGACATTGCTCATAAATAGATAACATATCAGTACACCAGTATTATTGACATGGTTAAAACCCTCAAAAAGGGAAACAATCAATGGCTTGAGCCAATGCGACCACTTCAGGCAATTTATTAATGTAAAAGAAAGAAAATTTACATAAGCTTCTCTCATGGATGATCACCTAAAAAATGACCCTTCATGCTCTTTAAATAGAGATCATGGACTAATCGAGTGTTAAGCCACAAATCAAGTGTTGGTAATACCTAGGAGAGAATGAACCACCAAATCACTTCATGTCTAAAACATATCGTAACTGTCGGATTGTAAGTTACAAAAAGTACATACAAAAGAAACACACTTTACCTAACTATACACTAGACCAAGTTATACTTAATTATTTCCTTTGTGTTGGAATATCCTAACAACACTCATCTACACCAGCGAAGAGGAGATCGTAAGCTTGGAAGCCAAAGAGTCAAGGTTGACAGCAAGGGTATTAACATCAGAGAGAGGTAGGAGATCTATCCTCCTTTTTATTTTCTATTATGAATTAGGAAAGATTGCATGTCATTTTATTTTGTATTTTCTAGATCCTCCCATAGGACTAGAGGGATCGTTTCTGTCCGAAAAAATGATTGCATGCACAACGCTGAGAAACAACTTCTAATTCTTGCTTTAATGTGAATCCTTCTTAGATACCATGTAGAAATTATGATGTAGATTTGAAACTTCTTAGGAAGTTTGAGTAAAAAAAACAAGACACAAACCTACTCTATTTCTATGCAGACATTAATTCATAATTTAGAACAAAAATCTCGGACATGAAATAAGAAATCACACACATGCAAATAGTATTTTTCCTAGGGACATAAAATTTCTAAAAACCCCAATGATTGTTTGCAATAATTTAATGAATTGAGATGTATTACAGTTGCTTTTCTCAAGTGATCACAACTTTCATGTGCATAACCTAGCTCTCTCCTCACTGAGAATCTATGAGCCAAACTTAGTCAAAGTTTGCCTTTGGTTGAGCCCGTATTTCCTTGCACAATTCCTTGAGAAATTAGGCCTCTATTTTAGAAATTTATCTAAAATGGATTGCACAATTCCTCAAGTTGATCATTAGATTGCATGCAACACTTAAACACTCTGAAATAATCTACAATTGATGTTACAGTGCTTTGGAATCTCCAAATCAACTGGGTAACTTGAATTTCCTACATGCACTAGATATTTTGGGTTGATTGATTAGTTAACTAGATGATCATTGAGTTTGACTAAAGTCCCACTACACAACTGACCTTCCACTAGTTCCTCCAAAAGTTGGAAATAGTTTAACTGAAAACAACCTGATATAACTGATATTGACTACTATAAATTAGCAATCACACATGTTGAACTGAATTCTAACTCCTCCAACTTGAATTTACTGAGTAAACTAGGTGACACAAGCCATGTCACGCAAGTTAATTACATCCAAGTTGTCTCCTGATGTGGAAACTCGAATTTTCTCAATTTAATCAAGGCAAAATCAAATTGGGAATTTCTTGTTGCATTTTTCAACACATGCTTGATAATAAAAATAATAATAATGAATTTTTTTCCTTTTGTTTTTACTTAAAATACATATTGACAAGTACAAGAAATTATGAAGACCGAACCTAGTTACTACTTCAACACTCCCTCTTAACTAGGGAGGTATTCATAATGACTCATTAAGATATTCTCAACTTGAGAACTTCTAGAAGAAAGGATTTAGATTGATAAGAATCATCATCACCAACATTTTAAAAATAGCAAGGCCTTGAATAACAAGCTATATCTCTCCATTAGATCATAACACAATTCTGGGAGGCATAAATTTGGACACCAACTACCTCTCTCAAGCACATACCCTATCTAAATGCTCAATAGGTATGTCCTTAGTACTACTCTTATCTTGGGTACACCATATCCTCAAAGTGTATCGGTCCCATGAGACTATTCTTATATTTGATACAAATCCTCAAAGAATATTGGTCCCCTGGGACTATTCTTGTCATGGATACCAATCCTCAAAGAATATTGTTACATGTTGCTTATCCAGTCCACCATTCTCCCTACCACTTCCTTCACAAGGCTTGCGACTATTACTCCTGGCCATAGTTCATGACACATGGAGAATATTGTGTACACCTTCACTCCCTCTCAACTAGGGAAGAGATCCTTATGGAGAAGATGGTTTTCACCCTCACTCCTTCTCATCCAGGTGGCTCTAGAAAGGCTCAAAAATCAAATTTATCAGATTTCATCGAAACTAGGACCAATTCGAAGAGCTCATCGTCCTGATTCCAACAGTACAGACAACACTGAAATGCAGGTTAGTATGAGAAAGTTATTGTAGTTTGAAGTTTGTACCCAAAAAAAAATCAAAAGTCAACCAAAGGATGCCACACAGCACTCCCAGACCCTACAACATGGCAGCCCAATCAACATACCATATGGACCACAACAAGTGATATTACAATATCAGAAGTCAACACATGGCATGTAGGTGACATAAGTGGCATATGATGTGGACCAATGAGAGCCTGCCACATGGCCTAATCACATGGTGTCACATGGCACCTCAAATTAGGCCCAAGTGGCCTTGGCATGGTGCAACCTATATTTTTGTCTTATTCTCATGATTTGGGGAGTCGTTACAATATGGTCATATGTATACCATATATTATATGGTTTGAAAACTTAATTAAAACCAAAATTAGGCTTTAAAACCATATTAAACCAAAATTAGGAGTGCATGGCTTTTGAACCCAAAACCTCCCTAACAACAAGTAACTTAATATGACTATTCCAACCACACACTTTGTTATAAAATGGCATTCAAATGGTTCAAAGGGAACAATGAAGAATGATGGATAATAAATGAGACATGAGGGTGCAAGCAGGCCAATGAAGTCATGAATCTCAAGAATATTATAGGAATATTGTCAGAGCATATGTTGGGGAATATTCCAAAGAATATTCTTTATGACGAATCTTTGAGGAATCTTTAAGACACTGTGGGGGGGCCGACTTTTTACGGTGCCAGAATTATGCTAACTTTATACTCATCCTTATCATTTTTTCACAAGGAATGTGATGGTGTGATCAGATTCTTCATCTGGGCAGCACAATTTCAGACAGCCAACATAAGAGAATCTTTGAGATTCTAAGGGAGCCCAAAATTGACCAAGAAAGAAGGGGGTCAAGTTTACAGTCATATTTCATGATTTTTCACCATGAATCCAACCTTGCAATCTGTTACTTTAGTAGAGGTGTGCATTTTCAAGCCATCCCCGGAAGTGGAGGTATAAGATGCATTGATGCCATTTCTTCTTTTGATTTTTGATGAGATGATGATTTAATGTTGAGATTCTTGTTTTCCATTTTTTTGGAGGATCCTTCTATGCCACTTCATGTGAGAGTTTGATATTTTGTCATGCTAAAGGAAAGCTTATACGAGTGAGAGTTTGAGAACGTCTCGTGGAGATACATGCCACTCTAGTTGAGGAAGTTCTTCCTTGTATTGACAAAGAATACATCATGTACTCATCATCATCTTGCAACAATTAATGAAGTGGTCCCCAAATTCTTGACACCGAGCCTAGAGACGTAACCCAGAATGGGTGAACTCCATTATCAAGTTGTGTGTGTTCTTTAATGTGATGGTTTTCTTTATGTTTCCTCTTCTTTAAAGTATGCACATGTGGTTTTTCATACTCTCTCACATGCAATTCAATTAACATCACAGAAGTAAAAGATCTTGGTTAATTTTGGTAGCTGAGAGAATCTAGATCAAGTTTGGTATCAAAGTGGTCTTATTTCTTATGCGAATTGTGAATGTGAATGATAATCATAGATTGAGCGTGCAACAAGGAAAGAAAATGGAGGATCACAGAGATATATATGAGGCCTTCTACAAGATGGAAAGCAAGGTAGATATAATGTATGCAGGTTATGAGGAGAAAATGGAAAAAGAGGAACTGGAGAAATAAAGAGTAGAGGACAATGCTCCATCTCCATCTTTGAGTGAATATACTTCTTCTTCATCTTCTTCTCATCATTCAAATGAAGAGATCCACATGATCTTTCAAGTAGAGAATGTTGAATTGAAGAGACTTCTACAAGAAGAAGAAGAGGATAAGCAGAGATTGTAGCTTCAATTAGGAGCCACAGAAGAGGCCTTGGAAAACTTGAAGTGAAACGGAGACTTAGTGAATCCATCATCACCTACTACAAAATCAACAGTGTAACACACCTCCTCTCACATCTACCCACTTTCACCAGCTTACCTGGGGTAAACATGATATGAGGGGTTACTATGATATGACTCAACCTCCTAGATGACCTTAAGGAAATGGATTTGACACAACAAGACCTTCTTATCTTCCCTCAGGTGCCACAGGACCTCTAGGAGTAACCCAACCCCTCCAAGTGTCCAACCCATGGGACAACTCACTTTTTACCTGACCTAGAGTCCCAATCGTGCCCTTTCCAAGGCCTCCATGTGATTATGGGTTCCCAATCACTCCCATAGGCCTACATTAGTGTGACTGTGGCCTTTTTCTGCTAGTGTTGTGCCACGGACTGCGAGAATTAAGGCTATTTTCTAGAGCTGGGGCTCATCCTCTGCCCAAAAAACTATGAAACTTCCATAACTCATAAAATACATGAAGATAATGCTTGTAAACCAAAAACTGGAACTAGGACTTGACCTAACCATCCCCAATTGGGACTGACATTTTCTCAAACACTTGTTAGATATGCAACGTACAAGTCATGAATGAAACTCTGAACATAAGGTGTTAGGTTGTGTTATATTCTTTCCACGACTAGCCCACGTAGTTAACTGGGGGTTAGAGGGGGGGAGGTCACAGTGGGTTTGAGGGGCACCCATAACCCCACTTTATGGGGTCCGAGGCAGCACCCTGGAAAATTTTGGTTTTGGAACCTATGTTAGGTTGGGCGGACCCATCTATGGTTTTGTGCATGATTTTCGCACATGTTTTTTGGACGCAATGGTTTTCAGTCCATGGTATTGGACGCAATGGTTTTTCAGTCCATGGTATTGTATGCTTCAGCATGTATAAATATGTATTGTAACATTGAAAGGAACATAATGAAAAATCAAGCTGGTAGTCCCAGTTTTGGGATCCAGGGGAAATCTCTGTGTATATGTGTTTTATGTGTTATGCCCTCCCACTGTTTATTTTCTGTGTTCTAGAATTCGTATGCAGGTAATTTCTATACGGGATTAAAACCTACATTTCGTATCAGAACTGTTTTGGCTTCAAGGGGACGCCTTTGTTGCTGAGGGGTTTCGCTCGGGCCTGTGGTAGACCCTATTCAGTGGGAGATCTGCGAGATTAATTCTAGTGGTGAAAGAAGATGGCAAGCAGTGGAAAGATAGAGATCAAGAAATTTAATGGTCAGAGTTTTGAGTTGTGGAAACTCAAGATGGAGGATCTGTTGGTGGATAAAGATTATTGGATCATGGTAGATCTAGGTACTAAACCAATAGGAGTGTCCGATGAGGAATGGAAGAAGTTGGATTGGAAGGCAAAGAGCACAATAAGATTGTGTATCTCAAATTCAGTATTGTTGAATGTATCAGGAGAAATAGTCTCAGCCTTGCTGACAGAGGAGATGAGACGGAAAAATATGGAGAGCCAGAATGGTGATGCCTTGTCTATACGAGGACGGTCCCAGAACAAAAACAAAAATAATTCATCGAGTGGGAGATCTAATCTAGAGGGAGATCTAAATCTCCAGGAAAAACTGTAAAGGTGGTGTGCTGGAAAGGCGGAAAGGAAGGCCACTTCAAAAGGGACTGTAAATCTAAAGCTCCTGACAAAGGAAAGGGATCTGATGAGGCTCCTTCTGCAGAGGCGAAAACCACCTCAGATGAAGGTGGGGATGTGTACTTGGCTTCTTCAAGTACACATGTAGATCATGAGGCATGGTTGATTGACTCAGGTGCATCCTTTCACTTCACTCCCCATAGAGAGTGGTTCTACGAGTATGAGAAATATGATGGTGGTGATGTCTTCTTGGGGGATGACAGGAAGGCTAAAATTGTTGGTCGTGGAAAGGTAAAGTTGAAGTTGCAAGGTGGAAGAGTTAGAACACTTCCGGGTGTTCTACATATTCCTGCATTGGCCAGAAATCTAATTTTTGTAAGCAAGTTGGATGATGCAGGTGTAAAAACAGTGTTCGAGAAGGATACCTGCAAGATGGTTCGGGGAGCACTGGTATTGATGCGGGGAGTTCGGATTGGAACTATGTACAAGCTGCAAGGTAACATGGTTGTTGATGTGTGCAACAATTCTGTGGTTCCTGAAAGTGGATTAGAAAATCTAGTGGTCTCTGGAGAGAAGACCATGTTGTGGCATCAAAGGCTTGGACATATTGGAGAGAAAGACCTTCGAATACTTCATGGTAAAGGTATGGTAAAAGGTATGAGTAATAGCTCTCTGGATTTTGATCTCTGTGAAAATTGTGTATATGCAAAGCAGAATCGGGTGAGTTTCCCCTCTAGTGGTAAGAGGATGAAATAGATATTAGAGCTTGTGCACGGTGATGTGTTTGGACCTGTGAAGGTTCCATCACTGGGTAAGTCTGTGTACTGTGTATCATTTATAGATGACTTCTCAAGGAATACATGGATATATTTCCTTAAGAAGAAATCTGAAGTCTTTGATAGTTTTAAAGAATTTAAGGCTCTCGTGGAAAATCAGACAGAGAGGAAGATAAAGGTGCTGAGGATAGATAATGGTGGAGAGTTTTGCAGCAAGGAATTTGAAGAAATCTGTAAGAAGTGTGGTATAGCATGGCAGAAGACTACTCCATATAGACCTCAGAAAAATGGAGTTGCAGAAAGAATGAACAAGACGTTGATGGAAAGTGCAAGAAGCATGCTCAGTGGTGCCGGGTTAGGATAGGAATTCTGGGCAAAGGCAGTGGATACTGCATATTACCTGGTCAACAGGTCACCTTCATCAGAGTTGGACGATAAGACTCCACATGAGGTATGGACTGGTAAGAAACCCTCTCTTTCACATCTAAGGGTATTTAGATGTGATGCATATGTACATGTTCCAAAGGAGAAATGAACCAAGTTGGATAGTAAATCTGAAAAGTGCATCTTTATTGGGTATAAGGATGGTTTAAAGGGTTATAAACTTTGGAACCCAGTAACAAGGAAGGTTGTGTACAGCCGAGATGTGGTGTTCAGAGAGGTGAAAGATGTTATTAAACATGAAGTCCAACCAAAGGAACCTGAGAAGATAGAGTTTGAGCTAAAGGAGGAAGAATCAGACTCTAAAGTAGAGGAGGAATCAGAAGATGAAGAGCCAAAAACTCCGGTTGTGAGAAGATCAATTCGAGAAAGAAGGCAGCCAGAGAGGTATAATCCATCTGCTTTCTGTTCAAATTTTACTTTGTTTGTTACTGATGATGATCCCATAACTGTGAAGGAAGTAGTGGATTCAGAGGATGGAAAACTCTGGAAAGAGGCCATGGTTGATGAAATGGCATCTTTGCACAAAAATGAGGCTTGGGATCTGGTGGAGTTGGCGGCTGGGAGGAAACCCATTGGCAGAAAATGGGTGTTCAAAAAGAAGACAAATGCAAAAGGAAAAGTGGAGAAATACAAAGCTCGTTTGGTAGCAAACGGTTATTCCCAGGTGTCGGGAATTGATTTTGGTGATATTTTTTCTCCTATTGTCAAGGTAACTTCTATTAGATTACTTTTATCTGTTGTTGCTGCTTTTGATTTTGAGGTAGAAAAAATGGATGTGAAGACAGCATTTCTTCATGGGGATTTGGAAGAGGAGATCTACATGAAGCAACCTGAAGGCTTTGCAGTGAAGGGTAAGAAAGAACTAGTATGCAAGTTAAAGAAGTCTTTGTATGGGTTAAAACAGTCACCAAGGATGTGGTATCAGAAATTTGATACATTTATACGAGGACTTGGCTTCACCAAAAGCAAAGCAGATCACTGTGTGTATTTTAAATTAATTGGTGATCGTGTTATTTCTCTGTTCTTGTATGTGGATGATATGTTGCTGGTTGGAAATGAAAAAGAAATTATCCAGGATTTGAAGACCCAATTGTCCTCCAAATTTGACATGAAAGATCTTGGTGCTGCAAACTATATTTTGGGCATGGAAATTAAAAGAGATCAGGAAAAGAGGAAGTTCTGGTTAAACCAGAGGAAGTATGTCGAGACAATACTGCAGAGGTTTAATATGCAGGATAGTAAACCGGTGAAGGTTCATATTCCTGTAGGTGTGAGGTTATTTGCTCAGCAGTGTCCCAAGACACAAGAAGAGGAAGAGGACATGTCCCATGTTCCATATGCAAGTGCAATCGGTAGCCTGATGTACTGCAATGGTTTGCATTAGACCAAACATTGCACATGCAGTGGGAGTATTGAGCAGGTTTATGTCAAAACTAGGGAAGGAGCATTGGACAGTAGTGAAGCGGGTTTTCAGGTATTTGCGTGGCACTAGTGATTATGGTTTGTGCTACCAAGGAAGACCAACATTGGACAGAGCATTGGATATTCGTGGCTTTGTTGATGCAGACTGGACTGGAGATCTGGATCAGAGAAGATCTACAAGTGGGTATGTGTTTAACCTATTTGGAGGTGCAGTCAGTTGGATGAGTAAGAAACAATTTGTAGTGGCACTATCAACTATAGAGGTAGAATACATGGCAGCCACTCATGCAAGCAAGGAAGTAGTTTGGTTGCAGAGATTGTGTTCAAGTATGGGGTTAGTACAGGAAGCTATAAGGATAGACTGTGACAGCCAAAGTGCAATTTTCTTGGCAAAGAACCCTGCATATCATTCAAAGACAAAGCACATTGATGTTCAGTATCACTTTGTGAGGGATATGATAGAAGACAAAAAGGTGTTGCTGGTAAAGGTGGACACTTTGAAGAATATTGCAGATGCATTGACAAAATTTGTGAGCTCTGAGAAGTTCTCTTGGTGTAGAGAAACAATGGGCGTTGCAGAGCTGGATAAATGACTAAGCTCTCTTGTGGCCCCCTGTGGAAAGAAAACAACAAGTGGGAGAATGTTGGGTTGTGTTATATTCTTTCCATGACTAGCCCACGTAGTTAACTGGGGATTAGAGGGGGGGAGGTCACAGGGGGTTTGAGGGGCACCCATAACCCCACTTTATGGGGTCCAGGGCAGCGCCCTGGAAAATTGTGGTTTTGGAACCTATGTTAGGTTGGGCGGACCCACCTATGGTTTTGTGCATGATTTTCGCACATGTTTTTTGGACGTGATGGTTTTTGGTCCATGGTATTGGATGCAATGGTTTTTCGGTCCATGGTATTGGATGCTTCGGCATGTATAAATATTTATTGTAACATTGAAAGGAACATAATGAAAAATCAAGCTGGTAGTCCCGGTTTTGGGATCCAGGGGAAAATCTCTGTGTATATGTGTTTTACGTGTTATGCTCTCACATTGTTTATTTTCTGTGTTTTAGAATTTGTATGTGGGTAATTTCTATATGGGGTTAAAACCTACATAAGGGACTGAAAACGTATTTGAGATTTAACAAGAAGGGTCACTTCCTTCTCACATTAGCTATTATAACACCAATTAGGTCTTGCATCCATTATTCATTCAATTAAAAATAAAAACATGAATAGAGCCATGACTGAGACCTATCATATAACCATGCTTGTAGCCATCATATAACTAGATAAGTAACAATGAGAGAAAAACCATTAAAGCTACATAATAACAAGTACACTTACTAATCAAAAGCAAGAGAAACTTAGTTTTTATTAAACATAGGCAAGAGCCAAAGGTCTTGCATCCATTATTCATTCAATTACAAATAAAAACATGAATAGAGCCATGACTGAGACCTATCATATAACCATGCTTGTAGCCATCATATAACTAGATAATTAACAATGAGAGAAAAACCATTAAAGCTACATATTAACAAGTACATTTGCTAATCAAAATCAAGAGAAACTTAGTTTTTATTAAACATAGGCAAGAGCCAACCAGATTCGGTACTTCCACAAACTACCTGACCATAGATTGGTTGAACCAGATTTTTCTTTCAGCCAATCACCCCCATGCCATATTCCAAGGATGAATGTGGGATATCATGGGATAAACCAATCCATAAACAACCAAGGGAATCCAGAAGTTAAACCACCTCCACCCTCACCATACCATGATCTCACCTAAACCGGTCCCAAGATCACAAAGCCAAATCGAGGTTGGATGCCTCAGAATTCCTTCACCATCCTTGAGGAATTCTTTTGTCTCCACCCTCAGGGTTTACCATGTATCCCACCATTACCGATCAAGGGATTCCTAGGACTTTGGGAATTTTCCTGAGACCACCTCACCCCAGATTCTGAAACCATCTGGTAATCCAAATATCAAACCAATAAAGAATCCCATCACACCATGACTATCCGAAAATGACAATGCTAAGCTAAAATCCATTATCTAAACCCGAAAATAATGCATGCCAATGTCAGCGAAAGAACCAAATACCAACATGCACATACCATGCATGTTAAAACCAGCTAGGAAATCATACATGCAACTTGTTACCTTATTCATATTGATGCTACTTGATCCAACTTTTCCTTGCTTGATCCTTGCTTTGCTTTGTTTTACTTATCCTTCCTTTGATTTCCTTGTACTTCCTTTTCTTTCTTGCTTTCCTTCTCCTCTTGGTTCTCTTCTCCTCTTTGAGACTAATTCCAAAACTGAACTGACAAAAGGCTACCAACTAATGCTCTATTGTCTTTTTATTATTTATGCCTCTAATTTCTTCAATTTTCCATTATTTTCCTTCATTTTCCTCCTCACATGAAACATGTGACCTTTCACCTCCCTTTTCTCCTAATTTTCTTTATTTTCATAAATAAAATGCCAAAATTATTATTTTTTCCTTTACAAAGCCTTATCCATTGCCTTTTCCAATTTCCCTTAGCCATAAACACATCAAGTGATTCCCACAAGGATATTTTTGCCCAACATCCAGCTTGGAATAAGTGTCCCTTAACCTTGGTCTTATTTTTTCTTTATTAACTTTTATTACATGAACTTTTAACCTCGGTCTATTACAAAACACTCCCCCTTAGGGGAACATCATCCTCGGTGTTATATGACACCTTCAACTAGAAAAACTATTGAAAATCAAAACATACTACCCGTGGAGCTTTATAACCCACCTCTTTGCAGTATTTACAGTAACAACCCACTCAAGGAAAAACCATCATGACAACCATGACAACATGAAAACCATACCGCTTATTGGAGCTTTATAACACAACTCATGGTGGTACTTACAATAACAACCATACATAAATATGTATAATACCAAAAACTCACTTACCTCCACCGAAAAACAATGAAGGATACATAGCCCGCATCTGATCATCCATCTCCCATGTAGCTTCATCGAGCCCAAAGTGCTTCCACTGCACTTTAACTTTCTCAATTGCTCTATTCTGAAGCATGAGATGTTTCCACTACAATATGCACTGAGGTTTCGACTGGAATTCTCCTTCTTTCTCCACCTGCAATACAGACCAATCAATAACTTGATCAACATCCTTTACATATATTTTAAGAAATGAAACATTAAAAAAATCACGGACTTTCACTTTTAGAGGTTGTGTAAGTTTGTAGGCCACTGGTCCAATCCTATCAAGGATCTCAAAAGGCCCACAATACCGCGGTGCCAACTTGGCACATGATCCAATCCTCATGGAGCTATTCTTGGGCTTAACGCAAAAATAGACATGCTCCCCAAACTAAAACTCCTTAAATTCCCTGTGCTGGTCTGCATAACTATTTTTCATGTCTTGTGTTTCCTTTAGATTCTTCCTTATAACCTACATTTCATGTTCCATGTCTTCCAACATGTCCATTCCAATAAGTACCATGTTCACTAGATCACTCCAACTAATGGGAGTGTTACAACTCCTCCCATATAATGCCTCAAATATACTCATCCTCATTGACTCTTGATAATCGTTATTGTCATCAAACTCAACCAAAGGAAGGTACTCCTCCCATTTCCTCTATTGGTGCATCACATACATCCTTAGCATATCCTCCATTATCTTATTGACCCTCTATGTTTTTCCATCTATTTGTGGATGATAAGTTGTACTAAAGGCCAACTTTGTCCCCAAACCTGCAAACATCTCCTTCCAAAACTTGGAAGTGAACATGGCATCCATGTCCAACACAATCTTCTTCGAAACACTATGAAATCTCATGATCTCCCTGATGAAGACATGTGATACCTCACTAGTTGAATAGGTAGTCTTTACTGGAATGAAGTGAGCTACCTTGCTCAACCTGTCTACCAAAACCATGATGGAATCATGTTTCCTTGATGTCCTCGGGAGACCAGTAATGAAATCCATGGAAATGACCTCCCATTTCCATTCCAAAATCAAAATAGGATGAAGCAATGCACCTGGATGCTTACACTCCACTTTCACCTACTAATAGTTCAAACATCTAACCATGAATTTTGCCACTTCCTTCCTCAGATTCAGCCAATAGTAGAAATTCTTCAATGTTGTCAATGTCTTCTAGTATCCTAGGTGACCTGAATATGGATTTACATGAAACTCCCTCAAGATAAGCTTCCTAAGTTCACTGTCATCTGGCACATAAATCTTGTCCCTAAATCTCACCAAGCCATCTGGCGTGAGATGGTATTCTACATCTTGGTCACTTGTACCCTATTGTAGCCTATGCATAAGATCCATGTACCTGTCATCTTGTTGTCCTACCTATAAGATATGATCCTATAAATCTACCCCATATGACCTCATTGCTACAACATGGTTCAACTGCACTTTCCTGATGAGAGCATCTGCAACCCTATTCTCCTTACCTTTGATGTATCTAATCTCGAAGTCAGACTCACTAATTGTGGTCAAACATCTAGCTTTTCTGGCATTCAGATTCAATTGGTCAAATAGATATCTCAACCCACTATGATCGCTCATCAACACAAACTTCCAGCCAAGAAGATAATGTCTCCACATCTTCAAGGCATGAATAATAGCCGCCAACTCAAGATCATGAGTTGGATAATTTTTCTCATGCTCATTCAGTTTCTTAGACTCATAGCATATCACTTGTCCCTCCTACATACGAACTCCACCAAACCCTCTCAAGAAAGCATATGTGCACACTACGAACTCTTTATATGGATCCGCAGTCTTTAACATTGGAGTGTTCATCAGTAATTGCTTTAACTGTTCAAAAATTGTTGCACACTCCTCTGTCCATTTGAACTTCTTAAATTTCCTCTGTAATGATGTAATAAGGTAGGCAATGCATAAGAAGTTCATGATGAACCTCCTATAGTAACATGTTAACCCCATGAATGATTTGACTTCATCCACATTGCTAGGAGTTTCTCACTCCATGATATATCTAACCTTTTATCTCCTACTATGCCTTCGTTGGAGAAAACATGTCCCAAGTAGTGTACCTCTGTCCAAAATAAATTGCACTTGCTAAGCTTGGCATACAACTGATGTTCTCTTAGCAACCTCAACATTGTTGCTAAATGGTCGACATGTTCTTCCTCATTCTTGGAATATATCAAGTTGTCATCAATGAATACAATAACAAACTCGTCTAGATAAGGAGACAACACACTATCCATCAAGCACATAATAGTAGTTGGATCATTAGTCAAACCGAATGGAACTACAACAAACTCATAATGTCCATACCTGGTTCTAAAGGAAGTCTTGTAGATGTCCTCTTCTTTGATGTGTACCTGATGATATCCTGATCTCAAGTCAATTTTTTAGAACATTGTTGCTCCCTTTAACTGATCAAAAAAGTCATCAATCCTTGGCAATGGATATTTTTTCTTGACCATCACCTTTTTCAACTATTTGTAATCAATGCACAACCTAAGGGTACCATCCTTCTTCTTCATGAACAATATTGGTGCACCCCAAGGTGATACACTTGGCTAATGTACCCCTTATCAAGCATTTTCTTCAACTACAACTTCAACTCTACCAACTCCAGTGTGCTTATCCTGTAAGGTGATTTTGATGTTGGTGTTGTCCCTAGTACCAACTCAATATAAAAACCCGCTTCCCTATGCAGAGGCAACTCTGAAATATCTATTGGAAACACATCCTGAAACTATTGTAATACATGGTACCTCTTGAAGATTTTTGCATCCTCAACATCCTTACCGTTGTCACTGGAAATATGAACTGCAAACATTACACACCCTTTTCTACAACTGTGCTTAGCTTGCATAGTTGTGACCATCCTCACTAATGTAGGCTTCTTCTTTCCCTACAAGATTCTCTTTTCCCCATTATCATCCAGGCACTCAATATCCTTGTCATAGCAATCTACTTTGGTTCTGTGAAGATACAACCAATCCATACCCAAAAGCATATTATATGATCCCAATGGTAGTACATTCAAATTTGTTGTTGTAGGCATACCATTCAACTCGAATGCACAAGCTCTTACCCAATGATGCATTGTATTCTTAGTACATGTAATGCACTTCTTTTCTCAAGCCATACTTATTCCCCGGGTTAGGATTAACATAATTATAATTTGATCTAGGATCAATCAAAATAGAAATAACTCAACCACAAATCTTACCTTCCATCTCAATAATGGATGGATGGTGATCTTCCTGCTTGTTGTCCACAATTTCATAGATCCAAGGAATACCATGACCAACATCCCCAACTATTTGTGCCTCCTGAGCACTATATATATGAGGCCTACCTCCTTGGTATAATGGACAATCCTTATTACGATGATCTTTCCCACATATCCAACACTGCAATGGTCCTCTACCATCACCTCTAGTCTGCTGCGACCCATGCCCCTTCTCAAATGCATTGAACTTCTTGTAAGGAACTACATTTTCTTTCTCACCTACATCCTGAGGTCTTCCCTACTTCGGTGGCCACTTCCCTTTAACTTTCTCATTTCCCTTCAAGTCACGTTTAAGCTTATCTTTGTGCTTTGACTGGTCATAACAATGCTTCAATTTTTGAATGGCTTCCTCAAGCGATCTAGGATCATCAAACTCAATATATTCTCTATATGTTGTTGGCAACCCAACTATGAACCTATTAATATTATCCTTCTTATCCTTGAGATAAGGCACATACCTCAACAGCTCCAAGATCTTGCTAGTCTACTCATCATTTGTCATAAAACCTATCTACAACTCATAAAACTCTTTAGCTTGTCATCATAGTACCTCTCCAACAAGTACTTCTTCTTGAAGAGTATCTCAAACTCCTCCAAAATCAACTCATCTTCCTGAATCCCCTTGACATTCTTCACATCTTCCCACCAAATATTTTCTTTCCCTTTAAGACTCGAGGTGGATATCTTTGCTTTCATGTTCTCTAAGTAGCTATGCAATCTTAAGATTCTCTTCATCCCAAGCAACCATGCCTCTACATCTTTTGCCTTCTTCATCTCTCCATCAAATGTAGAAGGCTTGACTTTCTTGAACTCCTCAAGAAAATACTCACCCCTCCTATAAGGATGATGACAGTGATGATTGTGATCATGTCTCCTAGATGAGAAGCTAGAATGATGCCCATACATACCAGTCCTCTTGTTAGGTGTATCCAATGATCTACCACCTCTAATTGTGTCCCTTCTATCCAACCTATATCCAGACTAAGACTTGTCACCATAGGCTCCATTAATTTTATATTCTTGTCGTTGACCGATCCTCAATTGTCCCTGCCTCTATAACTCTGACAAGCTCTAAAGGATTGCTACATTAACCTCTACCTACTTCTCTTGAGCCCTTGCAAGTCTTTCCTGAGCCTCAACCAACCTGTCATTGTCTGCTTTGCAACTTCGTATCTTTGCCCTCAAGCTTATCAATGTATCTACTATACCAGGAGAATACTCTTCTCCTTTCTGCCAACTGATCTGTAGGGAGAGTCACAGGAACTGTAGCCTACCATTTTGGTCATCATCCGTGATTCTCTTCTTCCTGAAAGTGTACCATGTTAGATGAACCAAATAAATACCAAAACCAAATCCATACCTTTGTGATGTTCAGTGGAGGCTTATCTTATCTGCAAGATCCGTCCACATTAGCATGTACATTTATAATCATAAACATATCCATATAATCATATCAACACATCAACATAACAACATCATGCATGACCTTACCAACTATATACCATAACCCCATGCATGGCAACCATAACCTTGATAACATCAGACTTTACCCAAAGAGAGCGCAACTTGGCTCTGATACCACCCTGTAACATGCCTCCTATCACATCTACCCACTTTCATTGGCTTATCAGGGGTAAACATGAGATGAGGGCCTACTATGATATGACTCAACCTCCTATATGACCTTAAGGAAATGGATTTGACACAAGAATACCTTACTGTCTTCCCTTAGGCGCCATAGGACCTCTAGGAGTAACCCAACCCCTCCAAGTGTCCAACCCCTGAGACAACTCACTTTTTCCCTGACCTAGAGTCCGAGTTGCTCCCTTTCCAAGGCCTCCATGCAACTATGTGTTCCCACTTTCTCCCATAGGCCTGCATCAGTGCGAATGTGGCCTTTTTCTACCAGTGTTATGCTAGTGACAGTGATAACTAAGGATATTTTCTAGGGCTAGGGCTTAGCCTTTGCCTAGAAAACTATGAAACTTTTAGAACTCATAAAATACATGAAAACGATGCTAGTAAACCAAAAACTGGAACGAGGACTTGACCAGACCATCCCCAATTGGGACTAACATTTTGTCAAACACTTGGTAGATATGTAACCTACAGGTCATGAATGCAAGTCTGAACATAAGGGACTAAAAAATTATCTGAGGTTTAACAAGAAGGGTCATTTCCTTCTCACATTAGCTGCTATAACACCAATTAGGTCATGCATCCATTATTCATTCAGTTACAAATTAAACATGAATAGAGTCATGACTGAGAACTATCATATAACCATGATTATAGCTAGCATATAACCAGATAAATAACAATGGGAGAACAAATATTAAAGACACATAATAATAAGTACATTTACTAATCAAAAGAAAGAGAAACTTAGCTTTTATTAAACATATGCAAGAGCCAACCAGGTTTGGGACTTCCACGAACCACCCGACCATAGATTGGCTGAACCAGATTTTTCTTTCAGCCAATCACCTCAGTGCCATATTCCAAGCATTTATTGTGGGATCTCATGGGATAAACCAATCCATAAACAACCAAGGGAATCCATAGGTTAAACCACCTCCACCCTCACTATACCATGATCTCACCTAAATCGATCCCCAAATCACAAAACCAAACTAAGCTTTGATGCCTCCATATTAGTTCACCATCTTTGAGGAATTTTCTTGTCTCCATCTTTAGGATTTACCATTTATCCTGCCATTACCGATCAAGGTATTCTTAGGCCTTTGGGAATTTTACTGAGACCACCTCACCCTGGATTCCAAAACCATCCAACAATCCAAGCTCAAACTAATAAAGAATCCCATCACACCATGTCTATCCAGAAATGGAAAGGTGTTGGATTGATGGGCCCTGACCCAGGTTCAGCGTTAGTTAGCCAAGCAAATCCCTACACTACTGGCCCTTTTGGCATCAGCCTGTGGAGCGCGGACTGAAGTCTCACCCGAAGCAGTATGGAGGGATGCAGGAACCAATATTCCGCACCCTGAGATGGTCGTGATGTTGGTCTATACTTCATGATCCTACTTTTGTGTAGATCGATAAGCCTTTAGGACTTATCGATGTTCCCTCTCTTTCATCCTTCAGTACCTCTGCGAAGGTACTCGACTAATCTTCGCATAGACCTAACCCGAGGTCCAAGCACTCACTCACCTCTGCATTACTGTATAAGTTCCCAAGTTATCTTAAGTGTTACCTAATCTACCATGCATTTACAGTTACCTACGTGTAATCCTTTACTCTTTCTTGCGTCCAATTAATAGATATAATCAAATACATCCGCGCATAAAATAATCATTATAATGTAAACCCAGATCGTAACATAATATAATCAGATGCATTAAATAGAGACAAAATACAAAGTGATTGTAGAATAATTCTCTTTATTGATATCTCAACTTCATTGCAGACTATATCTGCCCTAAGCACACAGCTACAACGATCCACGCACTCAATTGTGGACTTCCACCCTAGGCCTCTTCGCACTTAGCTACAGAGCCTCTACCTATGCTAAGACTCAAGAACACTTAGAACTTCTTACCCAAAATCCTTCTTTCACTTCTCTACTCCCCCCTTAGACTCTTCTAAGACTCCCTTTTTATACAATCCCATGGTCCGTGGACCATGGGTAGATCTTTACAACCGACATGATACTTCACAAAACAAGGGCGAACAACCCTTTGACCTCTTCACACTCCGCGACCACAAAATGTGGAGACTTTACATCTTTATTACAAAATTTGGGCCTTCTGCCCCAAAACATGGGCTTTTAGCCCCAAAACTGGCTCTTGGGGGAACCCGTTCCCAACAGGCCCCCAACACAAACATGGTGACTCGCCCTCAAGTCACTCTACGAGTGCGGAGATCTTGGCGTGAAGACCCCCCAACTTGACCTATATGACTTCTACCTCGGTGGTGCACTACGCGGCTACCTGCTTTATTTATTCGACCAACTGCTCTGTTGTTGGCCCTGCACTATCAACCTGTAGCTTCTTCTGAGTCTCCTACATACTAGTCAGCTTGTCTTCAATGGAGGCCATGATCAAGTAGGCCTCGTGCAACCAAGTCTTCAAGCGCGCCTTTAGCACTGCCTCTTTATGCTGAGCTGCATCTACTTACTCCTTCAATGCCTTGGCCTCCTGCAGCTTCATGAGTCTCTGTGTGAGGGAAATAGTACGCATTGTCCCTTTTACCTCATCGTAGCATTGCTATAGCTCTCACGCCTCTGTTTCCAACCTCTGCACAGTGGGGTCTTCTTGTAGGCTGGTTAATACTTTGAACGACTGTTCAAAAATCATTGTGCAGTCCACCACTGCACTTTCTACTATGGTTATTGCCTCTGTTATAGTAGTCGCACGTTTCTCCTTGTCTTACGGTGGAGTCGAAGGCTGAGCCCTCAACTATAATTCTACAATTTGGAGGTTCAAGTCCAACTGAACCTTTGCCAATTCTGTGCGAGCGTCAAGCACCCCCGTAGCGAGTTTGCGAATACGCACATCTACTAGCTTATCCGTAGGAATGGCCAACTCTAGGACCATTTGGCATGCTTCCTCCATGACCTGCACTATGCACTTGTTCTTATCGGTCATGTCATTTGCAGTGGCGATGGAAAAATCTTGTTGTACGACCATCTGAGCATTGTTAATGATCTTCTCACTGATCACTTGCAAAGCGCGTTGTTCGCAAGCCCTCAGCTCCGCGATCACCCCATCCTGCAGCAGGTGGAGTGCCTCGCTAGGAAGCACTGCCAAGTTCAGCCCTACTCCATTGAGTGCACTGACAGCAGACTTGTTGGCTTCGCTCTTTGTCGTCAATGCTCCATCTGGCAGCATTATGGCTCAGGGGTCCTTCGCACATAGCATCCCGGTGGCTTCTGAAGTACCAATGGCCAAACTGGTGGGTGTCACGTCGGTCTGTGTTGCCTGAATCTGCAACTCTCGCAGATTTTCCTGAATGGTCCCCAATGCCTGCTGCTGTTGCTGCTCAAACTACTGCAATAGTTCTGCGGTGGCATCCCGCACTGTATCCCCAATGTCATTCAGATCCCCCTCTATTGGGATGATCATGTCCATGGATGTATTGTTGGCCTTGGACTTCTTCCGCGGCCCTACTTTTTCTTGTCCCCTTGGACGCTTGATACGAAATAGAGGTGTCTGCGGGTCCACTCCTCCCTATTCTATTGGATCGTCCTCTTCTTCCTCTTCTTCTGGGGAGGGTGACTTCTCTTTTTTAAATCCACACTCCTCTCCTCTTATCTATCCACCTATCTCCTGTGTGGTAGCGCGGTTTTCCCTAGCCTTATCCTCAGCCTCCTTCCTCCTTTTCTCAGCTAGCTACTCCATCTTGAGCTTGGATTCATCCTTCTTCCGCTGTGTAGATGTCTTGTTGGATCCTAATGTTAAATCTGAGACAGTACACCATTCTACCGGCCAGCTGTCAATAACCACTTGAATCGCATCATCTTTCGCTAAGTAGGGCAAGTCATGCCACTTCTGCATAGGTTCCTTTCGCGCCCTTATGGATACATGTGGAAATCGGCGTTAAACTCCGCATACAAATGCAATTTATCAAAGATAGTAGGTGAAAACCGTAGCTTGCGGTTGATCTCCATGTGCACGTTCATCTCCATCAAGATCCAAAAGATCTTGTTGTCCTTGATTCGTTGAGGATCCTTAGTTGCCCATAGCGAAGCATACTTCGTGGCCTCATGCAGGTCCGGCGCGACTGAGGGAAATTGGTTGTCTTCGGGTAGCTCCCAGGCTACCAGCACGATGGACAGCAAGAGCCATGCATAGTGGAAGGTCTTGTTGAGATCCCGTGCCTTGCAGCAGTTTGCAAGGAACTCACTACAAAGGTAGTGTGCCCAATTAAATTGAACCCCCTCCGCGCATTGGGCCGCTAGAGCTACGACGGGCACCGGTACTTCATCGAAGCGACACTTCCGCATGACCTTTCCTGCCAATATTTGTGTGGCCACTTTGACCGTAGGGTTGGAAATACTTGTAATCACATAGCCACGCAGCTTCTTTACTAGTCTGAACTTCTTCTTCATGGCCTCCACGAGGGCCAGTTCACCCGCCTTTCCACCAAACATCATAGTTGGATTCTCCCCTGAATATGGTAGCCTCATGATTCTGTGGATTAGTCTATCAGTGATGGGTATTGGCTCCTCTAGCCATAGACACCCATCATGTACCAAGCACAAGAGTTACTTGATGACCAAGAAGCTAATGGGTGTACAATTCTAGTAAGGCACCCATATCAGGTTGAGTAGGCCTGCCTTATCCACTCCTTTGAGCCCCTTCCGTGGTTCCAACATGGTCACCCTAGTGGTCTTATGGAGGACACGGTGCATCAGTTGGTCTGTCACCAAGTGAGGGAATCACTCGGTATCAGCTAAGTCCTAGTCCTCCAATTTCAACATTGGAATCTGCGCCAAGCGCGGTCCTTCAAAAACAATCTTGTTCGGTAGCAAAGGTGTGTACAAGGTGACCTTGCTCTCGTCAATGTCCTTAGGCACCTTGGCCTTGCCTCTATGTAGAGGGACGTACTCAGGAAATTTAGTAATGGGGTCAGACCCCTCAACTTCAATGTCCTCCGTGTCGATCCCAAGATCCTCATCGTCCATTGGGATATCCCCAATTTCTTCCTCCTTTGGTTCCAAGTTAATGGTTTTTCCCTTTTCCTAAGTGGTGGGCTTGTCCTTTGGCAAGTTTCTCCTAGGTGACGTGTGCACCGATGGTGTCGCGGCCTGCTTTCCTTTCTTGCCTTTTGCACCTTCCTGGGTCTGGGTAGGCCTTGGTCTAGGCGATCATGGTGACTTGGGTATCTCTGCAACCTCCGGAGTAGTTCCTTTTGCTTCCATAGCAACCTTTGGCATAGCCCCTTCGACTGTCACGGCTTCCCCAATATTTATGGTTTATGTCGGTGTCAACATGACATTATCCAACAATTCTTGGGTCTCCTTTGGTAATTTCTCAAATGTCGAACTCGCTATCAGAGCTTCAAAGATTTCCCAATCCATACACGTCTGAGAGCTCAACAACTCAATGCTCAAAATTCCAAGTGTTCTTCGTTGGGCAACCACATGTAATTTATAGACCATTTTGAATTCAAATCAGACCGTTCCCCCCAAAATCGGTTCATTAATGTTGATTAGAAAAATATTTTCAAGGATCTCGCCCATAGATTTTTTCTTAAATGTCGCCCCCCGCTCCATTTGGCCGTTTTTCTGTCATCAAATCATGAACAGTGATGTTAATGGTCACTTTCTGGCTGGCCTACACAGTTGTATCCCTAGTAACGTAGCCTTCTATGCGCACGTGTGGTCTCTGTGACATCTCCTCATTCTGTGTAGTTCCCCAATCTGGGTAATGTATTTTATAGTACCGCGCCTCCTTTCAGCTGTGTAGAGCGCTCAGACTGTGCTTCCTTCATATATTCACCTAACCAGATCTCCATTGTATGGCTTCAATCAACTACCATTCACTTTTCCTAGGAAGGTCTCCCCATTTAACTTAACCAACTGAACTGTGCCACTGTCGGTAATCTCTTTGATGACATAGGGCCCCAGCCAGTGCATCCTAAATTTTCCTGGAAATTTATCAAACTTGTTGTCATACAGCAAAACCATATCATTTACCTAGAAGGTGCGCAGTTTAATGTGTCGATCATGCCATGCCTTTTCGCGTTCCTTTTGAACTTGTTGATGAAATCCAGCTAGAAATCAGTCCTCTTCAAGCTCTGCTAGCTATGCAAGCCTCTCTTCCAAGGCTCTGTGGTTTTCCATTCCTGTGAGTGTCGTTATGCGTAGACTAGGTACAATTTATTCCATTGGCATCACAACTTCTACGCCATACACAAGTCTGAAAGGCATTTTCCCAGTCAACTTCTTGCAAGTTGTTTTGTAGGCCCATAGCATCGCTAGTACACACATATCCCAGTCACTTCTCTAAGCATTGTAGACCTTTGTCAGTGTGTTCTCCAGTATTTTATTGAATGCTTCCACCATCCCATTGGCTTATGGGTGATAAGGCGTGCTCTTCTGATGATACACCTAAAATTCTTCCGTCAACGCGCTGATTGTTTCATTAAGGAAGTGTGTACCATGATCTCTCATCAAGATATTTGGATAACCAAATCTCATTAATACGTATTCAAAAAGAAAATTTGTTGTTTTCGTGCCGGTACAGTCCTTCACAGGCTGCGCCTCTGCCCATCTGGTCAAGTACTCTATCGTGGTGATGATGTACCGTGCACCTATTTTCTTCCCCGGAGGCTGAATTGGTCCCACAAAGTCAATCACCCATTTCTCGAACGGTTGTAATGTCACCTGTGGTGTCAACAGAAGTTCATCCCTTCGTGATGGCCTACTAGTCCTCTGACATGCATCATAGGCCCTACAATATGCTTTCGCGTCCTTATGCAGAGTTGGCCACCACAATCCAGCACGCAAAACCTTCTACGTTGTCGCTTTTCCTGCATAATGTCCTCCTGCAGCTCCTCCATGAGCCTCCGCAAGGATGCTTCTCCACTCAAAGTCAAGTACATAGCGTCACATTATTTCATCAAACCCCATTTTATACAGATTTCCTACAATGACAGAAAATTCTGTTTTGCGCACTACTAACTCCTTCTTTTGTTGGCTTGTATACCCTTCTAGAGTAGTCCTTGTTGTTAGGAATTGTATGATATCCTCAAAGTGACTGTCAGTGACGCATACCACAAAGAGTTGCGTGTCAGGTAGTCCTTCCTCCAAATTAGTGGGCTCCTCTCCCATTTCGATGCGCAACAGATGATCTAGTCCCGTGTTCAATTGTCCAGGCTTCACAATAACTTCAAAATCATACTCCTTAAATAATAATAACCACCTGCAGATCTTCCCCCCCAACACAAGCTTATTAACCATGTATTTTAACGCAAACTGATCCATATACATATTAAAGTATCCACCCAGCAAATAGTGCCTGAACTTTTGGAGCGTGTATACCATGGCTAGTCCTTCGTGCTCTGTAGTGGAATAGTTCTTCTCAGCCTTGGACAGCTTCATGCTCGCGAATGCTATAGGATGGTCTGATTCCCCCTCACCCGCCTGTGTCAGCACAGCCCCTAGCGCAATACATGAGGCATCCATGTGCACATGAAATTCCTTCTTCCAGTCTAGAAAGACTAGGATCGGCGCGGTGACCATTTTCTCTTTCAACACGTCCAAGCTCTTCTGGCATTCATCACTCCAACAGAATGTAGCATCCTTTTTCAACAACTTCTCCATGGGTGCGGTGATCTCAGCATAGCTCTTGATTAACTTCCTATAGTATCTAGTATGCCCCAGGGTTGCGCATAGCTATTTCACATTCCTTAGCACCTCCAAGTTGATTATCACTGCAATCTTCACGAGGTCTACCATCAATCCCTATCTACACACCACATGCCCTAGCAAGATCCCAAAGGGGACACAAAAAAAACACTTCTTCAGATTGAGCGCGATCTGGTACCTTCAACACATATCTAACATTAAGCGCAGACTTGCCACATGATGCTTGACCAATCCAAACACTGTCTAGTCGTCAAAGTACACTTCCAGGAATGTATGAATGAAGTCTTTGAATGTCGCAATGACTACGCATGACAAGATGGCTAGCAAATTCTTCAGCCCAAAAGGCATTAGATTATATGGAAAACATCTCCATTCCATCACAAAGGTCATCTTGCTTCTATCCTCAGGCGCAATTTTGATATGATGATACCAAGAGAACCCATCAGTGAAAGAGTATGCTTCATGGTCGCCTACATTATCCAAGACTTCATCAGTGAACGGGGTCGGGAAGGGGTCATGCAGGCAAGAATCATTTAACTTCTAGAGATCCATGCATATCCTTATTTATTCTTTCTATTTCTTTTCTTGAACCACTATCGGGCTTACCCATTCGGATTCTTCTACTAGTTCAACAATTCATGCCGCAAGCATCTTATCCAACTCAGCGTGAACCCTTTCCTTATAATTAGGATTAAGGCGGTAAGGTCTTTGTTTTACAGGCTTCATGTCTGGTTTCAAGGTGATCTTCATGACACCCAGATCTCCTAGTATTCCTTTTAGATTAGAGAACTTCGTGGGGAACAAATACTGATATTCGTAAAGGAGCTCAGCGACCTTGTCTACTATCACATCATCCCAATAGTCCCCAATTTTTGCAAATTTTGGTTCTGCCTCTATGCCAATGTTGACCTCCCTGGTTTTCAATGGCACGGTTATGTTAGGATCCTCTATCTACGGACCTTCAACCTCGCGATGACCTTCAATTTTCGTAATATTAACTTTCTAGGGATCCTCATCTTCTTCTTCAACGGTCACGTTATAGCATTCTAGTGCATGACTCAACTGGGTAGTCCAATCAGGTTGGATCAGGTCCAAAGGATCTTGTGGTATCCTAAAGATCGTTGCTTTAACCTCCTGTAGTGCCACGTCAATACAATCAAACCCATCCTCAAAGTTGAACATCATTAAAAATCCCTGGCGCAGGATGTCCCATTCCTTCGTGCCATGGTGGAGCTCAGTTTCCAAGTACCAATTCATTGGTATGACGCCCAGGGTATGACAAAATAGATGCACCCATTTAGGTTGGGGCTCCATGCCATAAGCCTTATTCCATTTAGCCAAGTGATCGTGCGGGTCATCTCGTCCATCATACTTATCTATCATCCGCACTTTTGGCTGCCCAAAACGTATTCTCATCATCCTCCTATAGTCGCGCCAATCACTAAAACTATCCTTGTGTGTACCCCACCATCTTGCAGGCGTAGTGCGCAATACCCAGTCCAAGGCCTAGAAGCGATGTTTCTCTGGTACTTCTCTTTCAAATGCATCCAAAAAGCAATCAACATCAGTTAGCCCATCATAATGAGGCAGATTCTTGACTTCAGATGACACACAGTGCAGCGATTTTTCATCATATTCCAACGTAGCATCGAGACTTCATGCAACCGATTCTACCAATTCTCCAATTCCTCATCTAAGTCTGACGTGGAGGAGATTTCGTGATCCCATGCAATGCATCTGCCCACTATCGGATTCACCCAATCCTGGTCTCACGCCGTTATTTTGTAAATCTAATCCATATCATCATCGCTTTCATAATCTCGGACTAGTTCCATATAGCATGGTCCTCCGTGAGATCTAGTGGCACCACTACGCAGAGTGACTTGTTTTCAAATATCATCTTCCGCTTCTTCAGGTTGATTACCCCATTCATGTCAGTGGCCCAATCGATTCCAAGGAGCGCAGGGTAGGGATTGCTATCATCCACAATCTCTATTACCTCAAAATCTGCTAGTGCGCTTGCACCCTCAATGTCAACTGTGACCCCTTGCAGCCTCCCCATTGGGATAATTTTCTGTTGATTCGCCATCCTTAACTGTATCAGAGACCACTGGAGCACAAGTCTCCCCATTCTCTCCCAGGTCTGTTTTGGAAAAACATTCACGTCGGACCCCAGATCCAGGATAACTTGGTCCATCTCATATTCCCCTATCTACGCGGAGAGTCTCATCTCCCGGCCGGTCCTTGCCTTGTGCTTGCCAAGCTTCCTAACCATGTGTGGTTCACTAGTAGCGCTATCCTTACCAGCGCACCGATTGATCAACTCCTGCAGGCCCTTCACAGCCTTACTATCATGGAGCAGCTTCATGCAGGTCTCCAAGAATGTGGTAAGCATGGATGGGTCCATTTCTTCAACTGGTTTCTCCTGACTTCCAGAGGTAGAGGCCTCAGCGAAGCTTTTCTTTGCTTCCATAAATGTTTCTTTTGCGTGCTCCAAATCAAACCCAGTCTCCTTCTCTGGTGCTTTGCAGACCCATACACCTTCTGCAGGCTGCTTCCCTTTATCCTCCCTAGTCGTGGTTCCGCTCCACAGCATAATGTTTACCTTAGGGTCTTCCTCGCGAGGCTCAACCCTCATCATCTGGAGGTTCTACGTCGACTGCGGAGGCTGGGCCCCCTTTTCACGAATATTAGCCAACAATATTCACCAATCATCAATCGCATGGTCAAACTGAGTACAGTAACAGCATGAAAATCGCGTCGGATTCGGACAGTCCCTCGTGTAGTGTCCTGGGCCTCCACAATTGTAATAAATTAGTTGTCCTTGGCCTCTCCCAGGCCCTCCTCCACCTTGGCCTCAGCCGCGTCCCTGATATTCACCTCGCATTCCCCCAACGCCTTGGTCTGGAGGCTGCATTTCTGTCTGCATTCTATATGCGGGTGTCCTATCCATCATCAATTCGTAACTTTGACAATTGCGCTCATCATGGCCTACTGATTGATAGAAATTGTAGAACAGTTGTTGTGGTCTTTGTACAAATTTCTGTAGCAAATGGAAATTATCAGTCATGTGTTTCCCTGCTACCTGACATATAGCACACCATAGTGCAAGCCCTGCACTTGGCCCTGTTGCGGCCTCTGGTCGTAGAGGCATTGGTCCTCCTGCTGCAACGTAGTTCGCAAACACTGGGTAGTGATCCTTGTCATGCCCCTAACCCTTGCATTTTATGCACCAAACCTCTTCGCATGCCTCTGACCGAGCAGTTTTGTCCTGCTTCAGACTTTTCATTTCGAGACAAAGGTTTTGCAACTGTGCATGAATCTGCTAAACCCCCAGATTCGGATCTTGCATTGGTGTTTTGTGCAATCTCATTGTAATCTCCAAGGCTTCTGCCTGAGTCGTAATTTTCTATTGTGACAACGCAACCCTTAGGTGAGGTAGGAGTGAAGCCACAAACCACTCGTGGTGCTACCCATCCGTCAAATTCATATTGGCTTCGCAGATTTTACACTTCAATCTCTGATCTAACTCCCAAGGGGTCTCACCTGGTTTCATCACGATTTCCTTGAATCCCACAATCAACTGCACTTCAGACTTAGGCCTACTGAATTCTTTATTTAGCGCAGTCTGGATCTCTGCCAGCATAGCGGCCTAGTTTTTATTAGAGTAATTGATGTACTAGGTTAGCGCGCAGTCCTGCAAAGCACTAACTAATGTCTCCTTTTTTATGTGATCATCCGAAATGCCCTGAGCTTCCAATACGGCCTTTATGACGAACCAAAATTGGTTCAGGTCCTCATTCCCTATGCCCTTGAATACAAGTAGTTTTATGGAGTTCACCATATTGAATAGTGGAGGTGGCAGTGGTGTGGGTGACACGGTGAGCAGTGGAGGTTGGGATGGAGGTGGTGTGGATGGATATGATGAGGACGGAGGCGGTGTAGGTATTCGCGAGAACCCTCATCTTATCAACTGACTAGCACTCAAGGGAGAAATTTGCGGTGTCCCTTCGTCATCACTTAAAGGGAGTCTGATTAGTGGGCTATACTCGGGACCTTTTCTTCCTCCGTCCCTGAAATGTTTTCCACTTCGCGTAGCTCCAAACATCAAGGTAACCGCATAACCCACTGTTCACACAAGAGCATCTTAATCCAAGTATTCAGTGATTTTAAATACTTACCTCACGGTCCTTTGAAGAAGCAATGCTTTGATTCACTATAACTGACAGAAGTATCGACCACGAACTCAGTCACAAATACTCCTATGTTGCAATTGAGCCAATGGTTGACAGCATGCGCGAATTTATCTTAAGAAGCTTCTAACTTCTTTACTAGCTCCGGTGTCCAAACAATCGCCTTGTCAAGCCTCCACCTTCCTTGACTTGTCTACCAACTTCACGATCCACTTGTATAACTCAACTAGAAAGGAACTATTATTTCTATGTACAAGTATCTGTCCAACCACTGTTCTTTCGTCAATCGTGGGTTCTTGTTTTCTTGCGTTGCGAATTCGTGGATCTTTCTATCCAACCAGGTTTCAATTTCTTTCTTAGTTGGATTCCAATGATACGACATCACACATCTCTCATGCAGATCCTGGTCCCGGAAACGGAACCATTTGTTGGCTTGATGGGCCCTGACCCAGGTTCAGTGTTAGTCAGCCAAGAAAATCCCTACACTACTGGCCCTTTCGGCATCAGCCCATAGAGTGCGGACCGAAGTCTCACCTGAAGTAGTATGGGGGGATGCAGGAACCAAGTTTCTGCACCCTGAGATGGTCGTGATGTCAGTCTATACTTCCTGATCCTGCCTTCATGCAAATCAATAAGCCTTTAGGGCTTATCGATGTTCCTTCTCTTCTGTCCTTTAGTACCTTCGCGAAGGTACTCGACTGATCTTCGCGTAGCCCTAACCCGAGGTCTAGGCACTCACGCACCTCTACGTTACTGTATAAGTTCCCAAGTTATCTTAAGTGTTACCTAATCTACCATGCATTTACAGTTACCTTCGCGTAATCCTTTACTCTTGCTTACGTTCAATTAACAGATATAATCAAATACATTCGCGCATAAAATAAGCATTATAATGTAAACTGAGATCGTAACATAATATAATCAGACGCATTAAGCAGAGACAAAATAAATAGTGATTGCAAAATAACTCTCTTTATTGATATCTCAAGTTCATTACAGACTCTATCCGCCTTGCACACACAGCTACAGGGGTTTGCGCACCCAGCTGCAGACTTCCACCCTAGGCCTCTACGCACTCAGTTGTAGAGCCTCTACCTATGCTAAGACTCTAGAACACTTAGAACTTCTTACCCAAAATCATTATTTTTCACTTCTCTACTCCCCCCTTATACTCTTCTAAGACTCCCTTTTTATACAATCCCATGGTCCGCGAACCATGGGTAGATCTTTACAGCCGACATGATACTTCACAAAACAAGGGCAGACAACCCTTTGACCTCTTCATGCTTCGCGACCATAAAATGCGGAGACTTTACATCTTTATTACAAAATTTGGGGCCTTCTACCCCAAAACATGGGCTTTTAGCTCCAAAGCTGGCTCTTGGGGGAACCCATTCCCAACACAAGGCTAGGCTAAAATCCACTGTCGAAACCCAACAAAATACATGCCAATGATGACAAAAGAACCAAATACCAACATGCACATACCATGCATGTCAAGACTAGCTATGAAATGATACATGCAACTTGTTACCTTCAAGTATTTATGTTGAAGCTGCTTGATCCAACTTTTCCTTGCTTTCCTTTGCTTTCCTTATCCATCCTTTGTTTACCTTGTCCTTTCTTTGCTTGCTTGTTTTCCTTCTCCTCTTGGTGCTCTTCTCCTCTCTGAGACTAATTCCAAAACTGAACTGACAAAAGGCTACCAACTGATGCTCTGATGTCTTTTTATTATTCATGCCTCTAATTTCTTCAATTTTCCATTATTTTCCTTCATTTTCCTCCTCACATGCAACTTGTGACCTTTCACCTCCATTTTCTCCTAATTTTCTTTATTTTCATAAATAAAATGCCAAAAATACATTTTTTCCTTTTCAAAGCCTAATCCATTTCCTTTGCCAAATTCCCTTAGCCATAAACACATAAAGCGATGCCCACTAGGATATTTTTGCCCAACTTCCACCTTGGAATAAGTGTCCCTTAACCATGGTCTTATTTTTCCTTTATTATATGAACTTCTAACCAGGGTCTGTTACAAACAATTGAGGTAAATAGTGTTGGTAATTCTTCAATTTCATTTTCACATGATGTTATTTTGTTGGAATCCTTGAGGTACCCATTTCAGGAACTGGCATGAGACTCCTTATTAATATGGGGTATAAAGGAGGAGGACTCGGTGTTAATGGCCAAGGGATGACTCAGCTATTGGAGGTTGTACAAATACCTGGATTTGTAGGATTGGGACACATTGAAGGAGAGAGTTCGAAAACCTTTGAATTAGCATCTGTTGTTGCCACCCTTTGAATTACCTTAGGTCCTTCGCTTTCAAGAAATTGGTACATGGATTCCCACAAGGGTGTTCCGCTATCTATTGTGCATGTAGTGTCTGAGAAAAGCGAGGGCATTTCTGTTCCATCGGAAGCAGAAGGTGTGGATTGTGAAGTCTCCATGGCTTTCTTTCCTTTCTTTGTTTTGGTCATCCGGTTACACTGCTTCTTCTCGGGTTTAACCTGCAAATTGGAAACACAGAGGAATGAAGAGAAATAGGTCTAAAATGTAGAATAATTTCAACATACAAGGCTTGAAATGATGGCAATCATAGTTTAAATGCGAACAAATCCATATACAGGCCATCAAATCACCTTGGGGCTTTAAATCATAAATATCGTTAGAGGTCTTTAATAACTAAAATCATGGCTTCACGTGGTAATTTATTATCTCATTAATAGATCATATCGCAAAAACCTTTCAAACAGTATTTAGAACTTGTTTCCATGTGTTCTGACGATATGCGATCGCGATATCATTATATTGGTTCTTTGGGTATGGGAAGTGTGTGATGTGATGATCGCAATATCGCAATCAGAGATTTTGGAGTAGAGGGGAATGGATATAGCCAAAGGCCTTTTGTGATTGTGAAATCACGAGGAATGATGTGGAATTAGAGTGGGCCCTACTGATGATTAACAAGCGCGGATTTTCTTTTGAGTTATTCATTCTTATGATTTTATTAAAGTCACAACTTTTACAAGTAGCTTTATCATAATTAGAAGATCGGAGGTGAAGGGAGCGGCGAGCCTTTTGCTAATTTGTGATTCATCCAGACGTGACATGTTTATAGATTGCATTAATTGTCAGAACAAAACTTAGAACAAGTTTCCAAGAATATTGAAGTGGAAGATAAATCCACATAAGTGCATACTGAAGAAACACCCTTCAAGAATAAGCTTGATGAAGCCTGGAAACAACTTGATCAACAGCTTAAAGGACAACAAGGGGCAGAAAATATTAAAATGGACAAAACATTCAACACACCCCAGAACACTGGACAGAGCTCGTCTACTGATAGGGCTTCTGATAAAGCTGTCACTACAAAGGAAATTGAGATCATCTTGGCATTCCCTTCATCTGAAATTGTCCTTAAAGTGGAATAAATCCCTCCTCTTGATGTCTTTTACAGTCCCAAACATCAGGCTGTGGTGAAAAGGCAGAGGAAAAGGAGAAGGGCAGAACCATCATCGACAATCATTCCTGGTGATATACCTATGGATATAGTATCACTACAACAAAACAAGCAATTTGCGCCAGATTTAGCACCAGATTTTAGTGCATTTTTTCTCAATTGGGATGAGAAATTTGGCACTAAATTTGGCTCTATTGTACAATTTTTAGAGCGTCCTTTTTTGCACTAAATTTTGCATTTTTTTACACCAAAGTTTGCATCATATTTTGCACCAAGCTTTCATTTGGTTTTACAACAGGTTTTGCTTCTAGTTTTGTGCCATTATTTGCATCTATTTTTGCATCATTTTTTGCTTCATGTTTTGTGCCATTCATTGCTTCTAGTTTTGTGTCATAATTTGCATCGAGTTTTGCACCATCTTTTGCATCTGATTTAGTGCCTTTTTTGTATTTAGTTTGTGCCAGTTTTTTCATCTAATCTTACCATTTTTTGCTTCTAATTTTGTTCTTATTTTTACATCTATTTTTGCGCTAGTTTTTTCTGCCATTTTTACACCTTTTTGGCATCCAATTTTGCGAAATATGTTGAATCTGATTTAGACCAGAGATAAAGATGTGCAGCATCGACGGAAGGTATAAATACTCTAATTGACTGAGCAAGGCTGCCTTGGATCCCTAACCTCAAATCTGTGTGCTCGTTCCCTATATCCAGCAGTAGCAGTAGTTTCAGTTGAACCAGCAGCATGGGTAGAAGCCAAGGTACCTTCGCTGATGGGTCCACTTCAATGGGTTCCTTGGCAGTGAAAGATTCCGCAGCATCCCCCCTTTTTGCATCCTATTTTGCACCATATTTTGCATCATTTATTGCATCCAATTTAGCATCATTTTTAATACCATTTCCTGAATCCATTTTTGCATCATTTTGAGAATCTAAATTTGCATCCTATGTTGAACCATGTGTTGCGTCCACCTTTGCATCCCATTTTGTGTCTAATGTTACATTCAATTTTGAGCCATTTTCTTGTCTACTTTTTCATTTGTTTTTGCACAAAGTTTTGAATCATTTGTTGCACCTCATTTTTCATCCAATGTTTCTTCTCAGTTTGCACCCAAATTTGAGCCATTTTTGTACCATTTTTTCTACTTTTGTGTCGAATTTTGCACCATTTTTTATGTCCAATTTTTCATCTTTTTGGTGTCTAATTTTGCATTCTTTCTAGCATCCAAATTTGCATCCTTTTTTCTGCCACATTTCATGTCCACATTTGCATCTCATTTTTCACCTAGATTTTAGTTTGAATTTTCATCTAGTTATGCATCATATTTGGCATCCTTGGTTTCACCCTTTTTTAGTCCCATTTTTCATCTTGTTTTGTATATTTTCTTACATCCTTTTTGTACCCAATTTTGCATCCTAATTTTACACCATTCTTTGCATCCTCATTTTGGTGTCCATTTTTGCATCCTTGTTTGCACCCAATTTGATATCCTTTTGTATGCCCTATTTGGTTCCCTTCTTTGTGTCTAGTGTTTCACCCTTTTTTAATTCTACTTTAAAACCCTTTTTGTGTCATTCTTTGCATCTTATTTTGATGGCTAGTTTAACATCCAATTCTACTCCCAATTCTGCATCCATGGTTACATCCATTTTTGGCTTCTTTTTTATAGTTTTACTTTTATTTCCATTTATGAGCCCCTTTATGGGTTCATTTTACTAATTTCAATTACATAGTGAAATATATTACATTTTCTAAATATCATTTTGATGTAGGATTTGATGCATAGTTAGATGAACATAAAACCCTCTTAGTTTATCCCAGAAACCTTAAGAGAAAGGTTGTTCTAAGGCTCAGGATTCTTAGTAGATCAAGATGTAGAGTATAGAATAAGAAAAATAGAAGGAATTTCTGTGAGTCCTCACATGCAGGTCGTGTTGGAGTTTTTAGTGTAGCCGGGAAGCGCTCCTAGCTAGCTCCAAAGCTTGGTCCTACACATAAGCAACCTTCACAACATAATATCTTGATAGTCGAAACTATCAGAAACATATAAATATTAATGAATAAATAAATATAAACTAAAATCCCATACATTCATTAGTTAAATGGAATAAGTAAAGAATTAATAGCAACATATGGAAGGAAGAACAACCGATCTATATTAATAAAGGAGTTGGAGGAAATTTATTGTTAGTGTCAGTCTTTGCAACCTTCCTCCAGTGATCAAACATGCTCTTACAAAGTGATTTTAAGGTGTTAAGGTCAAATTTTGTCATTTCAATGAGTCTTCAAGCAAAATTTGGTCACTAGGTATTAGGTATAGGGTTTGCTTTTACTCCTGTCAAAGTTGTCCAAATGTCAGTCCATGTCACCATTCAACTAATTATACCAGCATTCAAATGGTTTTCATCATCATGTCAAGTTCCACTGGGTCATTTTACACCTTGTTCATGCTTCAGTTGTGCATAGGCAACGTTCATTTCCCTCTCATAGGGTTTTGAAGGTAATTTCTCTTGGATGGTCAAATCATCAGAAAAACTTGTATCATGATGTTCATACACCTTCCCCTATCCTTAATGTACCTTATTAAACACTTCCCATCACTGATATCTCTCAAATTCCTCATTTTCGCACAAACCCTAGTTTCTTGCTACAACTTGACAATTTTCTAGACTAGGCCTGTGTTTTGCCCTTTTGGACCCCTTCCCCTCACTCAATATTTGGAATTCCAATTTCCCTTGCTTCCTAACACCCCTCCCTACTTCCCAAAATTTTCTCAAGAATTTAGAAGCCCCTTATCCCCTTCATTTCGCTTCATTTCGACAAATCCCCTGTTCCACACATCGGGATAGGTTTTACTCCAATGATGTTTCTGAGCAATACAAAATGAATTTTGGAAACTTGAGAAAGGTTTTTTTCAAAAATATTCCAAGGAAAAAAAACCTCCTTCACTTTTTACACAGGTGTCATGGTTTTAGATAACTGTCAAAAATACAGTTGCCTCAGGAGAATTGATGCACCTTTAAAGTGACCTTGGGAAAATCAAGTTTTCTCCTAGCTTTATTGGCCAAATGACTTGCTCAACGAGTCAAAGGATAACTAGACACAAATATATTTCCAATGAGCTATCATGAGCTCAATTGGAATTGAGGAAGACCTTCAAAAGTTGGCTGCAACAACACTCTGCCTTTAGGAAGCCTCATTTTGCACATTTTGACCAGTCTTGGAAGATTTGATTTTTGATAGGGAAAATGAACTACAAATTGAAAAATTATAGATGGGTTGGAAATTAGACTCAAATACCTTTCCAACGAGCTATCCTAAGCCCAATTTGGGCACCGGGAAGGCCTCCAAAAGTCTCCTGTAAAAAGGAACTACGATTTGAAATGGCGCTACGCATTGGGCAACCCTCTGCAGTGTAAAAAGTGAACTGGCGTGGCGCATTGGGCTACAAAGCCTGAAATCCATTCAAATATTCCTCCAAATTGAAAATTATTTATTCCAAAAGTAATTTAACACCTCCATATTGCCAATTTATGAGTTTCCATCAGTGTTTATGGTGTTTCAATAGGTTAAAAACAAAACCCTAGTTCCTTGCAAAATTGTGTTGAGAAAATCGCCTAGGGTTTGCAAAATTGCAGTTTTGTTGTTGTATCTCTATTTTCATTTTGCTCTCACTACACTTCACTCATATAACTCTCCTTCCCTTTTCATTCTTATTTACCCACTCCCTAATGCCCATACCCCTAAAACTACTAATTCTAAAACCCTAATTGCTATCCCAAACCCTAGTCAAATATCCCAAAACCCTAATTGCTATTCCCCAACTCTAAATATCATCCCCTAAAACCCTTCTATTTCCCAAAAACCTGTCAGCAACATTCCTAAACCCCTCTTACCCTCTCCCTCCACAGTCCCTCATACATTCTTATCTTTGGCAACAAAAACCTAAAGACACCATAAAATCTCTTCATACTCATCTAAGAAAACTCAAACATTGGCAAACATGGAGTCTGATCCCTCCTATGACTGAGATGAAGAGACAGTCAGTGATTCTTCTAGAGGCATGCATGCACCAAGGAGGCCTCGCAAAAGTGGAAAACATAACCGGGAGGAGCCCACTTCACTTGCCGAGTTGCAGCAGCAGCAAAACGAGTATTATCTCCACTAGGGGTGGAAGGGGTCTTGTTTTTGCCATTAGTAGAGCAGGTACATGAGAAGGATAAGAAGCCCTTGCATGATGAGGGACTATCAAGAGGTCAAGAGGCAAATTTCATCCTCATTCAGGATGATGACACAGATTTGGGCTCACAAAGCTCAAAGCTCAAAGAAGTCATTCAGGAGCAGCAAAATGACATTCATCATTTGCCTGTCAATTTGGAAAAACAAAGTGGATAATTAACTATTTGGAGCAGTGAAACAAACAATTGGAGGATCAGCATACAATCATAGAGTTGCAAAACATCCATGAAGACCGGCAGGCTGCCCAAAGAAGCCTAAATGAGATGACACCCATTCAACAGGAGATAGAGGTTGATCGAGAGATTTGGCTTGAGAGGGTCAACATTCATCTTGAGAAGTTGTTGGCGAAGGCAAAAAAAGACAAGGACATGCTCAAGCACATGAAAAACCATTATTGGGCACGAACTCATGTTTGCAAAACGAGGATCAAAATCCTGAAAGCAAGACTAAGTAGGGCACTAAAATGATGCAAACGGCATGATAGGCTCCAAATCTTGGCCGAAGCTTCTTTGGCTGAGCATGATACTTGAAGATGGACCTTCAGTCCAAATTTCAGCAGATTTGGAGAAAATTTTGTCAATTTTGAATTTTTTGGCTTCAAAACAGATTTTCCTACCCAATGCGTAGTGCCACTTGGCGCGCGCTTATAATTGGGAGATCCTCTGGAGAAAAATTTTGCATTTCTGGATTTTTTATGGAAAGTTATGCATGCTCATGAATTACCTAAGGATTTCATCAAGTTCTGGGTTGCCTAAAGGGTCAAAAACGCACAAAAAATGACCTTTCTGCCACCTGTTGCACCCACAGGAAGCAATGTTGGTATATTGGATTTTTGGAGGAGCAAATGGACACCAAATCCAAAAATTCCACTTGGGGTGGAAAGTAGACAGGTATGGCTTTCCAACGAGCTATCATGAGCTCAATTTTGAATTCGGGAAGGCCCTCAAAATTAGCCTCAAATTTGTGCTACGCATACAGGTTTCAGGCGCGGCGCATAGGGAAATTTGGCCTATTTTTCACTCAGCAGCTCAGAATTTCGCCCAGTTTTGACTAGTTTCACTTTTTCATGTAACTCTCGATTTATCTTGATGTAAATTCATGACTTTGATGTAATTTTGGCACATTTTTACTCATCCATGTAGATTCATTCACTAAAGAGTGAAAAGATAGTGAATGAATCAGTTTCCTTTTATATAGAGGCAAGTTGTTTCATTGCCTATTTTCAGTTCCTTGTTTAGATATTGTTGAAATAGCTCATAGAATGATGAGCTCGACCCCTAGAGGCATGGGAAGGAGTTAGGCTTGTCTATATCATGTAATTTCTCAATCATTTTCAGGGTTGGACACTTGGGATTGCTTGGCATTCCATTGTACATTCGATTTCTGCATTTTTGGCAAAGGAAAGACCAAGGTTTGCAGCACTTTTTGGGATCCCTGTGGCTCTGTGTTTTGATGGTGTTCTTCTCTATGTAATTTGTAAGTTCATTGATATTTGTGTGTACCATTTCCTTTCTCTTTTGCTTCTGAAATTAAACAAAAGAGTGACAAAGGTAGAATTCATTAGCTTGTTGTGCTCTGCCTTATAGTTTTGTTTAATTTTCAATGTTTTCTTCAGTTTGAAGAGAATTCTTGATACCCTCTTTCCCTCTTCAGCTTGTCACCGATCTGAACCCTCCATATTTACAAATCAAAGCATCAAAACGATTGCCTTTCTTGCCCCAATCAGAACTCTGCAAAACTGGCCTTCATCCCCGGACCCAAAATTGCCTTTCCCTTGATTCCAACAAAACCCTCAAAAAATAAAATCAAATCCTTGCACTTCATACCTAGCCTAAAAACAGAAGATATTTCAGTCATCTCAAGCCCCATCGATTATCTTTTGCTGAGATTGACCCGGAGAGAGCCCTCTCCTATCCTCGTAGGGCTAGCTACGAGGCTGAGCGTGGTTTGATGTTGGCCCTGGATCCTACCTTTTCAGCCTGAGGTAAATCTAGGCACTAACATAGTGGCGACCATACTGGGGAAGAAATTTTATTATCATTGTTTTGTTTTATAGACTACAGACGGAGTCTGAAGATTAGCCAGGTAGCCTTTGAAACGCTTTTTCTTTGCATTAGCGCAAGTAGATAAAAGCTACTTCAGTCAATCTCCGGTCTAGTCTTATAAACGGAATATCTAACTTGCAAATTGCCCCAGTAACATGTATCAAGTTAGATCTGATTGTTGATGGTGAACAACGATCAGACACCGCAAGGCTGAAATCATTCACCTGGCGATTCCAAATTAGTTTTGAGATCAGATCCAAAGACTCCACTGGAGGATGAACCCGACCAGCAGAAACATGAAAGGACAATATGGACAGATCAGGTATTCAAGTTGGAATTTCATCCAAGACATTTTGTTCTTTGTTCTAAATTATTTCTTCTCTTTTCCCGAGAATGTCAAGAAGGCTTTGCAAAGTATATTATGTTTGAGAAAAGATCCTCGGCCTGCATTTGATTCCTTCCCTTTGAAGATTGTGAATACCAAAGATTTGCATGCCTTTGAGCTTGATCAAGACCCGTCTTTTGATGACCGTCTTCAAACTGATGAGCCTAATGAGACCAAGACTGATTCTACAGCTTCTGTATATACTTCTACACTTCGTAAAATTCCAGATCGATACAAGCCCCTGATTTTACCTTCTATATCCCATGCTTTCCCTAAAAATCATGATCTACATCTACCAAGATTTGATGGTGAACGCGACAATATCACTGCTGAGAGGCATGTACTGAATTTTGAGTCTTTCCTTGACCTTTTTGAAGTTGATGAAGAAGATGTCAGTATAAGGCTTTTTTCTCTTTCTTTGCAAGGAAAAGTCAAGAGTTGGTTCAAAACCCTACCTGATGCGAGCATCTCAAATTTCTAGAAGTTCGTCAAAGTTTTCCTCGATAGGTGGGTGGTAAGACAGAACCCTTTCTTGATTATAGAAGAGTATAATTAGCTGAAAAGACTGCTAGGGGAGACAGTACAACAATTTTCTGCCAGATTTAACCAAGTTTATTTTTCGATGCCGGTTAATATAAGACCTCCTCTTGGATCCGCTCTCTTGCACTACCCGGGTGCCTTTGATCTGGAAATGGAGTTTCAGCTGAGAGAAAGGAACCTTGCAACACTTGAAGAGATGCAGAACAGTGCAGTAGATGTAGAGGCTCATTTGCTGATCCGAAGGGCAAAGTTGAAGGAAGAAGAGATGAAAAATGCAGATCTGGAGGAATCGACATCTCTAGAGGTAAAGCTTGACATTTTGGCAAGTGCAGTGGAAGAGATGATGCAAAGGATCATCACAAGGAATGAGTATAATGTTCAAGCCCGTGGCTCACTGATTGAAGAGGAACAAGTTGCTGATCCAAAACATCTTCTTTCTTATCCTAGTTGTCATAGATATGATAATGATTGTTTTGTAGATCATCTTGGAGGAGAGAGATCTGTTGATATGACATGTATGCTTGATGATGTCTTTTATACTGATGATTTGCCTCAGTTTGATCGATATGACGATGATTACGTTCTCCAAATAGAAGCTAATCTTGTAGACAAATCAACAGCTAGTTTGTGGGAGGAAGAAGTTCACTTTCAACAGCTCGAATACAATGTTCAGCCGATGCATATCAGCTATGACAGTGACGAGGAAAGTGCAGCAAATTTTGAAGTAAGTGAAGGATCTTTACCTTTTTGTTTTGCTTCGTTTCAGTTCATCAGAGACAACATTCATGCAATCAGAAATCAACTATCGACAAGTCTTGATTTGGACCATCTTGAGAGCAATGAAAACCTTGTTCAAGACTTTTCATATCCAGCGTTGCAGCCCCCGAATGCCATTGATTGTCAAGTTGCAGATGAAGACTTGGAAGCTGGCACATATGATCAAATGATGCAAGATGGTTCTGTACCTTTCTGTTTTGAATCATTTCAGTTTTTGAAGGAAAATTTGCATAGTACATTTTCAGTAAAGGATGAGCAGCCTATAGGAAATCATGTAATCTCATCGGAAACCATAGAAAATGGGTTGCAGCAGTCTTTTCATGTTTTTCACGATCCAATAGCTGATGTGTTGGATGATGTCTACAGTCAAAGTCCATCTCCATTGACTACATGTGAGCTTGAAACATGTGTTGATATAAACTTGATCTGGCAGCCGGTTTCTTTGTCATTTTCAGCAAGAGTCTCATCACAAAGCTCAGATCAAAGTTTGCATTTATGGTATGAGGAGAAGAGAAGTACTTCATTGGATGAGCTAAGTCCCAGTGTGCATGAACTTCAAGATCCTTATGCAGTGTTTTTGGAGGCGGATAGAGAATCCATATCATTCAACGAATCTGTTTCTAAGTTGTCATGGGAGTTGCCTTTCAGTAGTTCTCTCTTGTTGTTCATAAGCAAGCACTTGCGGAGAATTCAAATAGCAGCTGGAATACTTACTTGGTTGCATTGGTTGTTTCATTTCACTTGATCAGGTGATGAATGAAACTGTTAGAGTAGGTTTTGATGAATAAGCTTTATCTTGAGCATTATTTTCTAGTTTGTCGGTTGTGTTTAAGTATCGAGTCAATTTTTAGTTGAGTGAGAGTCAATTTGTGTCGTCAAGTCGTCAATTTTCAGTCATGCATTTCAGCTTGAATTTTTGACTCCATTGCCCAATGGATAAGGCATTGGTCTGCTCTCCCAAAGATATGTTGTTCTTGGCACCTCCAAGGAGCTACCATCCCCATTGGAGCCAATGTTAGTGTCAGTCTTTGCAGCCTTCCTCCAGTGATCAAACATGCTCTTACAAAGTGATTTTAAGGTGTTAAGGTCAAATTTTGTCATTTCAATGAGTCTTCAAGCAAAATTTGGTCACTAGGTATTAGGTCTAGGGTTTGATTTTACTCCTGTCAAATTTTTCCAAATGTCGGTCTATGTCACAATTCAGCTAAGTAGACCATCATTCAGAGGGTTTTCATCAACATGTCAAGTTCCACTGGGTCATTTTACACCTTGTTCATGCTTCAGTTGTGCCTAGGCAAGGTTCATTTCCCTCTCGTATGGTTTTGAAGGTAATTTCTCTTGGATGGTCAAATAATCAGCAAAACTTGTATCCTGATGTTCATACACCTTCCCCTATTCTTAATGTACCTTATTAAACACTTCCCATCACTGATATCCCTCAAATTCCTCATTTTCGCACAAACCCTAGTTTCTTGCTACAACTTGACAATTTTCTAGACTAGGCATGTGTTTTGCCCTTTTGGACCTCTTCCCCTCACTCAATATTTGAAGTTCCACTTTCCCCTGCTTCTTAACATCCCTCCCTACTTTCCAAAATTTTCTCAAGAATTTAGAAGCCCCTTATCCCCTTCATTTCGCTTCATTTGGACAAATCCTCTGTTCCACACATCAGGATAGGTTTTACTCCAATGATATTTCTGAGCAATAAAAAATGAATTTGGGAAAAATGAGAGAAATTTTTGTCAAAAATATTCCAAGGAAGAAAAACATCCTTCACTTTTTACACAGGTGTCATGGTTTTAGAGAAATGTCAAAAATACAGTTGCCTCAGGAGAATTGATGCACCTTTGAAGTGACCTTGCGAAAATCAAGTTTTCTCCTAGCTTAGTTGGCCAAATGACTTGCTTGATGAGTCAAAAGATAACTAGATACAAATATTTCTCCAATGAGCTATCATGAGCTCAATTTGGAGTTGAGGAAGACCTTCAAACGTTGGCTGCAACAGCACTTTTCCTTTAGGCAGCCTCATTTTGCACATTTTGACCAGTCTTGGGAGATTTGATCTTTGACAGGGGAAAATGAACTTAAAATTGAAAAATTCCAGTTTTTTTGGAAAGTAGACTCAAATACCTTTCCAACGAGCTATCTTGATCCCAATTTTAATGCCAGGAAGACCTCCAAAGGTCTCCTGTAAAAAGGCACTACACATTGAAATGGCGCTACGCATTGGGCAACCCTCTGCAGTGTAAAAAATGAACTAGCGTGGCGCATTGGGCTAAAAAGCCTGAAATCCATTCAAATATTCCTCCAAATTGAAAATTCTTCATTCCACAAGTAATTTAACACCTCCATATTTCCAATGTATGAGTTTCTATCAGTGTTTATGGTGTTTCAATAGGTTAAAAACAAAACCCTAGTTCCTTGCAAAATTGTGTTGAGAAAATCGCCTAGGGTTTGCAAAATTGCAGTTTTGTTGTTGTATCCCTATTTTCCTTTTTCTCTCACTACAATTCACTCATATAACTCTCCCTCCCTTTTCATTCTTATTTACCCACTCCCTAATCCCCATATCCGTAAAACTACTAATCCTGAAACCCTAATTGCTATCCCAAACCCTAGTCAAATATCCCAAAACCCTAATTGCTATTCCCCAACTCTAAATATCATCCCCTAAAACCCTTCTATTTCCCAAAAGCCTATCAGCAACATTCCTAAACCCCTCTTACCCTCTCCCTCCATAGTCCCTCATACATTCATATCTTTGGCAGCAAAAACCTAAAGACACCATAAAATCTCTTCATACTCATCTAAGAAAACTCAAACATTGGCAAACATGGAGTCTGATCTCTCCTATGACTGAGATGAAGATATAGTCAGTGATTCTTCTAGAGGCATGCATGCACCAAGGAGGCCTCGCAAAATTGGAAAACATAACTAGGAGGAGCCCACTTCACTTGCCGAGTTGTAGTAGTAGCAAAACGAGAACTATCTCCACTCGGGGTGGAAGGGGTCTTGTTTTTGCCATCAGTAGAGAAGGTACATGAGAAGGGTAAGAATCCCTTGCATGATGAGGGACTGTCAAGAGGTCTAGAGGCATATTTCATCCTCATTCAGGATGATGACACAGATTTGGGTTCACAAAGCTCAAAGCTCAAAGAAGTCATTCAGGAGCAGCAAAATGACATTCATCATTTGTCTCTCAATTTGGAAAAAACCAAGTGGATAATTAACTATTTGGAGCAGTGAAATAAACAACTGGAGGATCAGCATACAGTCATGGAGTTACAAAACATCCGTGAAGACCGGCAGGCTGCCCAAAGAAGCGTAAATGAGATGACACCCATTCAGCAGGGGATAGAGGCTGATCGAGATATTTGGCTTGAGAGGGTCAACATTCATCTTGAGAAGCTATTGGCAAAGGCAAACAAAGACAAGGACATACTCAGGCACATGAAAAACCATTATTGGGCATGAACTCATGTTTGCAAAACGAGGATCAAAATCTTGAAAGCAAGACTAAGGAGGGCACTAAAACGATGAAAAAGGCATGATAGGCTCCAAATCTTGGCCGAAGCTTCTTTGGCTGAGCATGATACTTAATGATGGACCTTCAGTCCAAATTTCAGCAAATTTGGAGAAAATTTTGTCAATTTTGAATTTTTTGGCTTCAAAACAGATTTTCCTGCCCAACGCATAGCGCCACTTGGCGCACGCTTATAATTGGGAGATCCTCTGGAGGAAAACTTTGCATTTCTAGATTTTTTATGAAAATTTATGTATGCTCATGAATTACCTAAGGATTTCATCAAGTTCTGTGTTGCCTAAAGGGTCAAAAACGCACAAAAAATGACCTTTCTGCCACCTATTGCACCCACAGGAAGCAGTTTTCGGAGATTGGATTTTTGGAGGGGCAAATAGACACCAAATCCAGAAATTCCACTTGGTTTGGAAAGTAGACAGGCGGGGCTTTCCAACGAGCTATCATGAGCTCAATTTGGAATTCGGGAAGGCCCTTAAAATTAGCCTCAAAGTTGTGCTACACATACAGGTTTCAGGCGCGGCGCATAGGGAAATTTGGCCTTTCGCCCAGTTTTGACTAGTTTCACTTTTTCATGTAACTCTTGATTTATCTTGATGTAAATTCATGAATTTGATGTAATTTTGGCATATTGTTACTCATCCATGTAGATTCATTCACTAAAGAGTGAAAAGATAGTGAATGAATCAGTTTCCTTTTATATAGAGGCAAGTTGTTTCATTGCCTATTTTTCAGTTACTTGTTTAGATATGGTTGAAACAGCTCCTAGAATGATGAGCTTGACCCCTAGAGGCATGGGAAGGAGTTAGGCTTGTCTATATCATGTAAGTTCTCAGTAATTTTCAAGGTTGGACACTTGGTATTGCTTGGCATTCCATTATACATTTGATTTCTGCATTTTTGGCAAAGGAAAGACCAGGGTTTGCAGCACTTTTTGGAATCCCTGTGGCTCTGTGCTTTTATGGTGTTATTCTCTATGTAATTTGTAATTTCACTGATATTTGTGTGTACCATTTCCTTTCTCTTTTTCTTCTGAAATTAAATAAATGAGTGACAAAGGTAGAATTCATTAGCTTGTTTTGCTCTGCCTTATAGTTTTGTTTAATTTTCAATGTTTTCTTCAGTTTGAAGAGGATTCTTGATACCCTCTTGCCCTCTTCAGCTTCTCACCAATCTTAACCCTCCATCTTTACAAATCAAAGCATAAAAACGATTTCCTTTCTTGCCCCAATCAGAACTCTACAAAACTGGCCTTCATCCCTAGACCCAAAATTGCCTTTCCCTTGATTCCAACAAAACCCTCAAAAAATCAAATCAAATCCTTGCACTTCATACCTAGCCTAGAAACATAAGATATTTCAGTCATCTCAAGCCCCATCGATTATCTTTTGCTGAGATTGACCCGGAGAGAGCCCTCTCCTTTCCTCGTAGGGCTAGCTACGAGGCTGAGCATGGTTTGATGTTGGCCCTGGATCCTACCGTTTCAGCCTGAGGCAAATCTAGGCACTAACAGTTACAACCATCAGATGCAGTTGCCGGAACACCTCCCCCAACTCCTAGCTCCAAAACTCTCCCTCTCATGATATATCTCAGCAGCATGGCAATACAATAATTACCATCCTTTTCTCAATGGTGAAGCCTCCAATATATAGGAAAGTGAAGGCTATGAAGATTTCCCAAATTCCTCATTAGTTCAATTTGGAAAAATCTTTTGGGTGAATAATGTTTCCTCATATAAAAATGACCTTTTCCACTTTTTAGATGCTTTTTTGCTTAGGAAAAATCTTCCCCGTGCTTTATGGCTCTTTCCCGTTTTTGTATGCTTTTGTTTTTTAGCAAAATTCTAAAGATAGAGGATAAAGAGATCAAACATTCCGCCATATGAGTTTCCGAAAGTGAACAAGAGTGTCAAATTCTAGTTAACTTGAGTGTTTTTCCTCGTGACTGAGTGAGAATTTTGGTAACAAAAGTTAGATGAAGGGTGCAACTTATTATAGACCAGGATAACGTGTTCCTCGTGATACATAACTTGTATTAGCATCTTATATAGTCTAGGAGAGGGGTATTTCAACGAACAACATAGTATTCTCCTCCAAGATGATGAGGAGGTATTTTCATGTATAACACAATTAAAAAGATATCATAATTCAAATTGATAAATTAATATTTGTAACCAAATTTAAGGCTAATTAACAACATTCATCAAAAAGATAGTAGTATCCTCATATATAACAATTCTCCATCAAAAGTTCAATGACAATTTTCAATATACATATATGACTACTAAATCAGCACTTATCGCAGATATCATTATTCCAAGGTAAATTCACAACAATACATTCAAAATAGTAATATCATCATACATAATGATTCTCCATCAAAAAGCATTGACAATTTTCAACACATATATAAAGTAACAAGATAATACTAATAATATCCTTCCCCATAATGTAATATAAGTTCATGGTTTCTTGGTAAATAGTGTAATGTATGGAGAGGAGGATTTCCCATGGATATATGGGGCATTGTGGTCATCAAGGAGCAACACCCTAGTGACACCACCATAGGCACATAGGGAGATTTTCCTGTCAGATCTCTCAGGGAGGATTAGGAGGGGAGGTCCACTCATCCGAGAGTATGGAGATGAGAGGGTGGATATGGTGGTACTGACAAGATGCAGGTTGATACTTACAGACATAGCTTTAGACCATGGCACCTAGGGGTGTATAGGGGCATGCAGTGGTGCACAACGATATGCAGTGGAGCACAAAGGTGTGCGGTGGTGCATAGTGGTGTGTAGTGTCACACCAAGTTGTCGGAGGAGCGGTTCGCATCACAATACATTACCTCATAGAGTGATAGACACATCGATACAAGAGGGATACCAGTTGATCCAAGATGATGCAACAACATGTAGCAGGGTTCAGTGGTGCACAAAGATGTGCGACTGGGTGCAGTTGTATGCCGAGGACATGAGGATACCTGGTTATATGCAGTAGTGTGCGGGGCTGCACTGCAGACTAAGGGAGTGATACTAGTAGGGAGATTTCTTGACGAGGATGTCAGGCATGCCATTGGGATGGACATACCCAGATTGGGAGAGCGGATCGGTCATGGGACGAGCCGAGAGTGTACACACGGGTTCTTGATCATACCCATCAGAACCCACGCATCTCTCACTCATTGGCATCGCAGGCAGTTGAGGAGAGCCTTGTTGTGTCCTATCGAGGCCTACATTGTGGATAGCAGGACCTGGGAGACTTGCTTGAGACGACTCTATGGGATTTAGTGCATCAAGGGCACGATACAGATTCCCCGATGGAGGAGCAGGGTTAGTACATGAGTTGGCAGCCACAGGATAGGAGATGAGGTGATCTTCTACAGGGGTGGTATACCATTCATCTCTGAGCTCACACTTGGGGAGTCGATTGCGAGGGAGTTGTATGATGCACTTCTGGCGAGACAGTCTGAGGCATTACAGGAGCCTGAGGGATAGTGGATGGTAGACTTTGTCTATAGGAGGGTACCCAGATTCCATGCAATGTCTAGGTGTATCATCAGGAGTTGGGATAGCAGATTTCACTACATGGTTTGGCAGGAGCAAGGCGGATTGGCATGCTTGGGATAGATTCATGATACTTGGGGTCCACCTATGGTATACATACAGGGGTCAAAGATGAGGACCAGATGGGCTCTAGCAGGTCGTAGTGCTACGCAATGACAACCCATGAGGTGTGGGAGTTGTGGACCTCTAGTATGGTTATGGGAACCAAGGATCTAGTTGATGTGGGGGACACTCCATTACTTAGTGAGTACGGTTGGGATAGCTAGTGATCTGGTTCATTATCAGGTTAACACATGGGGGATCACCAAGGTCTTCATCATATGGTGAGGTAGGTGGTTGTTCAGGATTGGGGTCAACCATGGAGTGATAGGCATGGGCATTGCTGAGTCCCCTTGGTAGGTTGGGCATAAAATTGATCATCACATATATTATGGTCGAGGGTTGCATGAGATGAGGCTCTGGTACAAGCATGTTAGATAATCAGTCATGACTAAACTATCGTAAGGTCTACAAGACAGTTTCTTCATGCGAGGGGCTTGGGACTCTGGCATCACAGTACTTGACAGTTCAACTACCTTTAGGGGTGAGCTGGGTTTGAGAATTCAGCCTCTTCGAGGGGGCAACATAAATGAACAATTCTTGGATGATACAAATGACAAGACCTCCTTTCTATATATAGGAGTCTAAGGGGTCATAATATAATCAGAACCGACATAACAATAATAATGTAAGGGCACAATAATAAAACTAGTGGGCTTCTATGGGGCACAATAATAACAATATGGGGACTACATGGGTACAACAACATAATAAGGGGGTTGTACTAATAACAATAAGGGGTTACACTAGTAGTATAGGGGCCTAACATGCCCCTCTCCTTCAAAAAGTGTCGTCCTCAACGCTTGAGTAGTTCTTGATGCTTCTGTATAAAATTCTTCTCCTCCCATGTGGAATATTCGGCGGGTAAGTTCTTCCACTTGATGAGATATTCAGAAATTGATTGATTTCGTAGCTGTCGGGTTCTTGTTTCTGTGACTGCTGCAGGTTCCAATATGATTTTTCCTTCCTCTTCAAGTTCTGGCAATATTGTTTGAATTGGGATCTTCTGCAACTTTTGAATGAGTGGACACACTTCTTCGTCCTTCTTCCATCATCCCTTGATTCGTTTATCCAATCTGGTTGGATAATAGAAATAGCACAAAACAATGCTTCCACATCCTCATCCTTTCTTGAGAGTGCATCTGCAACAAAATTTTCCTTCCCTTTTCTATAGATGATGTCAAACTCATAACCCAATATATTTGTGAACCATTTTTTCTGTTCTTCTATAGATAATATTTTTTCTAAAAAGTATTTAAGACTATCATGATCCATTTTTACCTTGAAGTGTCTTCCCATTTGGTAAGGTCGCCATTTCTTAAGTGCATGTAGTATTTCCAACATTTCCTTCTCATAAATAGCTTGCTTGAGATGTAGAAGTAAAAATACCCAATCACCTACATCAAAACATTTTTCACTACAATGTTGATCTATCTGTTGTTTCATTCAATTTTGCACCAAAGTGGCGTTATCCTTTAAAAGTTGGAGAACTTGTTGTTGATGCTCGATGTGATCTTTCACTGCTTGAACCTTTTTCTTCTTCATATGTCCTTCTATCTTGAGAGTTTGAGGAATGGTAATTTCTTCCAATGCTTAACAAGATATGGTTGGATTCATTTCTTGATCCTCGATGTGATATTTCACTTCTTGAACATTTTTCTTCTTGATATGTCCTTCTATCTTGATAATTTGAGGAGTGGTAATTCCGGCCAATGCATTACAAGATATGGTTGGATTCATTTCTTCTTTCTCAATGTGATCTTTCACTTCTTGAACCTTTTCTTCCTCCTCTTCATAATCTATGTAAAATAATTTCTTCTCAGCACACTTATGACCTTTAGTGCATTTGCTATCACAATTGTAACAAAGCCCTTTTTCTCTTTTCTCTTCCAATTGTTGTGGTGTAACCCTTGTAGGTTGTGGAAGGCTAGGAAAAACAACAATTCCATTATTATAGTTGTGAGGGGTAGACTTCCTTGTTGCCATAATTTTACTTTCCACTATGTAAAAAATCTCTTTTACTCTTTCCAATTGTTGTGGTGTTTCTCTAAAGAAGGTGTTGCTCTTTGTATCCTCATAATGTGCTATCATTTCCTCCGTGAAAATTGACCACATAACAAGTTGTTTACGAAAACAAAGCCCTTTATACCATAAAAATTGATCCAGTTCTAAATATGAAGATGCAATACATACCTTTTGTAACAATGGTACACCATGTAGATCAAGATATTTCTCCATCTGTAGTATCCAATTTACCGGATCCTTGCCATCAAACTTCCTCATCTTGCTTTTTCTTGATTTTATGAGTTCGATCTTGAAACAAGTGTAACTCTATACTTTCGGATCTTTAAGTTCTGATATTGCGGCCTACAGTAGCCCTCTGTGTCCTCTTTCTAGTGCCACCAGTCTCATCGAATTTAGATTCTCCAAGGCAGAGTTATGCACAATCTCCCACGATGACTTGATTATAGACCTTTCCAGAAGAGCAAACTTGTATGAAGTGCCACGTGTCACAGTTTTGACCTTAGTATCTAAAAAATATATACAGGAAACTACAGTCTGTCCTCTTTCTGTAAATTCTTACAAAATTTCAATCTGATGCTCAAAACAAAAGATATGACGATTTTCCCTAGGTCACCTGTTTGGAATGAAATTCAGGAGTCTGAAAAAAGGCCAACTTCCTCAGATCATATCTCCGCAAATATAGTGCGCAACACTCTGAAATTCAGACACGAGGTTCATAATGATTTCAACCCAAATGGGTTTTTGTTTTAGCGTCTAAAATGTCGCAGAAAAAAGTTATAGCACAAATGCCACGATGACCTGTTTGGAGTAGCGAAACCCTAGAATCCAAAGCTCTAATACCAAATGTTATGAAACTAGCTCACAAAAAGATAGAAAAGATATATCAACGCCTTAGAATTCAGCCTCTTCGAGGAGGCAACCTCCTTTACATTACATAAATGAACAGTTCTTGGATGATACAAATGACAAGACCTCCTTTCTATACATAGGAGTCTAAGGGGTCATAATATAATCAGAACCGACATAACAATAATAATGTAAGGGCACAGTAATAACAATAGTGGGCTTCTATGGGGCACAATAATAACAATATGGGGACTACATGGGTACAAAAATATAATAAGGGGGTTGTACTAATAACAATAAGGGGTTACACTAGTAATATAGGGGCCTAACACAGTGATTCTTTATTGGCATGGGGGACTTCACCAGCATGGAGTGATGACCAATAGGGGGAGTTCAGGGGAAGCTCGTGTGAGCAAGGATTTATTTCCACAAGAGTTGGATTGTATCTTTGGGTGTCCACCCTTCGAGTACATGAGATGGATGACTCAATAGAGCATCTGCACGGGGAGACAAACAGGGCTTTATATGATTGTGTTTCTTTCTTTACTGATGGTATGCAGAGGGCTTCAGGTGCCTATACCAGGTTGGACAGTGAGTGGAGCAACAAGTGCTTCACATTGACCAGGATGGCTTGGGGTCCTAGTATCGAGGGACTCCTTCATGATAGGATAGTGTTGGGGATAGGGATGACTCAGTGGCACATTTGGGACCCTGGTATCATTTGCAGTAGCCATTTGGGTAAGCTGATAGAGGGGGTACTTGTTTAGGCATTGCTTGAGGACAAGAAATTTTTGGTGGGGAGGACTATAATGTCCCCAATTAATAATTTTGCTAAGGGAATTCTCAATTTTGCAATTTTTTTAGTTAATAAATATTTGGCAGTGAAAAAGGAAAATTCATAAAGGTGCCACCCCCAAACATTAGAAAAGCCAAGAAATTCGATGGGAAGTGGAGAGTGGGGGCCACTCCAAGGGAATACGCACCCCTTGGAGGAATTCGAATTAGGTGAGAGAGGGAATTTGATGGGTGGAGCCCACAAGGAGCATGAGGGATGGCTAGCTATAAATTGGAGGTGAGGCTCTCATTTTAGGGGCTTTTTGACATTTGATTATCCATTGTTACTCTAGCTATTCAACTGAGTTACAAGTGCTGCTTAGCACAAGAGCTTCCCAAGGAGTGAAGCTCAACCTTCTCTTTGGTGGACCTTGAGTGCCACCCTAGGAAGGATTTTGATCTTATTTGGAGGCTGGGAGAGAGGCATCACACAACACTACGCCATTCTGGTTCAGCTGGGACACAAAAGGGAGAGCCACACAGTCATAGAGGGAGATTGGTGGAGGTTGTATTGTTGCTTAGATGTTCCTTGGCAAAATTCCGAGTTAAGGAGGAGGATTTGCAGGTGGAGAGTGAGTCCCTCACGCAGGATGGAATTGCTAGGCGTAGAGACTGCAACATCACCTACAGGCCTGTGCAGTCATTTGTGGGGGTCAAGTGAGTGGAGTCTTGGGCAGAGGATTGAGGAGTTGGGTTGCTCAGATTTTGGTTGGAGGATCATTGGGGGGAGTTTCTTGGCATTTTTGGAGCAACAAACATCATTCTCTGCTACAGGTAATAATTTCTGGTTGTGGAGAAGGGCCAAGCTATTTGGGGCTGAATTTTTAGGGTCAAAACCAGAGAAAACCCTTTCTGGGTTTTCGATAAGGATCACAACCCTAAATTTACAGAATTTTCTGGGTAGTTTTGAGGGGCTAAATCAAGGGGCCAAGTCAGCCAACAATGCAGAAAAAACTGGGCCAACGCAAATTTTTGGAGGGACAAACTATTGCGGCAGTTAGGCACTGAGAGATTAATCACCTGGTGATTGTAGCTTGCCTTGAGCAAGCCCAAGTGCATTCCTTCCAGTTTTTATTATACTCCAACAATTTAAATATAATAAAATTGGCCATTTTGGTGTTTTGGGGCATTTTTCTATTTATGGGTGTTTGTTGAAGTTTGTTGTGCTGTTATTTCTGTGCATTTCTTTGATTATCGCTGTAAAATTTCTATTTGGAACATTACAGACTTCTTTAGGATGCAGATATTTCACCACTTGATGTTTAATGAAACTTGGTTGTGTTTCATTCTTGTCTGTGTGACTTGAGTCTTATCCATGTGATGATCCTTTCTTTTCCAAATTTGTGTCAAGTGGATGATTCTTCTTTAGATTGCAACTTCATTGTTACAAATGTTACAGAGCAGAGTTGAACTAAGATGAATGAAAGAGATTAGAGGAAGCAAAGATCTTTGATGCAGAAAGAAATTCCTCCCTAGCTAAGAGGGAGTGTTAAAATTTGGCAACTCAGGGATGAATTTCTCTTAGAAGAAATCATATCTTTCAGTTTTGCCTGAACCACTTATCATAAAATTTCATTTCTGACAATTTTAATATGAGTTTCCAAATATTGTAAGTCACATCTCAATTTGTAAGTGACTTTCCAAAACTATAAAGTCATGTCTAAATGATCAAGGATGATCTTGACATATGGAATCCACTTTAAAATCAAATCAATCATGATTATACAAGTCATGAATTAATGTTTTTATCCTTACTATTATTATTATTTTTATGATACTATTACTTATAAAATAGTCTAAAGTCATTCACCTTTAATGGATTAATAAAAACAAATTCTCTCATGGAATAAGTAAATTAAATTGAGAATATCTTACTTGGCAAATCGAACCTCTCTCTTGGAATAAAATAGTAACTCCACACTTAAGAGAATGTAACTCTACCTCACTAATTCAATGTATGGTAAAAGTGTAACTTCTCATTAAATGCACTTGTAACTCCCTCATTCAATTCAATTTGTATCTCGCCCTAAATATTCTCTCATGTTTAAGTGTAACTCTCTCTCTCCCTAATTCGAATTGTAACTCCTCAAGGAAAGTGTACCTCTCTCTCTATTATTGGGATGAATTACACTTCTCCTCAAGTAACTCCTCCCTCGTGAAATTTGATTCTACGTTTATTGGTTCAATGTATGAATTCATTTTGTTACTCCTCTCCTTTCTCATCTATTTAAGCAAGAGAAAGTGAGAGTTGAGTGGAGCATGTTCATTGTGAAGAAGGAGAGAAAGTGTTGAGTGTGTGCAAGAGAAGTGTGAGAGCTAGTGAAGAGCAAGAGAAAGGGAAAAACTAGAGAAAGTGTGAAGGACACGATCTAATCAAGAGAAAGAGATCTTCAAGAAAAGAGAAAATGCACTTCAACTACAAGTTGATCAGACATTGGTGACTTCATTCATTCTCATTCTCTCTCTATACTTTGCTGAACAATTGAAGAAATCTAATAGAAGAAGAATAATTTGGGTTTTACCCCTTGAGGGGTTTTGTCTTGGTCATTGGACCAAAAATCTCAGTGTCTCATATTTTTGCTTGGCTGTCTTCATATGATCCTTAAGTTTTTGTTCTATCTACAATTGTTGATCTGAAATGTTGTGAAGAAGAAATATGCATTCTAAGTAATTGCAGCAACATAGAACATTCAATTTTGTGCAAAGTACATTAAGTTTTCTACAAAGTACATTCAACTTTCTGCAAAGTACATTCAACTTTCTGTAAAGTACATTAAGTTTCATTCAGTTTTCTGCAAAGTACATTCAATTTTCTACAAGTACATTTAGTTTTCTGCAAAGAATTTTTAAATTTCTGCATAGAATTTTCATATTTTAACAGAATATGTGCTTGTAATGTAAGAAGATGGAAAATGGTAAGTATGGAATAGGGGTAGATGGAACATGTTATCTCAATTATTGCTTCCCATGTAGTGCACCTCCTATACCCATTGGGCCAATAAGGGAGGTCCTGTTGTCGCCCAAAGTGTACACCTAAAGCGCAATACTCAGAGTAGGGGTTGTCACTTATTCCCTACTCACTCCGTTTAAGCTCTCTCCTAGACAAGTTATGGGGGTAGTCCCTAAATATGGATGAAAGAGTAAAACTTTTTGGAACAACAAGGTCTAGGAGACTAAGGGCAAGGCAATTACTTCTCTAGGCAACTTGATTTAAAGTTAGTTGGCAAGTAAGATTACTATTGAGCAAGGTGAATCTTAAAATATAGATTTAATTAGATCAATATGACACTTAGAATGGTGAGGAGAGAGAGACTAGTGCCTTAATAACAATGCTCAAACAAATTAAAGTACTTGCACAAAATAACTATATCCCAAGTTACAAGGCGAGCAATGTTGCAAGAAGAATTAGTATGAGATATCAAAAGATTAAAACAATTGGATATATGAGCAACAAGACATAAGCTTGCAATATAGATAAAACTTGTACTTCTATTAAGAGGTGATATTCAAGAACTAATAGATTTAAAAATGACAAGTCCAATAATATAAGATTCACAACAGATGAGCTCACAATACCAGTTACAATAACCAATTGAAATGCAAGATGACTGAATGCAAGATCTACCTATGTGAGATGAAAAATCTTGGTGAATTTTAATTGTATGCCTCTTCTATGGTGAAGGCCTTCTCCTCAATTATTGAACCAAGTATTAGAACAAGGTTGTTGGGAGAAATGTTGGGGAAGGAGGCTAAGGCCTCATTAACGATACCTCCTGAGGAATTCTAGCAACCTAAGTGCCTCGGTTCCTACCTACTCAAGACTTCTAGCAAGCCAAGTGCCTCTGTCCCTACAAGGGCTCGACCGCAAGAGAACTGCAAGGTCACTCATTTTAACCGTTGCTTAAGGGTCAAGCTTTTCAAATTGGATATGAAGAAGGTTGTCCTATCTTTCTATAAACCAAGCTTATGTTTAGAGGTAAATTTTAGGAATGCAAACTAGATCTAGGATGCAATTACAAATGTTCCAATGAGGTTCAATGATAGTAATGCTTCAATAAAGGAAAGAGCCAATTCACTTATGAGCACTGTTGAGAAATCTATAGGGCAACGATTAGAGTGATTTCTCTTTACTTGATAACTGCTTGTGATGTGTTTTTACTTATTAGCTTTGTTATTTATTATTATGTGTGTGTATCATCAAACAACTACCAAAACAAGAACAAGAACACATAATATAGGTTGCAATCCAGGGCCAAAACCTCTCCACTTGAGAGGAAAACCTGAAATCTCTTCTCTTCCTTATAGATTCTTCAATTGATGAATTCCAAGACCTTAATACTGAACCCAATACCCTCCAAGACCAAGACCAACCTCTTCGGATGATGTTCTAACCTTGATCCATTCAAACCCAAACAAATCTCTTCCAGTAGCACTTCTTCGACTTCCAGCTGTAGAATTTCGGCCTCCACTACAGATCTAAAATTTTTGGCCCCCCAACAGTTGTTGTTGCCACATGTGTGAGCCTCAATTTTCCTTTTGAGCCTTCCTTTGACCTTTGCTTGCCTTTCTCTGACTTCTAGAGCTTGAGGATGACCCTTGGTGACCTTTGCTTGACCTTCTTGCCTTCTTTTCTCCAAGATCGAACTTGTAGATAGAAACCCTAGATCTATTGCAGAAACCCTAGTCCTCCTTAGCACATGTGAGAGAGAAATAGCCCAAACAAAAGTCTCCTTCGTCCTCTTCCTTCTTTGTTGCCTTCTTCTTCCTCCTTCACTAGAATGAGTGATGGATGAATGACTCTCAAGGAGGTCGAGTTTCCTCCTATATATAGGCTCTTCAAGGTGGACGTGGCTCTTTCTTTTAGGCTGACTTGCCAGCTACCAGGTCGACTTGGTCTTGGAGGGTATTTTGACTCTTTAAATGACAAATAATTTTCTTTACAAGTTACAATGTGTCTGAAGGGGTCTTCAACTTATGACAATGACTCTTTTGACTTCTTGACCTAGGAAAAACCCTAGAAGAACTCAATGGGTGCTTGACCTATAAAATAAAATACCTTGAGCATGAAACCCATGCTCCAAAAACAACAATAATAATTTTTCTTTCATTTTACAATTTACAAGAATCAAAAGTACATTTCATATTTATGAAGACCGAACCTAGTTACACATTTTTCAACACTCCCTCTTAACTAGGGAGGTATTCATAAATGGTATATGGACATTCTCAATCTGAAGAGATCTCATAAGAAGAGTCAGATTGGTAACCCATCTGTTTAGTATCATACCAACCAACATTGTCACATAGCAAGGCCTTGACTAACAACTCTATCTCTCCACTGGATCATAACACAATGCTAGCGAGACCAATGATTTATAGACACCATCATCATTGTCTCTCAAAGTACATACTCCACCCAAGTGTTCATAGAGTATGACATTCTTTGGACTATTCTTATATTGGATAGCCATTCCTCAAAGAATATTGGCCCACGACTATTCTCATATTGGATTCCCTACCTCATCCTCAAAGAGTATTGGATGCCAGATGGTTACCCAATCCTCCATTATGTCTTCCCAAGTGAAGACAAGAATGATGTGCCTATCTCTCCCTCTCAACTAGGGAGGATACATCAACCAAACCAAGCTTGTCTCTCAAATACACAAGCTTCTTATTAGGAATATATTTTGTCAATATGTCAACTACCTACTCATCAGTGGAGATATATTGTAGCTACAACACACCATCTTGTACTAGCTTCCGAATGTAGTGATACTTGTTGTTGATATGCTTTGTCTTTCCATGAAACACTGGGTCTTCAGACAATCATATACAACTGGTGTTATCACAATGTATCACTGTAGGGTCCATTGGTCCTTCGAATAGGTCAAATAGTAGCTTCCTCAACCAGAACGCTTCTCTGCTTACTTCACAGGCTACAATATACTCTGCCTCAACACTACTTAAAGCAACTGTATCTTGCTTTTGGCTCATCCATGAGATCATGGAGGATCCCAAACTAAAACATCCTCCTGTAGTGCTCCTTCCATCTTGTTCACTGCCTCCCCAGTCAGAATTTGTATATCCAATCAGGTGGACATCATTCCTCCTATCGTACTTCAGGCAGTAGTGGATGGTTCCTCGCAGATATCTCAGAATATGTTTTGTTACTATCCAATGATCATGCTTCGACTCCACTTGGAATTGAATGAGAACACTTATTGCAAAGCATATGCCTGGTCGAGTATTCACCAAGTGTGAAAATTCCGAAACTAGGAATCCTAATGCAACAACTGATAATATTTCTTCTATTTGTTAATTAAACAAACTATTTTCAGTTTCCAATGACAAATATTGAAATATATACGTTGGAGCCTTCACAAAACAAATACTGCAAAAAAGAAATGCTGGAAAATTAGAGAAATTCTAGCGCATACATAAAAATATTAACACAGTTATTTATGGACAATTATCCTCGAAAAAACCCAACTTGGGAAAACCAGTGCAATAGATGAGGGTTTCTTTATTAATTCTTTAGCAGAAATTTAAGTACAAGAATTCAGACATCAGAACAGATGAAAAATACTACGAGAAATTTAGTGATAAATTTCTCACTATCCACAACAACTCCCTAACCCTGAGATGAACCCTCTGTCCATACGTTTGGATTCTGCATCACCCTCTGCGCAGTAACTGCGCATAGCTCTAGTGGGTTTCATCTCTCCTCCTCATGTCTCTTCCAGAACTCATTCTGCACTTCTCGGATCACTATTGATACCTTCTTTCTGTCCCCTGCAACTCACCCTCTGGCTCTATCTCCTCTGTTGAACTTCAGCCACTGAGAAAATCGATCTACCTAGGCAATTGAGTAACTGTTAGTGTGTATTCCCCAAGCCCCATCGAGTTTCTTCTTATAATCTCCCGTTGAGACATCAACGACCAATATTAAAACATAATCGATGGCTAAGATTAACTAGAACTCGATCCATGTCTTCTTTTAGAAGATTCTCACCATGACTTAAATACCCTTTAATTAATCATATTTCCTAAGTTTAGTCTTAGGAAACATTAAAATAATGATTAATTGTTTTAATTAAGTCCTCTCTAGGTTGAATTTCAAAAAACGATTTCTGGGTTTTGGAGATTTCATCTATTCTAGCCTCTCCACAAAATTTCAAGGCTAGAACACATCTGATGCTACAAAAACTAACACTCCCTCTTAGCAAGGAATGTGTTTTACCACTACAATCTACTTAAGAGACACCTTGTCTCTACACCACCTCCTATCACATTGCTGATGTCTGGCTGCTCTGCCCATCAATTGTTGTGCAACTCTTATATGTGCTGCATCTATGCTGCTACTGACCCTACTCTACTGCGGCCAACTACTGCATCTGCACTACAACTCCCTCTCATTTGCTGCTGCTGCAACTGAGAATCCATCTGTTTCCGATACTGAAACAGGTTCTCCACCATACCCATATGTTCCCTAAACTAGATGAACTTAGCTCTCCCTAGATCTTTCGTGAGTATGTCTACTACTTGATCTCTTGTGGGAACATACTGCAGCTGGATTGCCCCACGTTGAACGCAGTCTCTGATGAAATGACATCTGAATATCAATGTGCTTCGACCTATCATAAAATATTGGATTCTCAGAGAGTTTTATGTAACTCTAATTATCACAGTGAACACTGGTTGCTCCCACCTTCTTCCCTGAACAAAATCATGAGCAGCTTCCTAAGCCATATAGCTTCACACATAGTTGTGCTGGCTACCATATATTCAACTTCTGCTGATCTCAGTGCTACTAACTTCTGCTTCCTGTTGCACTAAGAGACCATCCCTGATCCAACATTGAAGCATTACCCAAAGGCGCTTTTCCTTTCCACTGAACTACTTGCCCAATCTGCATATGTGAATCCACATAATTAAATGACATCTCCTTGAGTGTATTTCAACCCAAATCTGACTGTTCCAAGCACATATCTAAAAATGTATCTAGTTGTTGCCCAATGTACCCTTTTTGGTTCTACCATGAACTAACTAAGGGTATTGACAACAAAACAAATGTCTGGCCTAGTGTTAGCCGAACACATGAGCGACCCAATGAGTTGTCTGTACAAGTGGGGTCGACTTCCTTGTCCTCTGATGCATCTATCTTCTTCCAATTGGTGATCATGGGAGTCATCATGGGCCAAAAATCCTGCATTCTGAACCTCTTCAGAATATCTGTAGCATATCTCCCTTGCCCAAGGAAGATCTCCCCATTCGTTTGCCATACTTCCAATCCTAGAAATAGTGCATCAACCCCCTATCCTTCATGTCGAATTCTGCTTCAAGGTTCCTTTTGCAGTCCTTTATGAGCCTTGATGATCTTGTCAGAAACAGATCATCTACATACAAAACTAGAATGAGAGGCTCATTCTCCACCATCAAATAGTAGATATTGGGATCTGCATCACTCTTGATGAATCCCAATTGCTGTAAATAACTGTCAATCCGACCATACAACGCCCTGGGTGCTTGTTTGAGCCCATATAGAGCTTTCTTCAACCTACATACATGAGTGTACTTCTCATGAATTTGAAAGCCTTCAGGCTGCTCTATATACACCTCTTATTCTATCACCTCGTTCAAGAATGTTGTCTTGACATCAATCTGGTGAATTTTCCATCCTAATTGTGCTGCTAGGGATATAACAGATCTGATACAGGTATATCTGGCAACTGGGGTGAAGGTCTCCTCATAGTCTATCCCTCCCTTCTGTGCATACCCCTTTTCCATGAATCTAGCCTTGTACTTCTCTACACTACCATCTGAATCATACTTGATCTTGTAGATCCATTTGGAACCTACAACTGATCTACCTTTTGGTCTAGGCACTACCTCCCAAACATCATTTGTCATGATAGAACTGTATTCTTCTACCATGAAATCCACCCACACCTAATGCCATGCGGCTTCCTGAAAGCTAAAGAGTTCTGTAACCTGAGCTACCAAAGCTTGATATCTGTCAGGCTTCCTGCGCTGTCTCTTGTCTGTCCTAGGAGCTCCGACAAACTCCTCTACATCCCTCAAGGTTTGGCACACTTCCCTACTAGCTCTACCACTAGTGGTGGGAGGTTCAATCAGTTCCTCCTCCTGTTCCTGCTGCTTCATCTGCTGAGAACTCCCTGGATCTCCTACCCCTGAGGAGAAACTGTTACTAGTCACCGTACTCGATCCTTGTGATTGTTCTCCTACTTGTCCCACTTGTTGTCCCTGCTGCTGGACTAATGGAACTTCTGCTGGCCGATCACCTGCAAGTATTTCTCGAGATCTTTTGAAAGCTCTATCTTCCATGAACTTTACATCTCACCTCACCACAATCTCCCTACTGCTAGGAATGTAGATCTTGTATGCCTTTGAGGTCTCGCTATACCCTACGAGGAACCCGTTCTTTGTAGTCTGATCCAATTTACTATGTTTTTCATCTGGTATGTCATAGTAAGCCGCACTCTCGAATATCCACAAATGACTTACTTCAAGCTTCTTTCTTGTGAAGACCCCCTCTGGTGTTTTCTTCCCCAATGCTCTATGAGTTGTTCTGTTTTGAATGTACATCGTTGTGTTTCATGCATTTGCCCCATAAAATCTAGGCAAATCCTGGTCATACATCATAGCCTTTGCAACCCCAACTATTGTTCTGTTCTTTCGCTCCGCTACTCCATTCTGCTGAGGATTATATGGAGCTATGCATTCTCTTTTGATGCCTTCCTTTAAGTAGAAGCCTGTGAAGTCTTTATCTGTATATTCTCCATCATTGTCTGAATGTAGCACCTTGATCTTTTTCCCTGTCATGTTCAATACGAGAGCCTTGAACTCTCTAAACCGATCAAAGACCTCATATTTGGTCCTTAAAAAATAGATCACAGTCTTCCTAGAATGATCATCAATAAAGGTGACGAAATATTCGCCACCACTAAGAACTCTAGTGGACATAGGACCACAAATATTTGAGTGTATCAATCCCAACACGCCATTTTCTCTGCTGTCACTTCTAGGAAATGTTGTCTTTGCGTACTTCCCAAGTACGCATCCTCTACACACATCATCGTGCTTTGTGCTGAAATCTAGAACTCATGTTACAGTTTCTCTTAGCAGCCTAAGTGCTCCATGGTGGAAATGTCCCATCCTCCTGTGCCGTAGTTTGTTCAGCTCCTTCCCATTGCTATTATCACTGCCTATCAATGCTAGTGGAGAATCAAGCTGCAACCTGTATAACTTGTTGCTCTAAGCTCCAATCTGTCTCACCTTCTTCCAGCTAAGGGTGTTTTGACATACAATTTCTTCCCCACGAAGTGTACATAGTGTTATCACTCAAGTTGTTCCCCAAAAGCAGTGAGAAAAGGGAATATGGCCGAGGTAACCACTAACCAATCTTTTAGATGCAGATTCTAGTCAATCTACAGCCAGAGAGGGCTCTCTCTTTATGATTTATCTTTGTTTTGTTATATGTTAGGCTAGTTATGAAGCGCAAGTATTTGTTTGATTTTGGGATGGTGACATTTGATAGAACAGGGCTATAAAGTATGAGAAGTTCAGACCATTGGGTTAATGGAGTCAATGAAAATGAATTTCTGGGTATGGTTTCTTTGACAAAAGGAGGAACTACAGAGCAAGATAATTAAACATGGAACAATTTTCAAGCTGGAATCAGGTGAAATGGAGTCAGGGGATGAAAGGCAATTAAGAATCTTTCATCATGCTAATAGAGGGAAAGTGGACAAATATTACCAAGGAGCAACTAAGAATTCCTTAATTATATTCAGGGTGTAAGAACCAGGGAGACAAGAGCAGTCAAGAATTCCTGCCTATGCTAGTCCTGAAGAAAACATAAAAATGACAGGAATTGAACACAGAGTACAACAAAGTAAATTCTGGGCTATTCTTTTTTCCTGCAATTTAGAACATGATACTTAGATGATATATAAAACACAGAGATAGTAAAACAAGAGTTAAAAAGACTTATTGATCCATGAGATAATCCAAGAATTCTGCAACATGGGCTTCTGCCATCAATTCCATAACCAGAGAGTTCATCAGCAAAGCATTCTAGCAATCTTTATTCAGAAGAGTTCTCAAATTTACAGCGCAGTTCTAGAATGATATTCACCAACCCCTAATACTTAGTTTGGGGAGGTATTTGTACAAAATTTTACAAAATATCTCAAAGGAGATAATATCTTGCCATAACTTCTTTCACCTACTCTACAGAAGCAGTAAATGCTCTTGGGAACAGAGAGAAATGAATGCAGAAGTAAGAAATGTTGTGCTGGCCGTTTTGTTGGTGAAATGCATTGATCACTTGCTCAGTGAGTCGGCAGATGGTACTTTTGGTGAAATTCCACACTGCTGGTGTTGCTTTCCTGGATGCTTTGATTGCGCTTTGATTGACTGTTGTCCAGCGCGATTTTATTTGCACTTTTTTTTACACTTTATGGCATCTGTTATGTTCTAGAAAAATAAACAAAACTTTGAAATCCGCCTACAGGATTTCCAACATATTCTGCCACCATTCATTATCTGGTAATTGGTGCCTACGCATTTTAATTAGAGTTTCATCTGCATCTGTATACCTGAAAAAAGTGGGCTGGACTGTGAAAAGATGCCTCACTTCATGTTCAATAAAAAACAAATTCTTCAAATTTTCATATAGGCTCTGTCCAGGTGGGAGTCCTTTCTCTCCTGCAGAACTTGATGATGTTGTAGCTTGACTATCCACATATGTATTTAATTTGTGTACATAGGCTGCATGTGACATTAGTCTGTAGTCATCAGTTAACAAACTGGGTAGACCCTTTTCCTCCAAAACTCTAAATTTCTGTGTGAAAGCATTTATTTCCATTTGCATTTCCTGGCACTTCCTTTCCAGATTTTGTATGAAATTCCTCATGGTCAGGACCCTTTTAATTATTAAAATAGTGCTTGTCCTGTCCCTGATATCCAGTTTTGCCAGATCTTCTTTGGTGTGGGTGTTCATGAAATATATTAGCCTATTGGCCTGTTCGGGCATGTTTCCCAATGAATCCCTGGCCTTTTGAATTTCTTCTTGAACTGTTGCCACCAAATCAATCTACTCATGAATTATCTATATTGATTTCCACATATCAGTGATGGATTGGCTAATGTTGGCCCACAGAATGCTCCTAATTTCTGCCAGACGTTTGTCTAATAAGAGGTCCTTTTCCAATTCCAATTGGGCAGAAGTATTAATTAAAGAATTCTGCAATTTGTGGGCCAGCAATGCCTTGTTTGCCAATGTGGAGTATACCATTTCACCTGTTTGCTTATATAGTTCAATTTGGTCCATTGGCTGGATATCCTTGGCTAATATTTCTATATTGGTCCTGATGTAACCAGCAACAGACTGTGGCTGCAGTATTTTGGGCTTGAAGTGACTTAGGATCATCTTTCCTTCTTGGATGTCATATGCTGACATTAACCTTTGTTGATTTGTGGGGGCCATCCTCAGCAAGTGATTATAAATTTGAATCCTTATTGGCTCATTCTTTGCTTTTATTTCAGTGAATGTTCTCTTAATGTTTGAGCCTTGTTTGCCTTGTGACTTGGTAGAAGAAAATTCCACAATATGTTGTCTGCCAATCTCCTGCCTGTGTGAAGTGGCCGATGTTTCTGTGACTGGAGATGTATCCTGGCTGACTGCTCTCTCTTCCCTTGGACTGTCTGTGATCTCCTGAATGAATTCCTCCTCTGATAGGGGGTTCAATCTCTGCCTTTTCTCCCCTGGTTGGTCTTCAGGACCACTGATCGGTGTGTCTTCTTGCCTATCCCTTTTCTTGCCTCTCTCCTCATTTAGAGGAGTTTGTAGTATAGGGATTTCTAGTGCTTTTGTTTGTGCTGGGGGGACCTGCCCTTGACCTTGTTCCTTTGATGTAGCTGGCTGGTCTGTCATTATGTCCTGCTCTGGATCTATTACCTCTTTGCCCTTTGCTGACCCTGTGTTGGCTTTTTGTGTGGGCTGCTGAGAAGTCCCTGCAAAAGATGTATCACCTCCTGTGTGCTGGGGCAGTTTGAAGGATACCTGTCCAAAAGAGTCCAGGTCAAGCGTTTTTTCAAGCTCTTTCATGGCTTTTTCCAATTTTTCTTCTTCAGTAATCTCTTCAACTAATGTGCCTTCTACCCATTCTTGTTGGTTAGCATATTGTTGAATTTCAGGGATTTTGTGATGAACATATGCTATAAGCTTGTTTTTCACTTTCCTATAACTTATGAAATGTTCAGGGTCATATGGTGCCCAATAAAAGCTTTGTTTCAGCATAAGTTGCTCCTTTAAAATCTTATCGGCCTCTTCCCAGGCTTCCCTTTTGTTGAAGATAAAAGGGCCCAACTGATTTCTTATTTTAAGTTGTGCCTTTTTCCTAGCACCATAGAAATGAGTCAAATCTGAACTAATAAATTGCCTGAAGTATTCTAGGGCAAACAGTCTCATAGGGACATACTTTGGCAGCTTGTAGGGGGATAATTCACAGCCATAAATCCGGATCTCTGTGTGATTCTGGTAAAAGTACCAGTCACCTATATTGTAGTCTTTTGAGAGATGTAAAATTTTCTGCATTTCAGCAGAGAGCCTGGCAGGAGGAGTTGTAATCAATAAAGAAGTGGCTGGATATATGAACAGGTCAATGAACTCACAATATGTATAAGGAGAATTATGGACTTCATGGAATACTAAGGTCCAGAATATGACAGACCTCCTTTCTCCTTTGAGATCCAACTTTCTAAGAGGAATTTGAAAACTATCAGGTTGATTGTACAGTAGCAAATGATATATGTAGGATGTGTATTTGAACACTCTTTCTCTGTCCAGGCTCATGAATTTCTCATGGATTTTATTAGCTATGAAGGTGGCATAATCATATTTGACAGCAGGGGGTTGTCCTAGAGTGAATATGGACATCAAAACTAAGACAGTCTCATCAATGTGCTCACTAGTTTTGAATCCCAAGATATAGGAAATCATGTCAGTAATGAATGTTCCAGCTTCATTGAACCAGACCTAATTAAAAGCAGGTGGCTACCTTGGCTGGCTTTCTGGTCTCATGAATAATTGAGCTATTCTGGTTATCTCTGAACTGGGCAGTTTGGCACCTTGGTCAAGCAAGAATTCCATAGTGAGAGGAGCCAGAGGCTGAGTTGGCTTAAAGTGCAACATCTCATTTATGGATTGAGGAGTAATATAGAAGAGGACAGTCCCAGATGGAGCCATAACTGCTCTTTGTGTGGGGTCATAATTTGCACAGCATAAATGGATGAGATCAGGAAGCACATTTACTGAAGGGAGGTAGTAGATGGGCATGTTGGACTCCCAAATTCCAAAGACATCAGTATTGCTTCTATAGCTATTCCTAATTTCACAAAAAGCTTGAAGGTGAGGCTTGTCACCCATCATATCCTTAATTTGGAAATCCCTGTCAGCAAGGGGCAACCATTCCAATTCCTTATGTGGTGCATTCAAGGGGGCAACATTCAGGGCCACTGGAGCCTCCATTTTCAAATTATTTTATGACTTTTTTAATTGGAGTTTGGGCTTTTGCAGCAACAGCAGGTAAAATGACAGTTTGTGGGGGTTTCTTAGAGAATTTGCAGGCCGAAATAAGCTTGAATTTAGCTTAATGGGCAATTTTGCAGAAGGAAACAGAGTTCACGGGATTTCTTTTTAAAAAATGGGTAAAATAGTGGCTATGATGTAGAGGTTTGAAGGCAGCACCACGTTTTAATTCGAATTTTGGTTTTCCAGGCAATTTTTACAGAGAAAGCTAGAAAAACAGGGTTTACGAGTAGGATTCGGGTAAATACCTGTTTAATGGACACCTGGTGCGAAATGTGGGTGGCAGACCGAGCTGAGGGGCCGAGCTGCGGAGTCAATTTCCTTGGGTGGTGGTCTGTGCAGTGGAAATGGGTTTTGAACGTAAAAAACCATGCAGAGCTTGCACAGAAGAAACAAAGCGAAATGAACGAAAAACGACGTTTAACAGCTTTTTAACAAAAATTTGATTTTGGTGGGTTTTTGGCACGCTTTGGTCGGGTGACGTCAGCATGATGTCATCTTTGTCGGGTAGCGGGGGTACGGAAGCTGACCTGGTGGTGACGTGGCGGACACGGCGGATGATACAGTGATGAGGTGGCAGCCAATGTGGGTGCTGACGTGGGCGACAACGTCAGCGGCAGGAAGTGGGGGCAGTATATGGTTTTATCGCACCGCTTATTGGACAACGGCAATTTTTGGTGGAGCGGACGCGATAAAACGAAGAGGCGATGCATGGACTTTGTACGACGGAAAAACCGTCGTTTTCCCGGAGGCTATATTTCGGTCATCGGAGGGGTTCCGATATCGACGTGGATCGTCGGATCTACGTGTGATGATCCGACAGATGGCGTAAAAGAAAACAGGCGGAGGGCTAGTAAATGGGACCCGCGCGACATATTTAATGTTTGATAAGGTTTCTGCAGGGTTTTTACAATGTACTTAGACTTAAGGTTGGGCGGGTTGGTTATTCATTTAACCAAGTGTTAAATGAAATCCTTTGTTATATGCGCACAGGGAGGGTTGTCCACAAGGTTTCGAGTAAACCTTGGACCCCCTAAAACGTTAACATATGGCTTTAATCAAGCCCGGGGCGGAGTATTAAATTGTGGGGTTTTGTGTATTTTTACATAGTAAGGGATGGGGAATATTATGTAGGAGCTATATAATAGTGTTAATAAGTTAGAATGAGAAATATTTATGGATCAAAAAGCACTAAGTAAAAGGTGAAACTTAAGCTTAGGGGAGTGAAAGGTCTCCAAGTTATGGATTTGGAAAACTTAGTAGAATGGATGAAAAATATTTTTACACAAGAAATGTGGCTTCCTTTGCCTAAGTAAATATAAAGTTTTACTTAGTATTTCTCATAAAATGAAGTGAACTAGGACCACTGAGCAGATCCCAATGTCCTTGAGGGGATGTCAGTAAATGTTCTTGGAGGAATGGGAGGGAAATTAGTCATGCTTCAACTATTTTGCAGCCACCTTACTATGGTACTTGTGATATCCATGAGATAGATCATATTCAAAAAGACAAAACTGATCACAAACTGCCTACCCAGCCTAATACACCTAACATTTTTTCTTCCTTTTTGATTGGGTGCATTTGAACTAGCAAACCCTTTCTCTCTTGTTTTCTTTTAACTGTCCTCCTATCTAAGTCTACCCTTATCTCTTCCAGGGGCTCAGATTTAGCTGTTGAGCACCCTTGCTTCTCTACCTAACTACTGATTTGCCAAGCTTAAACTGTTTGGACAGAATTCACTCCCTATTTCTAAAACAAGAAATTTAAACATGGGGAGGCCAAGATTGAGCTATTGGGCCATCCATGAAGTGTGACAGAAGTCACTGATTGCATATTTTGAACTTCTTTGCAAAAATAGGATAGCAGTGGCATTTTGGACTAGCCCACTCTCTTGGTCTTTTCTTTGGGGTTCATTTTCTTTGTTTTTTTACCAATTCATTCTTTTGCCCTTTGATTTTTCTTTTAGGGCATACCCTCTTTTCATCTTTTTAAATTTTTGATTTTTTGAAAATATGGAACCTTCGCATCATGGAAAGGATGATCATATTTGGCATTTCAACAGTCAATCATGAAAGATGACACCTATTGGTATAGGAACCTAATAGTGGCTCCACTTGGGGATGGCTTTTCCAGGTGAAAAGCCAAGAACAGCAGGTCAGATAGCCTTATATTCAACTCTTGCTGCAATCTGAAATTTCCTTTTGTTGTAAACAAACAAAACTGTATCTCTGTGACATATACACATTTCTTATGAGCTGATTTGAACAATTACAGCTCTGTCTCTGATAGTTTTTCTGAATGTTTGCCATCAGATTTTTAGCCCCCGAGTCTTCTTCTTCAATTCTTCTAATAAACTCAAAATGTAATACAAAAGTGGCACAATTCCTCGCCTTTTTCTCAAAATTTGTTGCATCTTATTCCCTATCTTATTGTTGTAATAAACTGCAGAAATAGACAATATTATGTACAAAATACAGTCCTAACACCTTAACAAAGTGGATCAAAATAATGCTTGAGCATCCGACCATTGACTGGCCCATCCCCTGCTTCTGTACCATCCAGGCTTCTCAAAAAGTAAGTATTGTTTTCTTGTACAGCCTGAATAGCAAAAGGTCCCTTCCATAGGAAATCAAATTTTCCATGTTTTCCTTTGTCTTCCCTCCTTTAATCCCACTTCAGCACTTTGTCTCCTATGAAAAAATCCTCTGCCTTTTTCCTTTTTTCAAATATCTTCTTCAGTTTCTCCTGTAGAATCTGAGATCTTTGATACACTTCTTCTCTAGTTTGCTGTAAGTGAATTGTTTGATTAATTCTTCTTTGAATATCATTGGGTTTTGCCTATATTTCTTGCAGCAATTTTATCACAAGGATTCCCAAGGATGAAGGGAATACTGCCTCCATGCCATAAACCAACTCATAGGGGCTTGTTCCAATGGATCTTTTTGTAGTCAACCTGTCTGCCCAAAGTGCATTAACAAGCTTTTTGTGCCAATTCTTCTTGTTTTCCTCCAATACTTTCTTTATGATGTTGATCAGGCTTTTAATTGATGATTCAGCTAAACCATTACCTTGAGGGTAATAGGCTGTGGAGTGGCCTAAGGTAATATGATACTTGTGGCAAAAATTGATCATTCTTTTGGATTTAAAGGCAGCAACATTGTCAGTTATTATCTTTTCTGGACAGCCAAATCTAGATAGGATATTGGTTTCTAGGAATTGCATGATGATTGAGTCATTGGCCTGTCTACAAGGAATGGCCTCTATCCATTTGGTGAAGTAATATGTGGCAGTTAAAATCCACTTATGTTGGCCAGAAGAGGGAGGGTGAATTTCTCCAATGAAATCTACACCCCATTGTTGAAATGGTCTTTCAGTGGAAATGGGTTCTAGGGGTAAAGGTAACAGCTTTCTCTTGCCTTCAAAGACTTGACATTTATGGCAAGAAACTACAAATTTCTTTACATCAGCAAAGAGGGAGGGCCAATAAAAATCAGCTCTTAAGATTTTATCAACAGTTAATTTCCAATACAAATGTCCACCACAATCCCCTGCATGAAATTCCTTCAGCACTTTGTCAGTTTCATCTTTTGTTAAGTAGCTTAGTAAAATTCCTTCATGATTTTTCCAAAACAAAGCATTATCTGGAATGCAAAACTTTGAAGATTTCATTTTCAAGAATCTCTTTTTGGTTCTGGATAACCCTGCAGGAGCCTGCAGGTTTAACAAAATATAGGCTATGTTAGCATACCGAGGTGATTGTAAGAAGGCTTGATTGATCTGTGGAGTCGCCATCTCCTATTTGTTATCCAGTTCATTGATGTTAAGGGCTTGAAAATTGGTTTCAGTCATCAATTTAGCTAGCCCTTGTCTTTTTATCAACTTTGTTGGTTTAATTTCAAAGTCATATTCCAATATGTTAGCTATCCATTTGCCTCTTTTTCCTTCTATTCCTTCTTGAGTTAAGATATCCTTGACCACAGCATTTGGGACATAAGCTATTACATGAGAGTATAAGATATAAACTCTAAAATCCTTGATGGCCTTTACAAGGGCATAAGCCTGTTTTTCCATGATTTGATATTTTAAAGGTGCATCTCTAAGTGCTTTGCTGAAGAAAGCAATGGGCTTCTCACATCCTTGATCATCCTTTTGCAATAGGACAACAGCAATAGTATGCTTAGATGCAAAGGAAAAGATTATGAAGTCTCTATCAAATTTCGGGCTTGTGAGGACCAGTGTTTTGGTTAAAGCTATTTTGATTTCCTCAAAGGCTTGTTTAGCTTCTATTGTCCACTTTACTTTGGAATCTTTCTTCAGCATGTTGTTCAGCAATCTTATTAGTTCAGCCAAGTTGGGTATGAATCTTCTTAGAAAATTGATCTTTCCTAGGAAGGCTTGCAGTTCTTTGATATTCCTTGGGTGAGGAACTTGGAGAATAGCTTGTATTCTGTCCAGGTCAATTCTGATGCCATCTTTTGAAATTATGTGACCTAAGAGTTTGCCTTCTTCTAGGCCAAACAATGATTTCTTTGGGTTAAGTGATATGCCATATTTTCTGCAAATTAAGAACACTTGTTTTAAATGCTCTAAATGTTCTTGGTCTGATTTGGAAAAAGCAGTGAGATCATCAAGATATATGACTAGAAAATCATGAATCTCTTTTGCAAAGGCTATGTCCATTGCTCGTTGAAATGTGGCCCCTGCATTTTTAAGTCCAAAAGGCATTTTTACATACTTGAAGGTTCCCCAAGGTGTTGTAAAGGAAGTTTTATCTTGATCATCCAGGTGAACTAAGATCTGATTAAATCCTGAGAATCCATCTAACAGTGAAATCCTAGAAGCTCCCACTACCCTTTGTAAAATGTGATCCATCTTGGGTAAGGGGTAGTGATCTTTGAGAGAAACTTTATTCAAATTTCTTAAGTCAACACACAATCTTATCTCTCCCATTTTCTTCCTGGTGGGCACTAGATTTGAGATCCATTCTGAGAACATGATTGGTGTAATTATTCCAGCCTGGTACATTCTTTTGACTTCCTTTTCAATAAGGGGGAGGAGGACAGGATTCAGCCTTCTAAGCTTTTGTTTAAAAGGTTTTTTATTTTCTTTTAAGGGTATTGTATGTTGGATGACTGAAGTGTCATATGACTTGAGGTCTTCATAGCTCCATGCAAAAACATCTTGAAATTCTTTAAACAACTCAAAGTATTTCATTTTTTGGTTGGGAGGTAAGGCTTTGGATAGTTTTATCATTTTAGGGTCCTCTGCAGTTCCTATATTACAGTCCTCGATTTCTGTGTTTAATGGCTGCATTTTTTTCTTTCTTGGGATATCATTTGAGTCAAAAATATCTTCCAGAGGAGTCAAGCCTATAGGTAAAAAATTATCTTTCAAATCAATTACTTCAGATTCTCCCTCAGCAATTTCATCAAGGTCCATTTGTTTCAGCTCTTGTAAATTTTTGCTGGTAAAGATTGTTGGATGCAAAATCTGATTTGTTGTTTCAGCTGATATATTAGTTTCTATTTTGTCTATTTGTTGTTCTTCACAAATGGTGCTTGTGTCTATGTTTGTATTTGAAAATTCCTCTTTCAAAGTCAGGAAATTGTTGATTTGTGTGTCATTGTCAAATACTTGCCAATTTTTAACATTATCTGGAACAGCAGGTCTGTGTTTAATTTCAGCAGTAAAATGATGGTTAGGCTCAAATGGCAGCTTAGAAGTGTTGGCAAATGTTGCCAAACTATGCGCATGTAAATTGTGGTTCCTTGAGATTTTGGTGAGTTGTGATTGTAGAAAGGTATTAAGTATTTCAATTGTCACCCCTCTATAGGCCCTTAGCCTGAGATCATTTGTAACAAAATTTCCTTTCATCTGTTGAATAATCAAATCTGAGTCCCCTAAAATTGAAATCCTAGTTTCCCCTAGACTTTTAATCAGTTTGAGTCCTAGCAGAAGGGCTTCATATTCAGCCATATTGTTTGTACACTTGAAATTTAGCCTATATGCATGTCCTTCAGCGTGATCATTTTGCATGCTGTATACCCAAATGCCTGCCCCTGCTCCTAGTTTATTTACTGATCCATCAAACTCTAAGTACCATAAGATTTCTTGATTGCAACTAGCATTAGGAGTTTTGAAAACTTGCTCAGTGGGCAGATCTGGATTTTGTAACTCATATGGTTTGCCTTGTGTGTGTGTTACATCAATCACTTCAACAATTTCTAGATCTTGAGCAGTGGATTCTTCATTTATGTTTCTTGCTTGTGCTGATTCTAGAAGCTTGTCATCAGTTTTGGGACACATTTCAGCATTGTATAAGATGAACGAATCCATATCAGAATGCATGGAATAAATGGGAAAGTTTTGGGGCTTTTCTTGACTGCTGACCACATATTTCATCAATGTTTCCTGGTACAATCTCTTTGGCTGGCCAAAGACTGAGATGGTGGCATAGGACATGTCTAGCTGCAAAGATCCTTGGAGCTTTGCACCCCAAGATCTGGACAAAAGCATTCCATATTTAGGTGGGATATCAGCTACCACTACATCCATTAAAATTGTCTTGGCAGGGTATTGCACTAGAGATACACACAAATCTTTGATTAGGCCTAGACACCTGACCTGGCTAGAATCAAATGAAAACAAGTCTTTATATGGCCTTGTGATATCTAGGTCCAATCTTTCCATCACAGACTTAGGCATTAGATTATGGGAAGCTCCCGAATCAAACATTGCGTTGTGGAGTACTTTGTCATGAATGTTTAGGCTTACATAGAATGGAGGAACTCCTCCATCTACTGTTTTACCATTTACTTCAGGACCAAAAATTAGTTCTGGTTGGTCATCTAAGACATTCACTGCATCTTTATTCTCTGATATTTGAAGTGACCTGCTGATTTGTTCTCTATATACTTCATGTTTAGCCAATTCGGACAGTGGAATGGATATTTTAACTTGCCTATTTCGGTTTCTAAGTTGAAAGGTTTTTCCACTTGAATTTTTGCGTTCCGGGCAGCAAGATTTTCCTTTTCTGCTGTATTTTCAGTGGTTTTTTCTCTATCAGAAGCGCTGTTATGAACTGGATCTGCTTTAAAGTTACTTTCAGGAGAGATGTTTACATTTTCTTTTGGAGGAAAGGAGGTGGATGGCTGATTATTTGATGGTTGTAAGTCTGATATGTCCTCAACCGTGGGCTCTTTTAGGTTGAGGTCTGTTTTAGCAGGGAGTTCTGTAAGGGAAGTTTTATCCTTTGCTTTTTTAGGCTACTTGGTATCTTTCAGCTTGCTGGGTTCAGGAACGTCTATTGTTCTGCTTCTCAATTTGTATTGTTTGTGAACCTCATAGACAGCTGCATCATATCCTTCTCTAAAATCAAATGATTCTCCGGATTTGGTTTGAAATTGATTGAAAGTATGAGCTTCTTGGTCATCTTGGGTTAAAAAGATTTGTTGTTCACTGTTTAGACCCATTAGGTTGATTTGAGTATCCTCTGTTGGCTCACTAGAGGTTGAAGCTTCAGCATAGTTTTCTTGAAATGGAGGTCTGATGTTCTGGTCAGGACCAGCCTTCCCGGTGTTAGGATTTTGATTTTTCCTGAAGTTTGGATTTCTAGTGGTGTTACTTGGTTGACCATCCCAAGAAGATTTCCTTTCAATGGTTTCTACTCTATCACCCAATCTATCCATTCCTTTAATGATTGCATCTAGTTTTTGCTCAAATGCAGAAGGCTCTTCTTTGAAGGGAGTCCTTCTTTCAGCTCTAGCTCGAGCTCTTTTAGAGATCAGATTGGCCTCTACACTAACAGCTATGCTCTGCATGTCTTCTAAGCTTGGAGGATCTCTTTCCCTTAACTGATATGCCATGTCAGAATCAAATCCATTAGGGAATTTGATCAAGGCCAAGTCTGGTGGAGGTCTAAGGTTTTGAGGAATAGCATTGTACACATTATTGAATCTAGCACAATAGTCTTGGACAGTTTCTTGTGGGCCTCTTTTCAAACTCTCATATTCTGATAGGATATGTAATGGGTCCTTCTTCTTTTCCCACCTATTCAAAAAGGTTTGATAAAGGGCATCTGGATCAGCAATTGTGTTTACAGCGAGTGCCCTAAACCAGGTCCTTACATCCCCTATTAAGCTTTGGACAAAAATTTTCATCCTGACATCATTATCATCAATTTCATAGTTCTCAAAATAGTCCATCATTTTCTTAGTGTGTTGTTGTGCTGTGTAGGAGCCAGTACCATCAAAATAGGTGATTTTGCTTTGATAATCTTGAGGCATAGCCCCTGGATTTGCAGGCAACTGCAAGGGGGCATATCAATTTTCCATATTTGCAAGTATAAATGGGACAGCTGGGAGCACAGGGATAACAGCTGAAGTAACTGCTGCGGATGGGGGAGTGGAAAAGATGCTTTGAAGTGATAATGGTGAACTAGAAGAAGCTGCAGCAACAGTAGAAAGGATTGCTGCTTTTCCGGGAGTAAGCTCAGATTTGGTAAGGTTTTGCTGAAGTATATCACGGTTTAAGTCAGCAGAATTTTCCAGAATTTCTTGTCTTCTAAGATTTTTAGAGATCAAGTTAGGGTTTTCAAAAATAGCTGGAGGATTAGGATCTGGATTTGATCTAGTGTAATGGGTTTTCTTCTTTGGAGCCAGCTTCTAAATTTGTTTTTGGTATTTTTTGGAAGTATTTGAAGAACACTGCTTTGGACAATATCTTTCTAGGAAATTATGAATTGTAAAAGCCTTGAATTTTCCTGAAGATCTTTTGAAAAAAAAGGAAACTGATCAAATTTTTGAGACAGATGTTTAAAGCCTAAAACTAGACTAGAGATAGACTGAAGTAGCTTTTATTTACTCCTGTAATTGCACAGCAAAAACAGTTTCAAAGGATACTTGGCTAACTTCGGGGCCCTGAATGATTGTGTTTGTTACTGCTATCTATTTTCTAAAGCTAGACTGGAGATAGATTGAAGCAGCTTTTATTTACTCCTGTAATTGCACAGCAAAAACAGTTTCAAAGGCTACTTGGCTAACTTCAGGGTCCATCTGTAGCTTTAGAAAATAGACAGCAGTAACAAACACAGTCATTCAGGGCCCCAGTATGGTCGCCAATAATGTTATCACTCAGGTTGTTCCCCAAAAGCAGTGAGAAAAGGGAATACGGCTGAGGTAACCACTAACCAATCTTTTAGATGCAGATTCTAGCCAATCTGCAGCCAGAGAGGGCTCTCTCTTTATGATTTAGCTTTGTTTTGTTATATGTTAGGCTAGTTATGAAGCACAAGTATTTGTTTGATTTTGGGATGGTGACATTTGATAGAACAGGGCTGTAAAGTATGAGAAGTTCAGACCATTGGGTTAATGGAGTCAATGAAAATGAATTTCTGGGTATGGTTTCTTTGACAAAAGGAGGAACTACAGAGCAAGATAATTAAACATGGAACAATTTTCAAGCTGGAATCAGGTGAAATGGAGTCAGGGGATGAAAGGCAATTAAGAATATTTCATCATGCTAACAGAGGGAAAGTGGACAAATATTACCAAGGAGCAGCTAAGAATTCCTTAATTATATTCAGGGTGTAAGAACCAGGGAGACAGGAGCAGTCAAGAATTCCTGCCTATGCTAGTCCTGAAGAAAACATAAAAATGACAGGAATTGAACACAGAGTACAGCAAAGTAAATTCTGGGCTATTCTTTTTTCCTGCAATTTAGAACATGATACTTAGATGATATATAAAACACAGAGATAGTAAAACAAGAGTTAAAAAGACTTATTGATCCATGAGATAATCCAAGAATTCTGCAACATGGGCTTCTGCCATCAATTCCATAACCAAAGAGTTCTTCAGCCAGCAATCTTTATTCAGAAGAGTTCTCAAATATACAGCGCAGTTCCAGAATGATATTCACCAACCCCTAATACTTAGTTTGGGGAGGTATTTGTACAAAATTTTACAAAATATCTCAAAGGAGATAATATCTTGCCATAACTTCTTTCACCTACTCTACAGAAGCAGTAAATGCTCTTGGGAATAGAGAGAAATGAATGCAGAAGTAAGAAATGTTGTGCTGGCCGTTTTGTTGGTGAAATGCATTGATCACTTGCTCAGCGAGTCGGCAGATGGTACTTTTGGTGAAATTCCGTGTTGCTGGTGTTGCTTTCCTGGATGCTTTGATTGCGCTTTGATTGACTGCTGTCCAGCGCGACTTTTTATCTGCTCTTTTTTTTACACTTTATGGCATCTGTTATGTTCTAGAAAAAATAAACAAAACTTTGAAATCCGCCTACAGAATTTCCAGCATACTCTGCCACCATTCATTATCTGGTAATTGGTGCCTACGCATTTTAATTAGAGTTTCATCTGCATCTATATACCTGAAAAAAGTGGGCTGGACTGTGAAAATATGCCTCACTTCATGTTCAATAAAAAACAAATTCTCCAAATTGTCATATAGGCTCTGTCCAGATGGGAGTGCTTTCTCTCCTACAGAACTTGATGATGTTGTAGCTTGACTATCCACATATGTATTTAATTTGTGTACATAGGCTGCATGTGACATTAGTCTGTAGTCATCAATTAACAAACTGGGTAGACCCTTTTCCTCCAAAACTCTAAATTTTTGTGTGAAAGCATTTATTTCCATTTGCATTTCCTGGCACTTCCTTTCTAGATTTTGTATGAAATTCCTCATGGTCAGGACCCTTTTAATTATTAAAATAGTGCTTGTCTTGTCCCTGATATCTAGTTTTGCCAGATCTTCTTTGGTGTGGGTATTCATGAAATATATTAGCCTATTGGCCTGTTCGGGCATGTTTCCCAATGAATCCCTGGCCTTTTGAATTTCTTCTTGAGTTGCTGCCACCAAATCAATCTGCTCATGAATTATCTGTATTGATTTCCACATATCAGTGATGGATTGGCTAATGTTGGCCCACAGAATGCTCCTAATTTCTGCCAGAGCTTTGTCTAATAAGAGGTCCTTTTCCAATTCTAATTGGGCAGAAGTATTATTTAAAGAATTATGCAATTTGTGGGCCAGAAATGCCTTGTTTGCTAGTGTGGAGTATACCATTTCACCTGTTTACTTATGTAGTTCAATTTGGTCCATTGGTTGGATATCCTTGGCTAATATTTCTAGATTGGTCCTGATGTAATCAACAGCTGACTGTGGCTGCAGTACTTTGGGCTTGAAGTGACTTAGGATCATCTTTCCTTCTTGGATGTCATATGCTGACATTAACCTTTGTTGATTTGTGGGGGCCATCCTAAGTAAGTGATTATAAAGTTGAATCCTTATTGGCTCATTCTTTTATTTTATTTCAGCGAATGTTCTCTTAATGTCTGAGCCTTGCTTGCCTTGTGACTTGGTAGAAGAAAATTCCACACTATGTTTTCTGCCAATCTCCTACCTGTGTGAATTGGCCGATGTTTTTGTGACTGGAGATGTATCCTGGCTGACTGCTCTCTCTTCCCTTGGACTGTCTATGATCTCCTGAATGAATTCCTCCTTTGATAGGGGGTTCAATCTCTGCCTTTTCTCCCCTGGTTGGTCTTCAGGACCGCTGATCGGTGTGTCTTCTTGCCTATCCCTTTTCTTGCCTCTCTCCTCATTTAGAGGAGTTTGTAGTATAGGGATTTCTGGTGCTTTTGTTTGTCTGGGGGGAGCTTCCCTTGACCTTATTCCTTTGATGTAGCTGGCTGGTCTGTCATTATGTCCTATTCTGGATCTATTACCTCTTTGCCCTTTGCTGACCCTGTGTTGGCTTTTTGTGTGGGCTACTGAGAAGTCCCTACAAAAGATGTATCACCTCCTGTGTGCTGGGGCAATTTGAAGGATACCTGTCCAAAAGAGTCCAGGTCAAGCGTTTTTTCAAGCTCTTTCATGGCTTTTTCCAATTTTTCTTCTTCTGTAATCTCTTCAACTAATGTGCCTTCTACCCATTCTTGTTGGTTAGCATATTGTTGAATTTCATGGATTTTGTGATGAACATATGCTGTAAGCTTGTTTTTCACTTTCCTATAACTTATGAAATGTTCAGGGTCATATGGTGCCCAATAAAAGCTTGTTTCAGCATAAGTTGCTCCTTTAAAATCTTATCGGCCTCTTCCCAGACCTCCCTTTTGTTGAAGATAAAAGGGCCCAACTGATTTCTTATTTTAAGCTGTGCCTTTTTCCTAGCACCATAGAAATGAGTCAAATCTGAACTAATAAATTTCCTGAAGTATTCCAAAGCAAACAGTCTCAGAGGGACATACTTTGGCAGCTTGTAGGAGCATAATTCACAGCCATAAATCCGTATCTCCGTGTGATTCTGGTAAAAGTACTAGTCACCTATACTGTAGTCTTTTGAGAGATGTAAAATTTTCTGCATTTCAGCATAGAGCCTGGCAGGAGGAGTTGTAATCAATAGAGAAGTGGCTGGATATATGAACAGGTCGATGAACTCACAATATGTATAAGGAGAATTATGGACTTCATGGAATACTAAGGTCCAGAATATGACAGACCTCCTTTCTCCTTTGAGATCCAACTTTCTAAGAGGAATTTGAAAACTATCAAGTTGATTGTACAGCAGCAAATGATATATGTGGGAGGTGTATTTGAACACTCTTTCTCTATCCAGGCTCATGAATTTCTCATGGATTTTATTAGCTATGAAGGTAGCATAATCATATTTGACAGCAGGGGGTTGTCCTAGAGTGAATATGGACATCAAAACTAAGACAGTCTCATCAATATGCTCACTGGTTTTGAATCCCAAGATATAGGAAATCATGTCAGTAATGAATGTTCCAGCTTCATTGAACCAGACCTGATTAAAAGGAGGTGGTTGCCTGGGCTGGCTTTCTGGTCTCATGAATAATTGAGCTATTCTGGTTATCTCTGAACTGGGCAGTTTGGCACCTTGGTCAAGCAAGAATTCCATAGTGAGAGGAGCGAGAGGCTGTGTTGGCTTAAAGTGCAGCATCTCATTTATGGATTGAGGAGTAATATAGAAGAGGACGATCCCAGATGGAGCCATAACTTCTCTTTGTGTGGGGTCATAATTTGCACAGCATAAATGGATGAGATCAGGAAGCACATTTACTGAAGGGAGGTAGTAGATGGGCATGTTGGACTCCCAAATTCCAAAGACATTAGTATTTCTTCTGTAGCTATTCCTAATTTCACAAAAAGCTTGAAGGTGAGGCTTGTCACCCATCATATCCTTAATTTGAAAATTCCTGTCAGCAAGGGGTAGCCATTCCAATTCCTTATGTGGTGCATTCAAGGGAGCAACATTCAAGGCCACTGGAGCCTCCATTTTCAAATTATTTTATGACTTTTTTAATTGGAGTTTGGGATTTTGCAGCAACAGCAGGTAAAATGACAGTTTGTGGGGGTTTCTTAGAGAATTTGTAGGCCGAAATAAGCTTGAATTTAGCTTAATGGGCAAATTTGCAGAGGGAAACAGAGTTCACGGGATTTCTTTGGAAAAAATGGGTAAAACAGTGTCTATGATGTAGAGGTTTGAAGGCAGCATCGTGTTTTAATTCGAATTTTGGTTTTTCGGGCGATTTTTACAAAGAAAGCTAGAAAAATAGGGTTTACGAGCAGGATTCGAGTAAATACCTGTTTAATGGACGCCTGGTGCGAAATGTGGGTGGCAGACCGAGCTGAGGGGCCGAGCTGCGGAGTCAATTTCCCTAGGTGGCAGTCTGTGTAGTGGAAATCGGTTTTGAACGTAAAAAACCATGCAAAGCTTGTGCAAAAGAAACAAAGCGAAATGAACGAAAAACGACATTTAATGGCTTTTTAATAAAAATTTGATTTTGGTGGGTTTTTGGCATGCTTTGGTCGGGTGACGTCACCATGACATCATCTTTGTCGGGTATCGGGGGTATGGAAGGTGACGTGGTGGACACGGCGGATGATACAGTGATGAGGTGGCAGCCAACGTGGGTGCTTACATGGGCGACAACGTCAACGACAGGAAGTCTGGGCGGTATATGGTTTTATCACACCACTTATTGGACAACGGCAGTTTTGGGTGGAGCGGACGCGATAAAACAAAGAGGAGACCCGTGGACTTTGTACGACGGAAAAACCGTCATTTTCCCGGAGGCTATCTTTCGGTCATTGAAGGGGTTCTGATATCGACGTGGATCATCTGATCTACGTGCGATGATCCGATGGATGGCGTAAAACAAAACAGGCGGAGGGCTAGTAAATGGGACCCGCGCAACATATTTAACGTTTGATAAGGTTTCTGCGGGGTTTTTACAATGTACTTAGACTTAGGGTTGGGAAGGTTGGTTATTCATTTAACCAAGTGTTAAATGAAATCCTTTGTTATATGCGCGCGGGGAGGGTTGTCCACAAGGTTTCTGGTAAACCTTGGACCCCCTAAAACGTTAACATATGGCTTTAATCAAGCCTGGGGCGAAGTATTAAACTGTGGGGTTTTGTGTATTTTTACATAGTAAGGGAGGGGGAATATTATGTAGGAGCTATATAATAGTGTTAATAGGTTAGAATGAGAAATATTTATGGATCAAAAAGCACTAAGTAAAAGGTGAAACTTAAGCTTATGGGAGTGAAAGGTCTCCAAGTTATGGATTTGGAAAACTTAGTAGAATGGATGAAAAATATTTTTACACAAGAAATGTGGCTTCCTTTGCCTAAGTAAACATAAAGTTTTACTTAGTATTTCTCATAAAATGAAGTGAACTAGGACCACTGAGCAGATCCCAATGTCCTTGAGGGGATGTCAGTAAATGTTCTTGGAGGAATGGGAGGGAAATTAGTCATGCTTCAACTGTTTTGCAGCCACCTTACTATGGTACTTGTGATATCCATGAGATAGATCATATTCAAAAAGACAAAATTGATCACAAACTTGCTTCTGCAACACCAAACTGCCTACCCAGCCTAATACACCTAACATTTTTTCTTCCTTTTTGATTGGGTGCATTTGAACTAGCAAACCCTTTCTCTCTTGTTTTCTTTTAACTGTCCTCCTATCTAAGTCTGCCCTTATCTCTTCCAGGGGCTCAGATTTAGCTGTTGAGCACCCTTGCTTCTCTACCTAACTACTGATCTGCCAAGCTTAAACTGTTTGGACAGAATTCACTCCCTATTTCTAAAACAAGAAATTTAAACATGGGGAGGCCAAGATTGAGCTGTTGGGCCATCCATGAAGTGTGACAGAAGTCACTGATTGCATATTTTGAACTTCTTTGCAAAAATAGGATAGCAATGGCATTTTGGACTAGCCCACTCTCTTGGTCTTTTATTTGGGGTTCAGTTTCTTTGTTTTTTGCCCAATTCATTCTTTTGCCCTTTGATTTTCCTTTTAGAGCATACCCTCTTTTCATTTTTTTAAATTTTTGATTTTTTGAAAATATGGAACCTTTACAGCATGGAAAGGATGATCATATTTGGCATTTCAACAGTCAATCATGAAATATGACACCTATTGGTATAGGAACCTAACACATATTACCCCTTGTCCTGCAACTGGGACACTGAAATTAGGTTCATACCTAATCCCGGCACATACAATACATTAGTAGAACTGCTACTGGTTCCTATTTCTATCCGAAATTCTATGGTGCCTCTCCCTACCTAAGTACATTTAGTTATGTTACCCATAGTGATCTAGAAGTCCATCTACTCTTCCTGACAACTAGAGAAATATTCTCTAACTCCTATCGTATGAGCTGAAGCTCCACTATCAATATACTAGACACCAAATGATGTTGAACCTGACAAGCACGCGAACTCATCCTCCAACCTGGAAGATAATTTAGAGGCTTCCTAACAGTTGATTATATCCATGATTTTCTGTGCCATTCTCCTTTCCTTCCTGACATTATTCTATACTAGCAAATGGCTGTAGAATAACTGTGCCCCAGTTGAAGGTCTGATCTGCAAGGAAAATATTGATGCTCCCTCTACCTCTGGTAATCTTTGATCTCGAAAATTTATTCTCTGTCAACTCTCTCAGAGAAGTAAAATTTTCCTCAAAAAACGACCTTCCTGGCCAAAGGAACTGCGCTGCCTCTGAGGGTTTCGAACTGCCTACGCAGAGCTTCAAAATTCCTCTTCCCTTCTGCCACTGAGCTCTCTGACTTCCATCTGTGCTCCGATACCATGTGAAAATTCCGAAACTAGGAATCCTACTACAACAACTGATTATATTTCTTCTATATGTTAATTAAACAAACTATTTGCAGTATCCTATGACAAATATTGAAATATATACGCTGCATCCTTCACAAAACAAATACTGTGGAAAATAAATGTTGGAAAATTAGAGAAAATCTAGAACACACATAAAAATATTGACAATTATTTTTGGACAATTGTCCCCAGAAAAACCTAACTTGGGAAAATCGGTGCAAAAAATGATGGTTTCTTCATTAATTCTTCAGCAAGAATGTGAGTGCAAGAATTCGGACATCAGAACAAAGGAAAAATATTGAAAGAAATTTAGTGACAAATTTCTCACTCTCCACAATGACTCCCTAAACCCGAGATGAACCCTCTATCCATATGTTGAGTTTCTGCGTCACCCTCTGTGCAGTAACTACGTAAAGCTCTAGTGGATTGTGTCTCTCCTCCTCATGTCTCTTCTGGAACTCGTTTTGCACTGCACGGATCACTGTTGATACCCTCTCTCTCTCCCCTACAACTCACCCTCTGGATTTATCTCCTCTGCTGAACTTCAACCACTGATAAAATTGATCTTCCTAGGCAACTGAGTAGCTGTTGGTGTGTATGCTCGAAGCCCCATTGAGTTTCTTCTTATAATCTCTCATTGAGACATCAACGGCCAAGATTAAAACATAATCGATGGCTAAGATTAACTAGAACTCGATCCATGTCTTCTTCTAGAAGATTCTCACCATGACTTAATTAATACCCTTTAATTAATCATATTTCCTAAGTTTAGACTTAGGAAACATTAAAAAAATGATTAATTATTTTAACTAAGTTGTCTCTAGGTGGAATTTCTAGAAACAATTTCTGGGTTTTGGATATCTCATGTATTATAGCCTCTCCACGAAATTTCAAGGCTAGAACACATTCGATGCTACAAAAAATAACACCAAGGACATCAGTGAGCCAATCAGTTGCCTGTACTTGGAAGGATCCACAGGGCTTGATTCAGAACTCCTTAGTCTTTTCAAATTTGTGATCATCGGAGTTGTCATTGGTTTGCAATCCATCATGTCAAACCTCTTCAACATCTTGATCACATACTTTCCTTGACCTAGATAGATTTCATCAGGTCCTTGCCAGACTTCTAGTCCCAAATAGTAATGCATCAGCCCTAGATCCTTCATGTCAAATTATGCTGCTAGTTGCTTCTTGCATTCTTCAATTTGACCTTCTACACATGTCAAGAGAAGATCATCCACATACAGAAGAATGATTACTGGTTCTCCCTTCACAACCTTAATATAAAGGTTCGGATCAACATAACTCTTTGTGAAGCCTAATCTCTGAAGGTATGCATCCATCCTAGCATACCATGCCCTTGGTGCTTGCTTGAGGCCATATAATGCCTTCTTCAATCTACAAACATATGCCTTTCTATCTTTAACTTCAAATCCCAAGGGTTGTTCTATATAGACTTCCTCATCAATTGTGTCATTTAAATATGCATTCTTGACAGTGATTTGATGGATGTTCCATCCCATCGATGCTGCCAAACAGACCAACGATTGTATACCTTGCTGTCAGAGCAAATGTCTCTTCAAAGTCAATGTCTTCTAGTTGAGAGAAACCCTTAGCAACAAATATTGCCTTATAATTGTCAATACTTCCATTTCCTGCATGTTTGATCTTATAGATCCATTTGGAAGTTACCATAAATTTGTCTTTGGGCCTAGGCATGATCTCCCAAACTCCATTCTTCATTATAGATTGATATTCTTCATTCATGGCATCCTTCCATTCTTGATGATTGACAACTTTTTCAAAAGTGGCTGATTCTGCTTCTATTAGTTTTTTCATGTAGGCTACATACCCAAAATATTGTTTCGGCTTCTTTCTTTCCCTGAATGTGCCTTGAGTTGCTCCATGACCCTTTGCATCAAGTAGTGTAGACTTCAACTAGTTAGGTCTCTTTCTTGATTCGGGGATGACCACAGGTTGAATAGGTTCACTGGGACCTTCATCTTCATGATTAGATTCTTCTTCTTCCCTGGTGACTTCTTCAAATACTGGAATTTCTTCATCATCAAAGTCCATAGGAAGTTCCTTAGATTTCTTGAATGCGATGCTTTTGTCAAATATAACATCTCGACTTACTTCTATATGGTGTCCTTCCTTTATGTAGATCCTATAGGCCTTAGAGGAGTTATTGTAGCCAACAAATGTTCCTCTCATGCCTGAAGGGTCCAACTTCTTTCTTTTGTCCTTCGGTATATGAATATATACAGGAAAACCAAAGATTCAGAGATGATCCACAATTGGTTTATTCCCACTAAATACTTCTTCAGAGTTCTATTATCTAGTGACCTATGGGGAATTTGATTTTTAATATATACAACTATCTGAGTGACTTCTCCCCACAGAAATTTCAGTAGATCTTGACCATGCAACATTGCTTTTACACTTTCTTCAATGGATCAGTTCTTTCGCTCTACAACTCCATTTTGTTCTAGATTGTATGGGACTTGTTGTCGCACAAAATGTCTAGGCACAACGACAACGGCTCAGATCAGGGGCTATCACTCTGATCCCCAATCTCTCCGTTTAAGTTGTCTCCCTACAACAGGATAAGGGGGGTAGACCCTATCGAAAAATGGAATGAAGAAGAACTAGTTGGGAACCAACCAGTTCGGGAGACACAGTGAAGCGATCAAGTACTTGATTAAGATTTAGCAATACTTATAGGATTTAATTAGATTTTAAACAGTGATACCAATGCCTTATGGAGTCAACGATCTTGCTAGGGAAATAAAGACCCAGTAGTCGATTAGCAACTGCTGCTTAGATGAATGACTATCTTATATGAAATGCAGACCCTAAAGCTAATGTGAGATGCAAGAATCTTGGTTAATTTTAGTTAAATGCCTATTTAAATGTGAATCATTCAATATTTTTTGTGTTGAGCCTAATTTCGTAGTAATTGGCAGAGAGAAGATAAGGTGAAGCACACTAAGGTGTGATTAACGATACCTCTCCTGAAAATCTAACATACCCGGTGCCTCCGGCGCTGCAGAGAGTTGTGGCTCTGACGACTGCAAGGTCACCGTTTTAAGTACTATTAAAAGCAGGCTTCTCAAGCAAAGATGGATGGATACCTATCTCTCTATCGACCAAGCTTATGCTTGGAAGTAAATTTTATTTATGCAAAACTAACTTATATGCAAATGCACCAGATGATGAGAAGAAGTTAGACCCAAGGATTAGAAACACTTGTGTCGCAAAAGCCCTTAATCACCAAAATAAAATGCTCGCTTTATTGGATGAAGACTTAAAAATAAACCCCTAAAAATATTACAATTAAACCGCAAGATTATTTCAAATCTTTTAGATTCTTTCAAATGCAATTATAGCTCAAAGAGAACAAAAGCGTTTTCACAAATTAATATCAGATACTTGAAAAATATTCAGTTTATGAAACAAAAGATATGCATTTTATCACAATTTCATGACATAGTACTTAATTTTCAGAATTAGTTTTTAAGACAGCAATAAGAAAAACGTTATGACAACAACAATATGACAATGAAAACAGTAAGCTATCAATGATATCTTTATGCCAAACTTGCCCACATGAATTATCAAAAATTTTCAGCCCATTATGATGTGATTTCCAGAACTATATCAGATTTGATATATTTATTACAACCACAATTAAAACATGAAATAAGCCTAATGATGAATGCCCAACTCAAGAAATTAATTCCTTAATGTATTAGACAACTTAAGAACTGATTTTAGGCTAACCCACATGACATTTTTCCACTGTTATTTTTCAGATTTCAGAAACAGAATTATTCAGAGATAACAGTCACCCAAAATGTAGATCTAGGCTAAATTTTTAATACACATCAAACATAAATGAATTATTAATTTATTTAGCAATTTTTTTTTATTAATTTCAAACCACTTAGATGTGTTTTTCACCACTATTAGAAAGGTATATGACTATTGTAGCAAACAGTGAGGAAAAAAATGGTTTAAAGCTCAAACCCTTAGGCCCTAGGCCTTGAAGATCACTTGCCGAAGTTGCCAAAAAAAAATTCAATACCTGAAACACAAATTTTTACCAAATTTTTTGCAAAAATCCACCAATGATTAGCTTCAAAAAATCAAATATTCAAATAAAAAATGGCGCAAGGGGAATCTAGGGCCAATGAGAGCTAGCACTAGGCCCAATAGAACTAGCATTGGGCTAGGAAAAGGAAGATCTGGGCTTAGGAGCCCCAAAACTTGAAACTCTTGTTCTGAAAAAAATTATTTTGCTTCACTTCTTTAGATTTATTGCAAAATATTTAATGGTTGTCCTTTCAAAAATATTTGGGACAAGATATTTCCCTCCAGGGCCTAGATCTATCTCAAAACCCCCAGATCTGTTTGAAAAAATCTCAGATCTGAAGATTTACTTGGCTTATTTCCCAGATCTATTCCTGCAAACAATCTTTGAGCCCAGATCTTGACCTCCATGGTCTAGAATTAGCTCAGATCTGAAGATTTTCTTGGCCGATTTCTCATATCTATCCCTGCAAACAATCTTTGAGCCCATATCTTGCCCTCCAGGGTCTAGATCTAGCTCAGATCTGGAGATTTTCTTGGCTGATTTCTCAGATCTATTCTTGCACAAGTGAAAAGAGAAAAAATCAATACCCAATATGTACAAAAATAGAGAAAATCCCAAAAACCTAAGTGTTAAAATTCAAAATTATGTTACAAAATTTCAGATCTACACAAGTAAATAACAAATCTATACAAATAATTTACATATCTATACAAATAATTTGCAGATCTATCAGATCTGAGGAGTATAAGTCCAACTCCCCTCCCAGATTTAATAATCTAAGGCTCTTAATAGCTAGATCTATCAAAATTTCCACAAAATATTTAAAAGATTTTGAAATTTTAGAGAGGTACTAGCCCAAAAACACCATGCAGGAAAATGATTATCGTTAGATAAATCTTGAGGCTTATATGAAGTAGGCTCTTCAGAAAATATGTGTTGAGAGTTGGCTGGTCCAATCAAAGACTATCCCCAAATGCTCAATGAGAACCTATGAGATCTTCTGCAAACACTAGATCAACCATCAAATTAAGTAGAGAAATAAAACAACAATAAAATTCTGAAGAAATAGAGATACATGCTACTTTAATCAAAATTAAAAATGTTACCCTAGATCCAACAAACATAATAAGATACATGTATTCAGATTATTCTAAGAGAGGTATTGATTGATAGTTTTCACATAATATTAAGCAGAAATTAAAACAATGTTACCATAATTTCATGAAGAGGAACACTACAGCACGTTGAAACCCCAAAGACTTTTGCATTAATTCAAAAAATGTATACAAGAGAGCTTGAGAGCTTGGTACACGATTCAGAGATCGGATGGATCAATTGACAAATGACCTTCTATTTAAAGATAAATCTTCCAACGGCTAGTTCACGTGATCCTTGTCAAAGCAATCTCGACCATTGATTAGGATCACAATTTCTTATAATCTCATCCGTCGAAATTTTAAATTTTTGAGGAAATTTGAATATGTTATGCTCTTAACCTGCAAGACGATACCAGAATACCAAATATGCAAAGAAATATACCCAGAACATAGAATAGTGAGAAACAACAGCAAGTATTTTATTATTCAGAAAGCAATGTTCACTTGCCTCTTCGAGGGGGCAACCTCCAATAGAGCCAAGCTCGATTACACAATAAGACATGATGCTCCTCGCAGGGAGTCTCTATCCTTTATATATGATTCATACATGTAATACCATGGAGCAATACCATGGTTCTTATTAATACCATCTATCTAATACCATGGCCCATTTGCAACTAACTGTGATCCCATCATTAAATGCAGGTTAACCAATTACAATTATTAATATGGGCTTTATTGACTCTTTACTTAACTATAACTATGACTCGATCCTACTACATAAATAAGGGGGTTAGGGTAACATGCCCTCCCCTATAAGAATAGCCTTGTCCTCAAGGCTGAAGCTGCGGAAACTACTGAAGAATAGTGGTTGGTTCCCAGGTTGCATCTTCCAGAGACGTGTCTTTCCACTTGACGAGGACTTCCTTGATCATGCGACCACGCAGGTGCCATTCGCATGTGTCCAGGACCTGTTCAGGTTGGAGCCAGATTGACCCTTCTTCATCCAGTTCAGGTAGACTGGTTTGAATTCTGCAATTGTTCCCAATCACTTTCTTGAGGCATGAGACATGGAAAACTGGATGGATTTTTGCAGTGGGTGGCAAAGCTAGCTTGTAGGCCACGTCTCCAATGTGCTGAATTACTTGATACGGTCCATAGAATTTTGGAGATAGTTTCTGACACCCCTTTTCTTTGAGTGATGTTTGCTTATATGGTTTCAGCCTCAAAAATACCTGATCTCCTTCTTGAAATTGGCATTCTGATCGATGTTGATCTACTTGTTGCTTCATGCAGTTTTGAGCTTGATGAAGATTCTCTCTAAGATGAGCGAGCATGGTTGTGCGGTTTTGTAGGAGTTGATCCACTGCTTGTATCTTTGAGCACCCCTTGATATAAGAAGTAGGGGAAGGAGGGAGTTGACCATAAACTGCTTCATATGGAGTCATTTTGGTGGTGGCATGATAGTTGGTGTTATACCACCATTCAGCTAGAGGTAACCACTGTACCCAGAGATGTTGCTTTTCTAAAGTGAAACACCTAAGGTAGGTTTCCAGACATTTGTTGACTACTTCAGTTTGAACATCAGTTTGTGGATGATAGGAAGTACTGAGCTTTAGTTGGGTACCTTGTAGCCTAAAGAGTTACTGCCAAAAATTACTGGTGAAGACCAGGTCACGATCAGACACAATGGAAGTGGGCATGCCATACAATTTGAAGATCTGATCCATGAAAGATTGTGCGACCAAATTTGGTGTAAAAGGGTGGGGTAGGGTGCAAAAATGAGCATACTTATAAATTTTGTCCACCACCACCATGATGACTGACTTGTTTCCTGACTTTGGAAGGCCTGTAATGAAATCCATAGAAACCTTCATCCATATTGATGTCAGGATGGGCAATGGTTGTAATGTGCCTGGTGCTTTGACAGTCTCTCCTTTGTGGCGCTGACAGATGTCACATTCCACTACAAAAGTAAGAATGTCCTTTTTCATTCCTATCCAAAAAAATGATCTTCAAGTGCGAGCATACGTCTTCTGAAAGCCTGAATGTCCTGCAGTGGGGGATGAGTGCAACTCTGCCAAAATGCTGCTTTTGAGGGTGGACGTTGGTGATAGTATGACTCTGTCCTTGTAGCGCAGAATCTCATCCTGCCACGAGTAGCCCTTGGTGGAATTTGGATCCACCTACAATTGAGTAATGAGTTGGGAGAGCCAGGGATGTGAAAACCATTCCCTGCGAGCCTCTTCAATCCATTCTAGAATGGGAAGGGAAATTGCGAGCAGGGTACTTTCATCCTCAAATTGGTGAGATAATGCATCTGCTACAATATTTTTGTGCCCTTTCTTGTAAATTATCTCATAATCATATCCCAGCATTTTGGCAAGCCATTTATTTTGTTGTGGTGAGGATAGGCGTTGCTCCAAAAAATGTTTAAGACTTTGATGGTTTGTGTAGATTTGGAAGCGTCGCCCCAACAAGTAAGGTCGCTAGGTATCTACTACATGTAAGATGGCCATCATCTCCTTCTCATAGGTAGATTGTCCCAGATTCTTCCCACTTAGTTGTTGGCTTGTGAAGGCCAAGGGTCGACCTTCCTGTATTAAGACTACCCAAATACCTGTACCCGAAGCATCACATTCAATGACAAAAGATTTGGTGAAGTCGGGTAGTGCTAATACTGGAGTGGAACACATGGCATTTTTGAGAGTTGTAAAGGCCTGTTGTGATTCATCATTCCAGAGGAATGAATTTTTCTTGAGGAGTTGAGTGAGGGGCCTCGCAATGCGACCATAGTTGCAGACAAATTTGTGATAGTAGCTTGTGAGACCCAAAAATCCTCTCAGGCTCTTCAAGGTCTTAGGTTGAGGCCAATCCTGCATTGCCTGGATCTTTTTGGGGTCCACCCTGACACCTTCACGCCCCACAATGTGGCCCAAATACTCAACTTCTTCCATGCCAAAAGAACACTTGGACATCTTAACAAATAATTTATGCTCACAGAGCAGGTGCAAGAACTGATCTACATGTTGAAGATGTGCGGCCCAAGTGTGACTGTAGATGAGGATGTCATCAAAGAAAACAAGGACAAATTTTCTGAGATATGGTTTGAGCAGGTGGTTCATAAGGCTTTGAAAAGTAGATGGGGCATTACAAAGACCGAATGGCATGACCAGAAACTCATAATGGCCTTCATGAGTTCGGAAAGCAGTCTTTGGAATGTCGACTTCTTTCATGCGAATTTGGTGGTAGCCTAAACAAAGATCAAGCTTAGTGAAGAATTGAGCCCCATTTAGTTCATCCAGCAAATCATCAACAACTGGGATGGGAAATTTATCTTTGACTGTCAACTTATTGAGGGCCCTGAAGTCTGGACACATACGCCATTCCCCATCTTTCTTGAGCACCATGACCACCGGTGATGAATAAGGACTAATGCTGGGACAAATGACGCCTGCTTCCAAAAGTTCCTTGATTATTTTTTCTATTTCATTCTTTTGGGCGAACGGATATCTATATGGGTGCACATTTGGTGGTTGGGCCCCTAGGACCAAAGTGATGCTATGATCATGTTCCCCTCTCGAGGGTGGAAGCTCATGAGGCTTGTCAAAGACTGGCAGATGGTTATTTAAGATCTGTTGCATCTCAGGATGAATCGGAAGAGAATTGGGTTCGACGGCCTGGATGGCATTAAGTTGAGCTATAACTCCATGATGGCCCTTTTTTAACAATTTTTCCATCCTATGTGAGCTGATGATAGAGGGAGCTCCCGCCTGGAGTCCATGAAGGGTATGTGTGTGGTTGTTCTGCTTAAAGCTCATATATAACTCCTGGAAATCCATTGTGATTGGGCCCAGTGTGCGAAGCCATTCAGCACCAAGGACAATGTCACACCCTCCCATGTGGATGGCAAACATGTTGGTCTTTAATTGATAATCCCCCATTTGAAGTTTGACATTTTCACAGCGGCCATCACATTTCTTTGTTCCCCCATCCACAATTTGGACTTGGAAGTTAGAAACTACTCGTACAAAACAATGCACTGCTTTCGTGACTCTTTGATGGTTAAAATTATGTGTACTTCCACTATCAATCAAGACTACCACTGGGTGATGCTTAATAAAACCTCTGATTTTGAGAGTTTGAGGCGAAGAAATCCCTGCCAAAGCATGCAGCAAAATAACGGGTTCTTCAAGGACATGGTCCTTCTGGTTGTCCTCTTCTTCCTCCTCTGGTTCCTCAAGTGGTGGGACTTCCTCCGACGAGTTGTGATCAGTAGCATCAATTTGAAAGAATTTGGGCTCCTTGCATTTATGACCGGGGAAGTATTTTTCATCACAGTAGTAACATAATCCCTGCTTTCTTCTTTCTACCATTTTTGCAGGTGACACCTTTTGAACCTTAAGTTTTTTGGTAGTGTTGTGAGCCTGTGGGTGGTGACCCTTGGAGGTGAAATTTGGGCGATTGGACTGGGCCGCTAATGCACGTTCAACTTCACGAGCTACCTTGCAAGCCTCCGACCATGTGGGAGGGTGGCGTAGTCGGACATGAGCTTGTATGGCCTCTTTAAGACCACTGATAAAACATTCTGTGTAGAACTCACCTTGTAGACCTAAAGTGCGGAAAGCTAAGGCTTCAAAGGTTGTAATATATTCATCTATTGTGCCAGTCTGTCGAAGCTTAGTGAGATGACCCAAGCAGATTCATGGTCAAAGCACTCCATAAGAGATTTTTTGAATGTGTCCCAAGTCAAGGGCCTTCCATTGCAACGTTGATGCCATTGCCACCATTGCCATCTTTCATTATCCAAGTACATTCTCCCCACCATAAGCTGAGTGGCATTATCCAAGATGTAATTCAGATTGAAATATTGCTCAATTTGTGCTATCCATGCTGCCAAGTGAGAGCCATCAAATTTATGCATATCCAGCTTGGGTGGTCGTGGACGGGATTGTTGGTGGGTGCCCCAGAGGTGAAGAGAGTGGCTAGACTCACCCTCACTGTGTTCATTTCCAATATACACCTCCTCGCGGGCTTCCACCTTGCCCGTAGAGAGTGTTGTAGTTATTTTCACCAGCTAGTCTTGGATGTCTTTCAAGGATTGTTCAAGTTTGTCGATCTTCTCATTGGCCATAGCTTGAGCTCTAGTTTCTACCATGCACTGATCCGATGTACTTGAAATTTAGGACCACCTAAATTTTTTTCTTTGGCACTAACAATTGAATGGTACCACCTTGCTCAGCTCGTCGTCCTGATTATGATGGGCTAAGTCACCAATAAGCGCCCCGGGGGGTCTCAGACTCTTTTTACTCCTAACGGAGTTTTACTCCTTGCTTAGGAATATTGCAGTCGCCGAATCTCCGAAATGTCAATGCTGCCAAAAGTCCTATGAAAATCATGCCCAGGTATAGGAACCCTCACAACTACTCAGATCTGGATGGCAGATCTAATGGATCTGAGAGATCTGAATGGTTAATCAGAGAGATCTTGAACGACAAAACAGATTTCTGCTACGGATCTGATGGATCTAATAGATCTGAATGGCTTTTTTGATAAATCTGAACAACGGGACTGATTGCGGCTGCTGCTGTAAAACCCCCACTTGCAAGATCTGATCTGGCAGAGATTATGCATGATCCAGAGATAGAGAAGGGAACTATGGTCTCGAGGAGTGTCAGGTGCTACAGATCACAATATACATAAGGGTCTGACAGTAGTACTCGGCCCAATGTTTCAGGGCACTAACTAAGGAGGATCAACCATACCCTTAGCTGTACAACCCGACTACCCTATCGTACGGGCGAGTAATCTCTCCGAGTGTTGTTCTTGGTGTACTGTAGCAGCAAGACAGCCGACGATTTATCTATGGTGAGGTTTCAAAGGAGCTAGGGGGCTTCCAATATACCCAGAGGGCACTTGGAAGACAGCCCGTGCACGGTTCTGTCTAATGCGCTACTACTCGAAGGGGTACCCGCAGGGGTTACAAGGGAGTCCAACAAGCATGACCACCTCTTGTATTTCCTACGTGCATGGCTCCCCAAATCCACAGGTTTATGCGCTCAACAACAGATCCCGTAGTTTAAAGACGTGGAACACGTCTCTGGCCAAAAAAAATTGCTAAAAAATGGAGATCCCATCGGCCCTAGAAAGCGCTCTGATACCACTTGTTATGCTCTTAACCTACAAGACAATACCAAAATACCAAATATGCAAAGAAATATACCCAAAACATAGAACAGTGAGAAACAACAGCAAGTATTTTATTATTCAGAAAGCAATGTTCACTTGCCTCTTTGAGGGGGCAACCTCTAATAGAGCTAAGCTCAATTATACAATAAGACACTATGCTCCTCGTAGGTAGTCTCTATCCTTTATATATGATTCGTACATGCAATACCATGGTTCTTATTAATACCATCTATCTAATACCATGGCCCATTTGCAACTAACTATGGTCCCGTCATTAAATGTAGGTTAACCACTTACAATTATTAATATGGGCTTTATTGACTCTTTACTTAGCTATAACTATGACTCGATCCTACTACATAAATAAGGGGGTTAGGGTGGGACCCTAACATAATATTTCAATTAAATGCATTTTAATTAACTCAAAAATAAAATTTTGAGTTAATTTCCTCAAAAATTTGATTTTGACTTAAACCCTAGGGACCAAAGGCTTAAAATTTAGCAAAATAATTAACTTACCTTAGTCCTGGGACCTTTTAAAATTTGAATTTTAAAATACTGATGAATTTTGCCTTTGGAGATTTTAAATTTACTTAGGACCTAGAATTAATTAAATTTCTCGCTTAGGATTTTAATTAACTTTTTGGCCAAAAAATTAATTAATGTATTTATTTATGAGGGGATAAATTATTTTTCCAACCCTCAATACACTTTACATCATAATTTTCATATTTTTTTCATCTCAATGGGGAAATCCCATCTGTAATAGACCCTCACAAACTACCCATTTCTGCGACACAAATATAATCCAACAAACCAAGCAATTTGTAATAAAATAACCTAACCAAATAGTTAGGATTATTCCCAAATCACTTTTACATAGACTCGATCTATAACACTAGGACTCACCTAAGATCCTAGTGACAAAATACATTTCGGCTTTGGGGTAAGACTAAAAGAAAACTCTATCGACATCCGAGAATGGATCGGTGAAACAAAAAACCTCTCAGAATGTAGGTCGTCACCAAAAAATTAGGTTTACCTAGGCAATTACATACATGACATAGATCTGCTGAGATTATTTACATCATATACATGCAAAATGGGTTTACATTATAACATGAAGATCAGACTGATGATGATAGCTGGACGGCACGGACACATTGATTAGGCATTATCCCTTTTGCGAAAAAAGGGGGTGTACTGCTATGGGTCATTGATCATGAAACATTGCTTTTACACTTTCTTCAATGGATCGGTTCTTTCGGTTCTTTCACTCTACAACTCCATTTTCTTCTGGATTATATGGGACTATTGTTGGAAAGATGTAACTAGGTTCGGTTTTCATAATTGTACTTGAAGTCAAAATGTAATATATATTTGTCAAAATAAAGAAAAAAGAATTTTATTATTATTTTTAATTGACTTGTTAAAGCATGGGTTTCATGCTTGGGTCAAATGTATAGGTCAAGCCTTCATGTAGGCTTTAGGTTATTGTCAAAGTCAATTTGTGAAGACTCCCCATCCATCTAGTCTCCTTGTTGTTGAAAGAATCCTTATCAAGTCGGCTAAACTCAAAAGAACACATGTTGGCTCACTACAGTGACACATCTCCTCACATGGTCATGTCGGCTCATTTCAATGTGGAAACAACTATATATACAAGCCTAAGAAACTCACATTAAACACAGAAGTAGAAGTTTGGATTATCTCTGAAATAAGTTCGGTCATCATAGGAATAATTTCGGTGCCACTACAGTGGTTATGTTTCGGTATTATTACAGTGAAGGAAGCTCAGATTGATTGCTGATATGATGAATAAATAAACCTCAGAACTATCACAGTTTCGGGCTATTACAATGAATACGTTTTTGGTGCTAATGCAATTCGGTAATATTACAGTGGGTCTATCTTGATGCTACCACAGTGAATTTCGGTGCTACCACAGTGGTTATATCTTGGTGTTATTACAGTGAGGAAGTTTCCTTTCTTCAGTATCTCGTGGACAACCTTCAGTGCTATCTCAGTGAAGTAAAATCGGTGTTATCACAGCTAGGATGGTTCGATGCTCATTCAGTGCCATTGCAAGGACTGAAGTGTAAAGAAGGATGACTGCTAGAAGGATGATAGAATTGAAGAATGGCATGACAAGGTTGACTAGATGGATGGAGGTAGTCTCGAGTCTAAGTTGTAAGGGTCTTGGTCATCTCATCTTGAATCTACTGAAGGAAGAATTTTGATTGGGTTTTCCCCTAGAGTGGGGTTTTGCCCTGGCAGCATGCCTACATCTTGTGTACTCTTTTATTTGTTGCTTGGCATTAGTCTTGATGATAAGAAAAGATAAATCAAAAGAACTAATAATAATAACAAAAACATCACAAGATAATGTCATTAATAAGGGAAATCATTTAACTGCCACCTCTATGGATTTTCCAACATGGGATCAGAGCTATGGTCAAGGTCAAAGGTAGTTTGAAGAACACTTTGAAGCATTCACAGTAAGAAGTTATGTTTACATTTCTCTTAAAGATCATGACAGTTAAATCAAGATCCCTCAAGGTGACAACACAATGATATTTCAATGCTGCCACAGAGAGATTTTCGGTACCCACACAGTGAGACAGTTCAAATCTTTCTAGAGTTTGGGTTCTCAATATTTCGGTGGAGATACAGTCTCAGTATTTTGATGATTGCACAATTTAATGAAGATACCACTTTGCTATATAGTATAGAGATGATTTTAGTGACCACGAAACTCACACTATAGTGAAGGCTCTCAGTCATATATCATTGTAAGGAGATTTGGTAACATCACAGTGAAGTAGTATCACAATGAAGGAATTCGGTATAAATCACAGTCATGCTATAAAAGAGATTTCAGACTCACTGATGCATGGTTAAAGCATTGATATAAGGGCTAAAGCATGGCTATAATATATATAAGATCGAAACAGTGAGAAATTTCGGTTTATTACAGTAAAGAAAACTCAATCATCACTGGACCTAAGAACCAAAGTATAAGGCACCTTAATGAATTGTGTCATCACATAAAGAATCTGAAGTCTGTCCTATGGAAAATGAAATTGATAGTCTAAGGAACTAGCTTGAAGAAAGGACTCTTTGAGGATCTAAGTACAAGGAACCAAGTAAGTATTGCTACTACAACAAGTCTAATAAGTTATCAAATTAGAGGTATGTAATCACAAGGTACGTATGTTCATGAGTTTTGCAATATATCTAATATTAAATGATTCTTGCTTATAGCTAGACTAGGATAAAGATTGTAATCCCTAGATAACTTACATCCTTATCTTCTAGGGTTTACATGTAATCTAGGATGTCAAATAAAAGGGTCCTACTGATGTTTGAAAGAATGAACAACTTATCATAAGATTCCCTCCTCCATGATTTTGAAAATCTAACTTAAGAAATTAAATTATGTCCTTGGTATCACATGTTGTGCTTGTAAGTATGTACTACAAGTATAAAAGATGATGGCTTAATACAAAGAGAACACTTCAAGGAATCCTTACCAAGTTTGCCAAGGAACATCTCTAGGTATGTCTCAAACTATACACCTTACAAGATTCTCTTAAAAGTATGATCATCTTATTTTTGAAGTTTGCATTACATTACTAACATCGTTATGTCTAGCTATCTTGAATCATAATGATTCTTGTTTTGGGTGATTCATCACTTGATAAATCTACCCTCCCTTATATTCTTAATTGACTGTATAAAACCCTAGACAGGTTCTCTGGAAAACCCTAACCTAATGGTATGCTAATGTCTGAAACCCTAAAACTACTTAGGGTTATTGTGAAATGTTATTTGAAGTTTTTGTTGATGGTGTCATGTTTGGGATTTCGGTATGATCATGAAATCTTAACTTGTTAGGGTTGAATGATGTTTGTCTGAGATCCTGAACCTTTGAAATTTTGGAATAGTAGGGTTTGCTTTGCTATGTTATGAAACCCTAGATCTTTAGGGTTTGGTTGGGTCTATAAGCAAAACCCTTGTTATGTATTTAAAGTCATAGGAATGAAACCCTATGTATGTGTCCATTTGGTTAAAACCCTAGCCTGTTCTAGTTCGCTATATGTCTAACATATTAATATTGCCTAACATATGATGTGCTTATGATATGATGATGAATTCCTAGATATATGTGTTGACCTAAGTAATAATGGTCATAAGTCTTAGGGTTTGGAAACAAGCCCTAGTCAAAGTTTGATGGTCTAGGATGATGTTTGGAAAATCTAGGGTTTAGCAGCTAAAATCCTAGTAGTAATTAAATTTTCTAGTATGTATAATCGTCTGGAATTTATGAATCTATATAGTGACTGCTGAGAATGTGAAGATGGAAATCTAGGGTTTACATCAAACCCTAGTAAATGATAGTCATGATGTTGATTAAGCTATGATTGGTTTTGATTGTTGAAGCTCATGTATGAAATCTTAGTGAGGAGTTTAACGTATGAATTCTAGAAGTTGTTAGATTCATTGATTTGATTTGTTTCTAGGGGAACTTGTCATTGAAGGTGTTGTAGCCTACTCTGTCATTTAAATTTTCATTTTTTATATTACTCAAAATTCAAAAAAATGGAATATTAAATTTTGAAAATTAAAATAGAATTAGAAATTTTAGAGTATTTGTTACACTAACGGCGGCATTTAAGATGTTATGAAAGTGGGCCCGATCCATCAGTTAAAGCTCGAACATGTCAGCGAAGTGCGATCAAAGATCGGTGAGGGAGATAGGTAAAGTGTTCTGTGGGGGAACAAGGAGCACGAGTTATAATTTATAGCCCAACCCCCGCAATTGACCCTAACGTCAACATGGCTAACTGAAATCAACGGCCCATGATCACTGCGAGGGTTCCACCTCGATTAAACTCCCGTACACTCCCTACTCCCGCAACGGGGCACCCCGCATTGTTTGCTCCACATCACCTCCGCCACGCCATCTGCCACTCCCATTCATTTCCTTCCAGCTCACCCACGGTACCCCATCACCTCATCTGCCACTCCATTAATTCGTTACATTAATTGCAGGTTTCCCTCCATTTTGCTCACCATATATAAAAGGAAAGTGAAAACCTTGTTGCATTAGTCATTTGCTTTTGGTACCGAGCAACTTCACCTCCAATTCAGCATTTCGAGTCAGAAACTGTCATTCACAGACGCCATGGCCAAACAATGGTTAGCCTCATCAAATTATTTCAAAAATAAGATTAGAGAATGGCTATTCAGCCTTTGTGCATGAAAGTAGACCGAAAGTGGAGAAAATGCAAAGAGTGGATGATAGAGCAGACAAAAGATGCACCAGCAGGACCATCTACTCAAGCCACTGATTCGAATAGTGACAAAAAATCACCAATAATAGTTTAATTCCTTTCCATTTTATGTTATCTTATTTCCTGAGGAAAATGAGGTGTCTTTTACCCTCCAATGTAATGTTCTGAAATGACTTTTTACTTTAGGCAGTTAGAAAGTAGTTAAGTAGTTTGATAGTTTTGGTAGTTACCAACTATCCTATGATGTATAAAAAGAGGAGAAATCAAAGAAGAAGGGTCCGATTTTTGGAGAATCTAAAGACTACACATTTTGTACTTAATAAATCGATGATTAATGAAAGAATCAGGAGTTTTCCATACAGTGTTGGGTATGATTTGTAATCTCTCTATTATGTGTCATTTGTCTCTTCCTCTCTTTAAATATGGTAATGAAGCTGCAGGTCTTTGTTTACTTCTGTGAATAAAGTTAAATTTCCTTAAAATAGCGCTCCCATGTTTAAAACTTCTTTATCTCTATTTCTTCTAAGTTAAAGTTAATAGTTTCTATCAAACACAACATATTACCTTTTAACTTCTCAAAGTATTCTTCACACAGCATTTATATCCAGCACCACATGGCATCTTGGGGCTTTCATATCAACTCTATATTAAGGGTTTAAGATCATGTTCTTCATACTCCTCAAAATGAAGACACATTATACAAATAAGTGACATGCATAATAAAATTTTAATGTCTTAAGCACAATTTCTCCACAGCCTAGAAATTGGTTTCTTAAGGGACAACAGAAGGAATATTGAAACCCTAGATATAATGAGGTTGATATCTTATGAATGTGATTTAGGGTTTGTAACTAAACCTAGACAAGAAGTTGAAGTATAGTCTCTTGCTGATTATGTTTGTAAAGTCTAAATACTTCTGTTGTTATAAGATTTTGATATGGCTAACTTCATGCTTCTTTAATTTTGGTTGTATTTTCTATCTAATTTATGCAAGTTACATCATCTTCAAGTTGGTGAAGATGATCGTAAGTAAAGTTGTTGTGATAAGCATACATGAATGACTCTGATAAGAAGGATGGAAGCCATGAAAGATTCTCCAATGTCGTAAAGGAGAAGTAGAACTCCCCAAGTTAAGAGGGAGTCTGGATGAAATCTCCCTAGCTTAAGAAGGAGCTTGAATGAAAGCAATCTCCCTAGGATATAAGAGGATGGTTGAGAATATTCCTTGTACAAGAATAATTAGATCCTCTCTGTTTAAGACGGATTGACAAATATGATTCTCTACTTCATGTATCATGCACTAGACTAGGACTAACAACAATAAGTTTTAGTGAAGGTCATGAATGAGAGAAAGAAATTGGAGAATGCATTTTGATGTGTTGTTGAAAGAAGGAAAGCAGGATCCCATTGAAGAATATGTTGCTGCATATGAAGTAGGAAAGGAAAGTGTATGATGGAGGAATCTTCTGTCAAAGATTCAACTGACAGTCCTACTATAAAAGGTTGAGAAGCAACATCAAGTTGTCTGGAAGACCCCGAAGGTTTGTATTTGATCATGTACATGTGACAATATATTATTGATTGGGGTTGTGTTTGTACAAGTAAATCTCTCGAAGGATTTGATAGCATTACCAATTAGTTCGATCAAGAGAGATTTGTTGTCCTTGATCTGTTGGATCAAGGAGTGTTGAGGCTTTGTCAATGAAGCATTGCCTGGGAGGATATCTGGTCGACACTTTGTGTTGATGTCTAGGTCCCGAAGTTGGTAGGGTGGCATTGGTCATTGAGCTCTGACATGCACCCGGATCTCTGGTTTGATGGTTAGTAAGTAAGCCTGATGGTACCTAGAGAGGCTAAAAGCTTGAGTCCATCTTAGTCCCACCTGGATAGATTGCTCTAGTCAGGAATCTAGTCCATGGCATTGCGGTGCCTAAATTGTTGAGAGACCAATGGATGTATTGCCCTGGTCAAGAATCTAGTCCATGTCATTGCGGTGCGTAAACTTCTTCATAGATGATTTGGTTTGAGATCTTCTATGTACCTCTTTGGTTATATGTAAATATGAATACCTCCCTAGTTAAGAGGGAGTGTTGGAAAAATGTAACTAGGTTCAGTCTTCATAATTGTACTTGAATTCAAAATGTAATATATATTTGCCAAAAGAAAGCAAAAATAATGTTATTATTATTTTTAATTGACTTGTTAAAGCATGGGTTTCATGCTTGAGTCAAATGTATAGGTCAAGCCTCCATTGTAGGCTTTAGGTTATTGTCAAAGTCAATTTGTGAAGACTCCTCCATCCATCTAGTCTCCTTGTTGTTGAAAGAATCCTTATCAAGTTGGCTAAACTCAAAAGAACACATGTTGGCTCACTACAGTCACACATCTCCTCACATGGTCATGTCGGCTCATTTCAAAGTGGAAGCAACTATATATACAAACCTAAGAAACTCACATTAAACATAGAAGTAGAAGTTTGGATTATCTCTTAAATAAGTTCAGTCATCACAGGAATAATTTCAGTGCCACTACAGTGGTTATATTTCAATATTATTACAGTGAAGGAAGCTCAGATTGATTGCTGATATGATGAATAAATAAACCTCAGAACTATCACAGTTTCGGGCTATTACAATGAATACGTTTTTGGTGCTAATGCAGTTCGGTAATGTTACAGTGGGTCTATCTTGATGCTACCACAGTGAATCTTGGTGCTACCACAGTGGTTATATCTTGATGTTATTACAGTAAGGAAGTCTCCTTTCTTCAATATCTCGTGGACAACCTTCAGTGCTATCTCAATGAAGTAAAATCGGTGTTATCATAGCTAGGATGGTTCAGTGCTCGTTCGGTGCCATTGCAAGGACTAAAATGTAAAGAAGGATGATAGAATTGAAGAATGCCATGACAAGGTTGACTAGATGGATGGCGATAGTCTCGAGTCTAAGTTGTAAGGGTCTTGGTTGTCTCATCTCGAATCTACTGAAGGAAGAATTTTGATTGGGTTTTCCCCAGAGTGGGGTTTCCCCTGGAAGCGTGTCAGCATCTTGTGTACTCTTTTATTTGTTGCTTGGCATTAGTGTTGATGTTAAGAAAAGATAAATCGAAAGAACTAATAGTAATAATGAAAACATCACAAGATAATGTCATTAATAAGGGAAATCATTTAACTGCCACCTCTATGGATTTTCCAAATACTATCAACTCCCTCTTAATCCCAGACTCCTTATAGAAGGCTATGATTTCCTTGGATGTATACTCTTCTACATTATCGAACCTTAGTATCTTGATTCTCCTTTCTGTAAGGTTCTCTACTTCAGAATTGAATTCTTGAAATTTGGTAAATTCTTCATCCCCTGATTTCATTAAGTAAACCCAAGTTTTTCTTGAATGATCATCTATAAATGTGACATAATATAGATGACCTCCAAGTGATTTTGGAGTCATAGGACCACAAACATCGAAATGAATAAGATCCAAGATTTCTTTTGACCACGAAGCACTGTTTCCAAATGGTCTCTTGGTGATCTTACCCAATGCACATCCTTTGCATACTCCTTCATGATCTTCTTTCAATTCGGGGATTCCATCTACTATATAGCTTAGATTTGGAAGGATTTTGAAATGGAGATGACCAAATCTTCTATGACAAAGTTCAGATGGGATGATTTCAGCGTGAACCAAAGCTTGTGCAAGAGGAGATATCAACATGTAAAGTCTTCCTTCACGAATACCAATTACTCTAGCATTCTTTATGCTTGAGTTCTTACTCCATACTACAACTTTTCCGTCAATGAAAGCTAATCCATCACCCTTATCTTCTAGACTTGAAATAGAAAGTAAGTTCTTATGCAAACCTGGAACAAATAGGATGTTGTTGAGATGAATGTTGCTTCCATTTTCTAGCTCTATAGAGGTTGATCCAATTCCTCTTACAGGATAGCTCTTATTATCTCCAAGTTCCACTGAGTAAGAAGATTTTCCCTTTGATAATGTCTTCAGTTGTTTGTGATGACCAGTCATGTGTCTAGATGCACCACTATCAATTACCCAAATGCTCTTGTCTTGGAATGTGCTAGTGAGTGCTGAGAAGAGACCTTCATCCTTTGTCTTGATTACTTCCTTCTTTGTAGTAAATAGAAGATTCCATGCTTCCTTGATGCCTTTCTTGAAATGACTTGCTACCTTTGAACACTTCTTGAGGAACTTCTTCAATGTAATGGAGATCTTCATAATGCCATTAGTCAACCTTAGCTCTAAAACCATGTTAAGAAATCTATAAGGCAGTTATTAAAGTGATTTCTCTTTACTTGATAACTGCTTGTGATGTCTTTTTACTTATTAGCTTTGTCCCTTATTATTATGTGTGTGTATCATCAAACAACTACCAAAACAAGAAGAACAAGAACACAAAATATAGGCTGCAAGCCAGGACCAAACCTCTCCACTTGAGAGGAAATCCTGCAAATCTCTTCTCTTCTCTTCCTTATAGATTCTTCAATTGATGAATTCCAAGACCTTAAGACTAAACCCAATACCCTCCAAGACGAAGACCAACCTCTCCGGATGATGTGCTAACCTTGATCTAGTCAAACCCAGTCAAAGCTCTTCCCGTAGCACTTCTTCGACCTCCAGCTACAGAATTTCAGCCTCCACTACAGATCTTAAATTTTCAGTGCCCCAACAGTTTCTACTGCCACATGTGTGAGCCTCGATTTACCTTCTAAGCCTTCCTTTGACCTTTGCTTGCCTTTCTTTGACTTCTGGAGCTTGGGGATGACCCTTGGTGACCTTCGCTTAACCTTCTTGCCTTCTTTTCTCCAAGATTGAACTTGTAGATAGAAACCCTAGATCTACTGCAGAAACCCTAGTCCTCCTTAGCACATGTGAGAGAGAAATAGCCCAAACAAAAGTCTCCTTCATCCTCTTCCTTCTTTGCCGCCTTCTTCTTCCTCCTTCACTAGAATGAGTGATGGATGAATGACTCTCAAGGAGGTCGAGTTTCCTCCTATATATAGGCTCTTCATGTTAGACGTGGCTCTTTCTTTTAGGCTGACTTGCCAATTGCCAGACCGACTTGGTCTTGGATGGTATTTTGACCCTTTAAATGACAAAAGTAATTTTCTTTATAAGTTACAATGTGCTCGAAGGGGTCTTCAACTTATGACAATGACTCTTTTGACTTCTTGACATAGGAAAAACCGTAAAAGCACTCAATGGGTGGCTTGACCTATAAAATAAAAAAGCTAGAGCATGAAACCCATGCTCCAAAAACAATAATAATAATTTCTCTTTCATTTTACAATTTAGAAGAATCAAAAGTACATTTCATATTTATGAAGATCGAACCTAGTTACACATTTTTCAACAAGCACAAGATTAGCCTACATTAATCATCAATGAAGCAAATTAAATGTTACTTAATGAAACAATGGGAATACAATTAGATTAAAGGATTAGAGCAATGTCCCAAATGTCTTTAACAATAAATGCCTCTTAGATATGTTCTTTACTTATGTTAGATAATGGAAACAAGTAAGGTTTTATAATCAAAGCTTATATGAACGATGACAACTGAGATTGCTAACAAGGTTAGAAAGAGACTACTTTAAATCTTCAACTTGCAAATGAAACCAAAGACAAGAACAATTCCAAATGCAATAGATGAAATAGTCAACGAATGAAACTAAGGAGATCATATCTAAACTATGAAACAATTTAACTAGCAATGGAAGAGAAACAAGTTAGTAAGCTAGATCTAAGAGAAAAGGAAAAGAGAAGGCCTCCCTCTTCAATAAGGAGGCAATATACCATGGGATTGAGATCCCAAGCTCCCTGAAAACATGAAGATCTTATTATATTATTACAAGAAGTCGTCCTTTTGACAAAGGGCAAGGACTCTTCAATCTCAAGGAAGATTACAATGATAGAAGATTTTCACAACCCAATCTCCTCAAGATACAAAGATGAACTGGATCAACTATCAGTAATGATTCCAAACTCTTCAAACAAGGTTGATCCAACCCTCAATGGAACTCGACCTTCAACAAGAAATTATATTAGTCATAAAGAGCTCACATATTTGAGGAGGAAAGCTTCCAAAAACATATGGCCAACCTAGAAATTAAATGAAAATTTTATTAAAATTTTGTGGTGATTTTCTTAAGATCAAGGCTCAAATTACTTCAAAAATAATTTCGATCTCCAGTATTATCAAACCCTTTGCTTCAATCAAGGAAGAGGCTCCTCTAGGAGCTCTCAACGTTGAGAAAACAAGTCTCAAAGTATGTAGCTATCCTTCAAGAATATTTACAAGTGATAAGATCCTTTGCAAACATATTTTTATGCCAAGAATTTATGATGAAACCCTCCAAAAGTTCGTTGAAACACCCACAAATGACAAGGGTTAGCAAATAAAAGTTAATGGCAAAAGATTAAAGCCCTAGAGGCTAGTGGCCTGGAGGAATAGGGCCTAGAATGCCCGCGACTCTAAAGGAAAAGCCTCAATTTTTTTTATATGAGCCACAAAATAATATCCAAAACCCACTTGATGCCAAATATAGCCCTTCAAAATTAGCAGCTAGTCCAAAGAGTGAAATCTGAAGAAAATAATAGCCAAAACCCCAAGTGAAACCCTTCAACAATTTTGCAAATTTTTTTATCGAGGTGAATTCCCTTATATAATTCGATCATGGGGCAAAAGAAACCCTCAAAACCCTGACGACCTTCAAGAAATGGATAGACGACCTTTCAAAAAATTTCACTGACCTCCAAATCCTTGGCCGCCTAGGCTAGGAGGCTAATTTTGTCTTGAGAAATCAATCTTCTTCAAAATCTTTCAAACTATACATACCCATAGATCCAAGCCAAAGATCAATGCCCTTATTCAGATCTGCAAAGAAAATTCAAGAAGACCCAACAATATATGTACAAATAGATGGAAATATATACAAGGTTAGAAGGAAATATATACAAGATCTATTCACAAATTTACATGTAAAAACTCTTTAAATCACAGATCTATTCATCATAGTTCTAAAATAAATTTTGAAATATTTTTTAAAGATAATTTTTAGATCTGGAGAAAATGGTAAGGAAAACCCCTTTTCTTATTCTACTGATAAATCTTCAAGTGACCCACTATGTGTTCGTCAACTTTTATTTCTTGAATAGTTGGCTAATTCAACTGAGAATGTCCCCATGTATCCAAGATCTGATCAACAATATAATTTCTACACACTTGAAAGATAATTGTTAGATCCACAAAGATTTGGATAGCATAGTGATAGAGGAGTCTAAGGGTTATACTGAAAACCAATAGATCTACTCCACCTAGTGTGTTTCTCCAAATCTAAACAATGATGCAAGGTAACTATACACCAATGAATATTCAAGAGCTAATGGAAATAACAATATAAAACACTAGTAGAACATTAAGCACAAGAGATAAGAAAAATTATACCATATAACTGAAGAATAACACCATAGTTTCGCCCCAAAGACTTTTATTATATTGCTCAAAAAAGATATTACAAGGATAGCAGAGCTTCACTGACCAAGAGCTCAAGATTACATGATCTTATTATGAGGAGCTTGGAGCTTCCTTATATAGAAAAATGAGAGCATGAGAGCGTCCAAGTGGAAAAAACGGCTAGTTGACTTGATCCATGGCTTGATCCTCTTCAAAATAATTCGAACCCTTGATTACTGCTACACAAATCTCCAAGAATTTCGACTTCTTGATTGATATGCTGGATGGACCAATCTTTGACCTCTGGGGTGGTTTAGGACCACCAAAAATTCTTCAAAAATAATTTACTTGAAATTCCCTCATTCAAAATAACCACTTGGACCAAAAAATTCGATTTCCTTAAGAAAATATTTTCCTTCTAGCCCAAAGAAGTTTTTGTGGGTCTTCTTTGCCTTGGAAATGAGACTTTTCTCATCTTTCAATTTGCTCCCTTTTTTGGAAAGTGCACATTCCCTTTTTAATTATTTTTCCACTTGGAGAAAATTTTATTTTCTCTCATTTTAATTTTTTGATTAATTATTTTGTTATTTTTTGCCAGAAAATAATAAAAATGACTCTAGAGGGGGCTAGACATATTTTTTAACCCTCAAAGTGTGTCTCACTGTCTAGATAGAAAGTGTGGCAGTTGAGGTGTAAAATTAAGTACTCATACCCCCTAGAACCTCTATAGACAACACTTTTTACATCAAATATTAATATATCCCATACAAAAGGGGAAATTTTACAATAAAAACATGACCAAATTCTGTGACACTTTACAGATGATCTAGTATGATAATTTACATAGACTCGATACACTAGGACTCACCTAAGACCTCATCATTGAGCCCCACTCTAGCTTTGGGGCATGCTTGGGAGAAATGTTGGAAAATTAAGGTCTTTAGAGATTAATGTTGATTTTATTTACTTGATAATTACTCGTGATATTTGTTGGCATTTTATTATTGTGTTTTACTTCTTCCTCAAGCAATTATCAAAACATGAAGATCATCAAACATAAAGAACACAAGATATAGGCTCCACACCAAGGAAAAACTCCACAACTAGGGAAAAACCAAACAATCATCTTCTTATAGAATCATATCAAAATGAGATCTCCAAGACCCAAAGACCAAGACAACTTCCTCCATAAGATCCCCCAATCAGCCCTCCCTATCCGTGATGCATGCACTAGACTTATGGCTGTTAGCCTTGGCCTAGTACATGACATAGGAAGAACCAATGTCCAACCTTACTCTCTCTCAACCTGAGAGGAGAAATCCATGCTCACTCCCTCTCAAACATGGATAATTCATCAATAAGCCTCAGCTTGTGTTGGAAGTACTCATACTTCCCTTACAACAGCTATTGTTATAATTGTAGCTTCTTTAATCAGAAATGATGCAATCTGGTTAAAGAAGCTACAATTATAACAGATAACTGGACCTTCAGATTGCATCATTTCTCAGAAAGGCTCGGATCAAGGGTGATTTCTTCAAAGTGCTGGAGTTTGATTCTGTATCACTATTGTAGCTTGTATCACTATCAGAATAGGTCTGGGAAGGAGGCCTTGCTCCACTGTTGTTACTCACATCACATAGGGAATGATTTGCATCGTAGTTGGAGTATATAAGAGATCAATGCATTAGATAGGAAGACACATATAATTGTATTAGACTTGTTTCAGAACAATGTATGAGTAGGGCTTTACTCTAGATCAACTTTGGAACTTTACTTTTATACAGGACTTGTTGTTTCAAGGATTTATGTTACAGTCATAAAAGATGACTTGGATTTGTTAAAAACTTCGCATTACTTACATTTGCTAATCTTCATATCATGCCATATACCCAGAAATTCTTAATTTATCATACCTTCGTCTACACTTTAGACCGCAAGGCTTTGCATCACGAAGATCATCTTGTTACTGCTTCAGAAATTACAGTCAAATAACTCACATTAGCACAGATATCTAGCCATCGCAGAGTAGGTCTCCACAGAGAAGAAATATCTAGCCTTCTTCTTAAGCCAACATAAGTGATCTCCAAAATTGTTTTCCACCACCTTAGCTCTGATACCATGTTGGAAAATCAAGGTCTTTAGATATTAATGTTGATTTTTCTTACTTGATAATTACTTGTGACATTTGTTGGCATTTTATTATTGTGTTTTACTTCTTCATCAAGCAATTATCAAAACATGAAGATCACAAAACACAATATATAGGCTCCACGCCAGGGCAAAACCCCACAACTGGAGAAAACCCAAACAATCCTTTTCTTATAGAATCAGATCAAAATGAGACCTCCAAAACCCAAAGACCAAGACAACTTCCTCCATAAGATCCCCAAGTCAGCCCTCCTCTCAAGTCACGGTCAAAGTCAAGCTTCTTCAAACTTTAATCAAACTGACACAATCTGATTACTGTCCTGTTACCAACTTGAGATAAATTTCGGCCCTGTCACAAATTGCAGACTTCTTCAGATTTTCGGACTTGTCACAAAACTGCAGATTGCCTCATATTTTTGACCCTTTCATAAAACTTCAAAGAACTTGCTTATCCTTCCACAGAAACTCGCATATCACTTCAGAACCTTAACGAACTTCTTTTCTTTTGGTGGAGGATTCACACCTATGTATAGTTGTTCGTCACTATGAAGGGTCATGTCTGTTCATCAGGCCGACTTGACCAACTAGAGGATCGACTTGGTCTTATTGAAGATTATTTGATTCTTTTTGACCCAAATTTTTTTTTTTTCCTTTTCTTACTAAGAGTCCAAATGGACTTTAACTCAATTTCGGATCTTTGACTCAACAAATCCCTAAAAGCATGAAGAACATGCTTAATCTAGAATTGAGCATGTAACCCATGCTTGAAACGAATAAAAAAAAATTCTTCATTTACATAAAACACAAATTAATATGAGGACTGAACCTAGTTACTTTTACAACAAGAAAAACTCTACCAATTATAAATGTTTAAAAACAAAAATAATTGGCAGAGGAAAAAAAAACTCCCTAGAGTGAAACTATTTGGTAAAAATCATAGGCTTACCTAGATGTTTTACATGGCTTTATAAACATACTAGAATCATTTTTACATCAAGGCCCACAAGGCAACAAAATTTGGATTACATATGATAACCAAAACCTATAAGATGATGATGAAATCTGAAAAAATTTTACTGTTCTGCACTGTACTCTGCTCAAGGGGTAGTTGACACATGAGTGGTCAACAAGTCCCATTGGACTAGGATCGAAGATTAATCCCTCATTTAAGGTTAGGGAACAATATCATGGTCAAAACACCTTCTTCCAGGTCACCCCATAATCCTTATCAAAAGCCCAAATACAAGCAACCATAAGCACCCAATTGTGAAATGAATAAGTACCTTCTGATTGGAAGCCCACCTTTGTCCATGTGCTCTTGCTGGATGGGTGAGAAGGCATATGACTGATGCAGGTGGCGGAGATAGAATGGCACGTTATTGGCCGGTGGTGGATGTTAGGGATTGTTGGCTGGCCGGCTGGATTCGAAGTGTGGGAGAAATTTTTTCTCCCATGGGGTCACCCACTTTTGGTGGGTAGCACATTGTTTGGAGCACAAGTGGTGAATGCAATTTTTTTGTCAAGCTATAGTTATTCAGTTTTATGATGTCAGATGAAATCACTATACCTATCTGCATAAACAATTTGAGATCTATTCTCAGATAGCTTGCAGAGGTCAAGGCTATGATAGATGAAGAGGATGCCAAAGCCACTCTGTTACCATCTTAAATACAATAGTGTTATTTTTACTATAAACTAGTTTCCTTCTCAAAGTCTAGAAGATATGATTGTTGCACTCTTAGCTGAAGAGAAGAAAGCCATTGCAGTTGTTATAGATAATATAAGGTGATACTCAATTTGAGATGGCATTCTACTCAAGAAACAATCGTAACAGATCAACCAAAGACAAGAGGGAGATAGAATGTTACTACTGCATAAAAATGGTTCATACAATAATTAATTGTAAAATCCGTGCCAGTGATCTTTTCAAAGGGACACTTAAAAAATCAACAATATAGTTCTTATTGAAGATCCACCAGATATGGAAAATGAAGAAGACTTTGCTGAAGAATTCACATTTTAAGAAGGCCTACACTTTGAAGACAGGAAGTGACAATGAAGGAACTTTGCTGAAGAATTCACATTTTAAGAAGGTTTACACTTTGAAGACAGGAAGTGATGCATTGGAAGATAGATAGTTGTTCAATAGTCCAGGATACTTGTGGATCAAAGAAACTATTCCCCATTGGGGTTATGAGACATGCATGTGGGGATTGATGTCCAATCATTTAGGTGAGATATGGGATCTGGAAGTTGAGTGTCAGACATTTACAAGGGTTGTGAGACATTCCAAGTGCTAATGATGTCCAATGATCTTGAGAAATTTGGATCGTATCTAAGAGGCTATACCTTTTGGTGGAATAGGGAGCAGCTTGAAGGAGTCTTACTGGTCCAAGCATTGTTTTCAAAGTTGAAACTTCTGAAGACTGTCTTGTTCTATTTATGGTTGTGTTCAGTCAATGTGTGTTGCTTTTAGTGAGTTTTGTTTTCAATGGTGTAAGCCTTTAATGCGGGTGTTAGATTAGAAGGGTTTTACTTATTTAGTAATGTCAAGTTGTTAGGCAGGAAGTTATTGTTGGATGATGGTTGAGATAATCATATAACCACTTCCTTTTTAATAAGAATAAGTTAGATCTTACAACAAACTACAATCTCTATAAAAAAACAAATGCTATTGTATCACTGAACTGAAACTACTATTGAATATCTTTTTTAAGTTTCTCTCTTTCATTCTTCATTGTGTTTATCATTTGCACATCATAATCTATATTTCTTATAATTTGTTGATTTAATAATGGCGTTTGCTGCGTAAATATACTCCAGTGGAGGTGAAGGTGATTGCAGCTCCTGTGTGGCTGTGATGTTGGAGCTCGCTCGAGGACTTTCTCATTGGGCTCATGGATTTAAGCATGTTGTAATATTTTTGTTCAATACTGGTGAAGAAGAAGGCTTGGATGGGGCACATAGCTTTATCACACAGGTTTTAACTGTCCTGTAATCCTTTGTTTTTGCTGAATTTTTTTAGTTATTTTTCTAATTATATTTCCTTGTAGATTCTCTCATTCTGCATGATGCATTGCCAAATATAGAATCTATACATACGAAGCATCTGATATTGGCAATTGGGTCAATGTCAAATAAATATGAATTCTGAAATTCTTTTCATTTTGGGGACTTGCCACCTGTCAATGTTACTTTTGAATCAACACAATTTCTTAAATTGAGAAAATCTGTTTTTACAGGTATTTCTGAATGTAGTAGTTTTCATGGATAAAGAGGAACACCCATACTAATCAATTAAAACTTTCATTTATTATTTGAATGGGAAATAAGTTGAAAATTTATGTTTGTGCAGCATCCGTGGAATTCTTCAATTCAAGTTGTAGTTGATTTGGAGGCTATGGGTGTAGGAGGCAAGTCGAGCTTGTTTCAGGTTTGAGAATCCTTGTACCTAACAAGGATGTTGGGATTTGCTTATATTGACAAATTAGATGCCTATCTAGCTGTTTAATCATATGAATGGACTTATGTTATAAATTTTGGAAGAAGATTCCACAAAGATATATTAGTAAATACCACATCCAGAGGTTGGTAGTTCTGACACACAAAGTTAATATAATGGTAGTGTCTACTTTATTTTGACAATTATATTTCAGCTCCTTTTGTGCTCCTTTTCATTTTCTATGTTGTTTGAAAGTCCCTCTCCTTCAGTGAGCAACCCTTCTTATGCCTTTGGTACTTGTACCTTTTGTCATTCAACCTTTATGCCAATGTTTTAGTCTGAATTAACATAGACCACTAACACTGCTCTAATGCCTGATGTGTTTTTTTGTTTAATGAATAGCTGAGTGAGTTCAACAAATTTCAAATTGAAGCACAGTGCAAATTTTTAGCTAATAAGACATGGCCCTTATCCTGTATGTACATCGTTTATATAGAAAATGGTCATGGTCTAAAGTTAGGTTGATGGAATGCCTACAGAATAATATGTGATTAAGATAAGTAGTGTCTACTTTAGTTTGACAATTATATTTCATCCTATAAGATAAGTGCATCAGTTTGTTGTGTTCTCTACCAGATTCGTTGGATAGTCTGGTTATTGCAATAGGTAGCAATGCAATTGCCTTGCAGTTTGATGAAACAGTCTCAGCCTTGCTGACGGAGGAGATGAGACGGAAAAATATGGAAAGCCAAAATGGTGATGCCTTATCTGTACGAGGACGGTCTCAGAACAGAAACAAAAATAAGTCATCTAGTGGGAGATCTAAATCTAAAGGAAGATCTAAATCTCCAGGAAAACCTGTAAAGGTGGTGTGCTGGAAATGCGGAAAGGAAGGGCACTACAAAAGGGACTGTAAATCTAAAGCTCCTAACAAAGGAAAAGGATCTGATGATGCTCCTTCTGCAGAGGCAAAAACCACCTCAGATGAAGGTGGGGATGTGTACTTGGCTTCTTCAAGTACACATGTAGATCATGAGGCATGGTTGATTGACTCAGGTGCATCCTTTCACTTCACTCCCCATAGAGAGTGGTTCTGCGAGTAGAAATACGATGGTGGTGATGTCTTCTTGGGGGATGACAGGAAGGCTAGAATCGTTGGTCGCGGAAAATTAAAATTGAAGTTGCAAGGTGGAAGGGTTAGAACACTTCTGGGTGTTATGCATATTCCTGCATTGGCCAAAAATCTAATTTCTGTAAGCAAGTTGGATGATGCAGGTGTAAAAACAGTGTTCGAGAAGGATACCTACAAAATGGTTCGGGGAGCACTGGTATTGATGCGGGGAGTTTGAATTGAAACTCTGTACAAGCTGCAAGGTAGCACTGTTATTGATGGGTGCAACAGTTATGTGGTTCCTGAAAGTGGAGCAGAAAATCTAATGGTCTCTGGAGAGAAGACCATGTTGTGGCATCAAAGGCTTGGACATATTGGAGAGAAGGGCCTTCGAATACTTCATGGTAAAGGTATGGTAGAAGGTATGAGTAATAACTCTCTGGATTTTGATTTCTGTGAAAATTGTGGATATGGGAAACAGAATCGGGTGAGTTTCCCCTCTGGTAGTAAGAGGGCGAAACAGATATTAGAACTTGTGCATGGTGATGTGTTTGGACCTGTGAAGGTTCCATCACTGGGTAAGTCTGTGTACTATGTATCATTTATAGATGACTTCTCAAGGAATACATGGATATATTTCCTTAAGAAGAAATCTAAAGCCTTTGACTGGTTTAAAGAATTTAAGGCACTCGTGGAAAATCAGACAGAGAAGAAGATAAAGGTGTTGAGGACATATAATGGTGGAGAGTTTTGCAGCAAGGAATTTGAAGAATTATGTAAGAAGTGTGGTATAGCACAACAGAAGACTACTTCATATACACCTCAGCAAAATGGAGTTACAGAAAGAATGAATAAGACGTTGATGGAAAGGGCAAGAAGCATGCTCAGTGGTGTTGGGTTAGGACAGGAATTTTGGGCAGAGGCGGTGGACACTGCATGTTACCTAGTCAACAGGTCACCTTCATCAGCGTTGGAGGATAAGACTCCACAAGAGGTATGGACTGGTAAGAAACCCTCTCTTTCACATCTGAGGGTATTTGGATGTGATGCATATGTACATGTTCCAAAGGAGAAACAAACCAAGTTGGATAGTAAATCTGAAAAGTGCATCTTTATTGGGTATAAGGATGGTTTAAAGAGTTATAAGCTTTGGAACCCAGTCACATGGAAGGTTTTGTACAGCTAAGATGTGGTGTTCAAAGAGGTAAAAAATGTTATTAAACATGAAGTCCAACCAAAGGAACCTAAGAAGATAGAATTTGAGCTTAAGGAGGAAGAATCAGACTCTACAGCAGAGGAGGAATCAGAAGATGAAGAGCCACAAACTCTGGGTGTGAGAAGATTAGTTCGAGAAAGAAGGCAGCCAGAAAGGTATAGTCGATCTGCTTTTTGTTCAAATTTTTCTTTATCTATTACTGACAATGATCCCAGAATTGTGAAGGAAGCAGTAGATTCAAAGGATGGCAAACTCTAGAAAGAGTTCATGGTTGATGAAATGGCATCTTTGCACAAAAATGAGGCTTGGGATCTGGTGGAGTTGTCGGCTGAAAGGAAACCCATTAGCAGCAAATGGGTGTTCAAGAAGAAGACAAATGCAGAAGGAAAAGTGGAGAAATACAAAGCTCGGTTGGTAGCAAAAGGTTATTCCCAGGTGCCGGGAATTGATTTTGGTGATATTTTTTCTCCTATTGCCACGTTAACTTCTATTAGAATACTTTTAACTGTTGTTGCTGCTTTTGATTTTGAGGTAGAACAGATGGATGTGAAGACAGCGTTTCTTCACAGGGATCTGGAAGAGGAGATCTACATGAAGAAACCTGAAGGCTTTGTGGTGAAAGGTAAGAAAGAACTGGTATGCAAGTTAAAGAAGTATTTGTATGGGTTAAAATAGTCACCAAGGATGTGGTATCAGAAATTTGATACATTTATACAGGGACTTGGCTTCACCAGAAGCAAAGCAGATCACTGTGTGTATTCTAAATTAATTGGTGACCGTGTTATTTATCTGGTCTTGTATGTGGATGATATGTTGCTGGTTGGAAATGACAAAGAAATTACCCAGAATTTGAAGACCCAATTGTCCTCCAAATTCAACATGAAAGATCTTGGTGCTGCAAACTATATTTTGGGCATGGAAATTAAAAGAGATCGTACAAAGAGGAAGCTCTGGTTAAACTAGAGGAAGTATGTCGAGACAATATTGCAGAGGTTTAATATGCAGGATAGTAAACCGGTGAAGGTTCCTATTCCTGTAGGTGTGAAGTTATCTGCTAAACAGTGTCCCAAGACACAAGAAGAGGAAGAGGACATGTCCCATGTTCCGTATGCAAGTGCAGTTGGTAGCTAATGTATGCAATGGTTTGAACTAGACCAGACATTGCACATGCAATGGGATTATTGAGCAGGTTTATGTCAAAACCAGGGAAGGAGTATTGGACAGCAGTGAAGCGGGTTTCCAGGGATTTGCGTGGCACTAGTAGTTATGGTTTGTGCTACCAAGGAAGACCAGGATTGGACAGAGTGTTGGATATTCATGGCTTTGTTGATGCAGACTGGGCTGGAGATCTGGATCAGAGAATATCTACAAGTGGGTATGTGTTTAACCTATTTGGAGGTGCAGTCAGTTGGATGAGTAAGAAACAATCTGTAGTGGCACTATCAACTATAGAGGCAGAATACATGGCAGCCACTCATGCAAGCAAGGAAGCAGTTTGGTTGTAGAGATCGTGTTCAAGTATGGGGTTAGTACAGGGAGCTATAAGGATAGACTATGACAGCCAAAGTGCAATTTTCTTGGCAAAGAACCCTGCATATCATTCAAAGACAAAGCACATTGATGTTCAGTATCACTTTGTGAGGGATGATAGAAGACAAAAAGGTGTTGCTGGTAAAGGTGGACACTTTGAAGAATACTGCAGATGCATTGAAAAAATCTGTGAGCTCTGAGAAGTTCTTTTGGTGTAGAGAGACAATGGGCATTTCAGGGCTGGAGAAATGACTAAGCTCTCTTGTGGCCCCCTGTGGAAAGAAAACAAGAAGTGGGAGAATGTTGGGTTGTGTTATATTCTTTCCACGACTAGCCCACGTAGTTAACCGGGGGGTTAGAGGGGGGGGCGGAGCCCCCCTTCGTTGCACCGATTGTGTAGCGGGAGGGGGGGGGGGCATCACAGGGGATTTGAGGCGTACCCGTAACCCCACTTTATGGGGTTTGGGGCAATGCCCTAGAAAAGTTTGGTTTTGGACCCTATGTTAGGATGGGCAGACCCACCTATGGTTTTGTGCATGATTTTCGAACATGTTTTTGGACGCGATGGTTTTCGGTCCATGGTATTGGACACGATGGTTTTTCGGTCCATGGTATTGGATGCTTCGGCATGTATAAATATGTATTATAACATTGAAAGGAACATAATGAAAAATCAAGTTGGTAGTCCCGGTTTTGGGATCCAGGGGAAAATCTCTGTGTATATGTGTTTTATGTGTTATGCTCTTGCATTGTTTATTTTCTATGTTTTAGAATTCGTATGCAGGTAATTTTTATACGGGGTTAAAACCTACAACCCACAAAAATCCCTAGTAAGATCCGTGTCTTAGATTGGGGTCATTTGGAGTGGTGGTGTTAATCTTTTCTGAATTGTCTAGCTAGTTTTTAATGTCACTATACAACATAAAACTAAACCAAGGATAAAGAAGTACCAAAATATAGAAAATATGGATATGAAATTTATTCTAATCAAATATGTAATTATATTTTCGTTTGGACCACTGGTTAGATATTTATGGGCCAAAATAGCTTGTTGTCCTGTAAAATCAAACTGTAAAGTCTGCATAGAAACACAGGGACATCAATTTGTTATGCCCAAATCAGCTACCCTATGAGTGCCTAAGCACTCCCAGATTTTGTGTCTAGGGTGGAGGGGCTTGTGTTGGGTCCCTATAATACTAGTGATTACCCCATTACTATTGTAGTTATACCCCTTATTTATATTTTTGTGCCCCTATTACCCCCATATTATTATTTCTGTGCCCCATAGAATCCCTCTATTGTTATTTTTGTGGCTTATATTATTATTGTTAGGTCGGCTGGATTATATTGTGACTCCTTAGACTCCTATATATAGAAAGGAGGTTTTGTCATTTGTATCATCCAAGAATTGTTCATTTATGTAATGTAAAGGGGGTTGCCCCCTTGAAGAGGCTGAATTCTAAGGCGTTGATCTATCTTTTCTATCTTTTCTTGAGCTGGTTTCATAACATTTGGTATCAGAGCTTTGGATTCTAGGGTTTCGCTGCTCCAAACAGGTCATCGTGGCATTTTCGCTATAACTTTTTTCTGTGACGTTTCAGAAATCACAAAAAAAACCCATTTGAGAAGAATTGGTTCTGAACCTTGGGTCCGAATTTCAGAGCTTTTCGCGCGATATTTTCGGAGATATGATCTGAGGAAGTTGGTTTTTTTGCAGACTCCTGAATTACATTCAAAACAGGTGACCTGGGGAAAATCGTCATAACTTTCTCTCTGAGGATCGGATTGAAATTTCATAAAAAGTTACAGAAATAGGATGGACTGTGGTTTCTTGTGGGTGTTTTTTAGATCCAAAGGTTCAAACAGTGACTCGCGGCACGTCGTACAAGTTAGCTCTACTGAACTAGTCTATAATCAAGTCACTGTGGGAGATTTCGCATAACTCTTCCTTGGAGAATCCAATTTGGGTCAGACTTGTGGCATTGGAAAGAGGACACAGAGAGCTACTACAGGTCACAAGTTTAGAACTAGATGACTGGAAAGTACAGAGATACATCAGAGGCAATATCGAGCTCCTACAAAGTGAAAAAAGGTGTGTAGATTTTTTAAATTTTTGCTTAAGCTTGGTTTGAAAATTTATTTTGAAGGAATTCAAAGGGCATACTAGAGCATTATTATTGGTAACTGATGCCCCGAGGAAAGAAAATGCAAACACCTATTAAGGAACCTGAAAGCTCTAGCATGACTCATGAAGAAGAGGAAGAAATGCTACATGATATATCAAAATTACAAGAACAAGTGCAACAAATGTCATGCTCACAAAAGTTAACAGATGCTAAGATAAATGGCGTGGAAGCTAAGATGAATGGCATGGAAGCTAAGATGGACAATTTGAAGATAGATTTGAACACAAATTTGAAGACAGGCATGGCAGATATGAAGACAGATTTGACTAATTTTCTACAAGAAATACTTACTAATGGTGAAAAGGTAGTAAAGGAAACTCATGATGAGAACAAAAGAAATGTTAATCATGATTCCATAGACGCTAATGTTGGATCGAAGAATCACCACATTCCAAAAATCGATATGAGGAAGTTTGATGGCAAGGATCCCGCCACATGGATATTACAGATGGAGCAATTCTTCGATCTCAATAATGTGCAAAACACACAAAAGGTACGTATGGAAACTTTATATTTGGAACCAAATCAGTTTGTATGGTATCAATGGCTTTGTTCTCGTAAACAATTTATCACTTGGGCAATTTTTACGGAAGAATTGATAGCACATTATGAGGATACAAAAAGCAACATTTTTTTTAGCCAATTGATAAGTCTCAAACAAAAGGGTTCAATAATGGAGCACATTGAGGAGTTCCAAAAATTGAACATAAGGGTAAAAGATATTCCAGAGGAGCATAGGATTGATGTGTTCATAGGGTCTTTAAAGGATAATATCCAACATGATGTGCGCCTTTGGGAACCTGATTCATTAGAGAAGGCATTCAGGTTAGCAAGAAAAATGGAAAGCAAAATTATGGCAACTAGGAAGCATACCATTCACAACTATAAAGACGGAAGTGTTGTTGCCCATAGTCTTCCACAACCTACAAGGTTGACACCACAAAAATTGGAAGAAAAAAGAGCAAAAGGGCTTTGTTACAATTGTGATAGCAAATACACAAAAGGTCATAAGTGTGCTGAGAAGAAATTATTCTACATAGATTGTGAAGAGGAAGAAGAAAAGGAGCAAGAAAGGTCAAAAGAAGAGAATATATTCCAGGAACAAAGCCTAGATGAAGAACAAATAAATCCGACCATATCTTGTAATGCATTGGCGGGAATTACCACTCCTCAAACCATCAAGATAGAAGGACAAATCAAGAAAAAAAAGGTAATAGTGTTGATTGATTCAGGAAGCACCCACAATTTTATTCATTGTAGGGTAGCAAAAGAATTGAATTGCTTCCTATATCCAGCACCAGAGTGTCAAGTGATGATTGCAAATGGAGGAACAATAAATTGTTCTGGAAAGTGCCATAATATCAAGCTATCCATGGGAGAATATGTATTGACTAGCCCAATGCTTTCCATTCCAATGGGAGGTGCTGATGTTGTACTAGGAGTCCAATGGCTACAATCCTTGGGTACAATAGCTTTTAATTTTCAAGAACTTTTCATGAAATTTTCTGTGGAAGGAAAGGAAGTTGAATTAAGGGGTATTGCAGGGAAACCAGGAAAGATAATCAGCTCTAATGGCATGACAAAGCTTCTAAAAAAGGAGCAAAGAGGTGTAATTGCACAATTATGTTCGCTAGATGTTTCCACATTGGAATCATCTATTTCTCCAGATCTCCAAAAAGTCCTGGACAATCATTCCAAGGTATTTGAGACTCCCAAAGGTCTCCCACCTATGCGTGATCATGATCATGCTATTCATCTGATTCCAGGAAGTGTTCCTCCAAACATCAGGCCGTACAGATATCCATATGTCCAAAAAAGTGAAATTGAACGTATGGTTGCAGAAATGCTAGAGGCTGGTATAATTCAACCGAGTCAAAGTTCTTTCTCAGCTCCAGTAGTATTGGTGCACAAGAAGGATGGATCATGGCGCATGTGTCCAGATTATAGGGAGCTCAACAAGCTCACTATTAAAGATAAGTTCCCCATTCCTGTCATTGATGAATTACTGGATGAATTGCATGGATCAATTTACTTCACCAAGTTGGATCTTCGTTCGGGATATCATCAAATCAGAATGAAGATTGAAGACATTCCGAAAACGACATTTAGAACTCATGAGGGTCATTATGAATTTTTGGTCATGCCTTTTGGCCTTACCAATGCACCTTCAACATTTCAAGGTTTGATGAATTCAATTTTCAAACCATTCCTTAGAAAATTTGTGTTAGTATTTTTTGATGATATACTAATCTACAGCAAGTCTTGGAAGGATCATGTTGAACATGTTGACAAGGTGCTACAACTATTGGAGGAGAAACAATTATATGCAAAAAGATCCAAATGTTTCTTTGGAGTCCAGGAGGTGGAATATTTGGGTCATATTGTATCTCATGAAGGAGTTAAGGTAGACCCTAGCAAAATTAAAGCCATTAAGGAATGGAAAATCCCCACATCCATAAAGCATCTGCGAGGATTTCTTGGGTTGACAGGGTATTATCGCAAGTTTGTTAAGAATTATGGGAGAATAGCAGCACCTCTAACAACATTATTGAAGAAAGATTCATTTTCATGGACTCCGGAAGCAACAAAGGCCTTTGAACATCTTAAAGAGGCAATGTGCCAAGCACCGGTCTTAGCTACACCGGACTTCACAAAAACCTTTATTGTGGAATGTGATGCTTCAGGAAATGGAATTGGTGCTGTTCTAATGCAAGATGAAAGACCCATTGCTTTTGAAAGTCGTCCAATCAAGGGAAAGTTTTTAAGCAAAGCTATTTATGAGAAGGAAATGTTGGCAATACTCCATGCACTTAAGAAATGGCGACCCTACCTAATGGGAAGACACTTCAAGGTAAAAACGGATCATGATAGCCTTAAATACTTTTTAGAACAAAGATTATCCTCTGAAGAGCAACAAAAGTGGGTCACAAAGATGTTGGGTTATGACTTTGAAATCATCTACAAAAAAGGGAAGCAAAATGTGGTGGCAGATGCACTCTCAAGAAAGGATGAGGATGTGGAAGCATTGTTGTGTGCCATTTCTATTATCCAACCAGATTGGATAAACGAAGCAAAGGAGGAATGGAAGAATGACGAAGAAGTGTGGGCACTTATTCGAAAGCTACAACAAGATTCCAGTACTTCTGATACATTTAGCTGGCAAAATGATTCGTTATGGTACAAAGATCGCTTATACCTCTGTAAGAATTCCCAGCTAAAACAAAAGATTCTTATGGAATTGCACACTTCTCCCTTAGGAGGGCACTCAGGATTTTTAAAAACTTACCACAGGGTTAAGAAGGAATTTTTTTGGGATGGCCTTAAATCAGATATTCAAAAGTTTGTGGCGGAATGTTTGGTTTGCCAACAAAATAAAGTTGAAACAATTAAGACACCGGGTCTATTACAACCTTTATCCATTCCAAGCCAACGTTGGGAGGAGGTTTCAATGGATTTTATCACAGGTTTACCCAAGTCTGAGGGAAAGAGTGTCATCATGGTGGTAGTTGACAGACTTACCAAGTATGCACACTTTTGTGCATTATCACATCCATTTAAAGCCAGTACAGTTTCTACTGCATTTATGGAAACAGTTCAAAAGCTACATGGAAACCCAAAGATTATTGTAAGTGACAGAGATCCCATTTTCACTGGAAATTTTTGGACAGAATTATTTTCTTGTCTTGGTACTCAGTTAGCTCATAGCTCATCTTATCATCCTCAATCTGATGGGCAAACTGAGATAGTAAACAAATGTTTGGAAGGATATCTTCGTTGCTTTGTATCTGATAAACAGACACAATGGGTCAAATGGTTGCCTCTGGCTGAATGGTGGTATAACACTTCCTTCCATACAGCAACAAAAATGACCCCATTTATGGCACTTTATGGGTATCAACCACCATCCATCACATCATATTTAAGAGAAAATTCTAAGGTTCAAGCAGTGGAACATCACATCGAACATCAACAACAAGTCCTCCAACTCTTAAAGGATAACCTCGTGTTGGCACAAAATAGAATGAAACAACAGGCAGATCAACATCGCAGTGAAAGAAGTTTTGATGTAGGTGATTGGGTATTCCTACGGCTACAACCATATAAGCAAATGTCCCTAAAGCAAGCTAAGAAGGATAATAAATTATCACCAAAGTATTATGGTCCGTACAAGGTGTTGCAAAAGATTGGTACTATGGCATACAAATTGGAGCTTCCTGCAGCTTCTCGATTGCACCCAGTTTTCCATGTTTCATGTTTAAAGAAGGTTATAGGCGACAAGCTCCCAGTTCAAACAATATTGCCAGAACTTGACGAGGAAGGAAAAATTATATTGGAACCGGAAGCAGTCACAGAAACAAGAACTCGACAGCTACGAAATCGATCAATTTCAGAGTATCTTATCAAGTGGAAGAACTTATCCGCTGAAGATTCCACATGGGAGGATGAGAATTTTATGCAGAAGTATCCAGAACTACTCAAGCGTTGAGGACAACACTTTTTAGAAGGAGAGGGGCATGTTGGGTCCCTATAATACTAGTGATTACCCCATTACTATTGTAGTTATACCCCTTATTTATATTGTTGTGCCCCTATTACCCCCATATTATTATTTCTGTGCCCCATAGAATCCCTCTATTGTTATTTTTGTGGCTTATATTATTATTGTTAGGTAGGCTGGATTATATTGTGACTCCTTAGACTCCTATATATAGAAAGGAGGTTTTTTCATTTGTATCATCCAAGAATTGTTCATTTATGTAATGTAAAGGAGGTTGCCCCCTCGAAGAGGCTGAATTCTAAGGCGTTGATCTATCTTTTCTATCTTTTCTTGAGCTGGTTTCATAACAGCTTGAGAATCAAATTTGATGCTTATGAGGCCTCTCCTCAACCTGTAACAACTGAAAAGGTCAATTTGTAGCAAGTTGTAAATTGTTTTTTTTAGAACTTTGGGTGAACCCATCTCGGGCAAAATGTCTCAAGAATTTTCAGATATGAATTTTAACTTTAAATTTACCTGGAAATGAAATAAATTCAACTCTAAATAGTGAAATAAGGGATATTAAGCAAGATAAAGTCAAAGGAGGGATTTTTGAGGTGTAACTTACTTGGAAAAGTACTGAAGCCCCTATCTTTGTTGCAACTCTTGTATGCCACAACCAATAAATCATTGGATTTGCAAACTAAGAGAATCAAATTTGATGCTTATGAGGCCTCTCCTCAACCTGTAACAACTAAAAAGGTCAATTTCTAGCAAGTTGTAAATTGTTTTTTTCGGAACTTTGGGTGAACCCATCTCGGGCAAAATGTCTCAAGAATTTTCAGATATGAATTTTAATTTTAAATTTACCTGGAAATGAAATATATTCAACTCTAAATAGTGAAATAAGGGATATTAAGCAAGATAAAGTCAAGGAGGGATTTTTGAGGTGTAACTTACTTGGAAAAGTACTAAAGCCCCTGTCTTTGTTGCAACTCTTATATGCCACAACCAATAAATCATTGGATTTGCAAACTAATTCAATTAGATAAAAGCATAAAATGTGCCAATAATATTTCTTATACCTATATTTGGTTAGATCTAGCAATTTTGTTCAATTTCCCCAAGGAAATGCTTGCTAACAAGATAAATAAAAGAATAAACCAGCAAGCAATTAAATCCTAAACTAATGCTTAAAATAACTTTTTTTGAATTTTTGTAGAAAAATGGTTGTTGAATTTATACTTGTGCCCAACTTACCTCACCCTTGTAGTGTTGAGAAATCTAGGGCATTTAAAGTTAACAATTTCTTTGCTTGATAATTGCTTGTGATGCACTTTTACTTCTTAATCTTATATTCTTTTCTTTGTTAGCTTATTAATGTGTTCTTTCATCAAGACAATTACCAATATGCATAAAAGACAAGTGACACAGTATGTAGGCTTCTTCAGCCAGGGCCAAAACCTCTCACCTCTTGAGAGGAAAACCCGATCAAAATTCTTCTTCTAGATCTTCAATTGATAAGTACCAAGACCTTGACATAGACCCTTGACTCTAGTATCCTCTCAAGAACCTTGTCAACAACCTTGATGTTCTACCTCTTCCTTCCTTTGCCTTTCTTCTTGATCTAGAACTGCTCCCTTTCGACTCTTTCTAGAGAAACTCAGTCTCTATCCTTTTCCATTTCACCTTCACAACTTCCCTAGAGAATCTCGGTCTCTAGGTCTTCTGTATAGAAACTCGGTCCCTACTTTGATTACCCAAAAGAGTTTTTCCTTTGTTGCCCTAGAAGATTCCTTCCTTCGCTATCCCAAAAGAAACTTTTCTGCCCTAACTTCGCATTGCCCAGAAGATACTTCACTGCCCTAGAAGAAAGTCACTTTCACTAGCCCAAAAGAAACCCTAACTTCGCATTACCCAGAAGAATCCTTTCTCTCCCTTCTTCGCACTTCTATTCTCTTCCTTCTTCATTCTACTGCCTTTCACCCTTTCTTCTTACTTCCTTCTAGACCGAATTTAGATCGAATTTCTTGTCTGAATTATGTGTTTACAAATGAGGCCGAGTTAGGCTATTTATACACATCTTCACTGGGTCTTTAGGCCGACTTGACAGCTGGAGATTAGGGCGACTTGTTCTAGCATATTCGTTCATCGTTGTAGGCCGACTTGAAGAGGTTAGGTGACAATTTCTTGGAGGATACTCTTACATAGACAATATGACCTTTTACAAAGTGTAGCATGACTTCATTACATGACAATGACTCTTACATTTTATGACTAGATGACGAATAAATCCTAAAGACTCTCAGTGGGAGTCTTGACTCAAAAGAAAATCTTTGCTCATGAAACCCATGAAGCAAGTCAATAAAATAATTTCATTTTTCTTATTTACACTTTATTACATAAAATTATATTTGCATGTCATTATGAATATCGAACCTAGTTACACTTTTCAACACTCCCTCTTAACTAGGGAGGTATTCATAATGGTACTTGGACTTTCTTAATCTAAAGAACCTCTCATAAGAAGAATTCAGACTTGTAACTCATTTGTATAGCATCATATCAACCAACATTGTTATATAGCAAGGCCTTGACTAACAACTCCATCTCTCCACAAGATATTGAGCCCAATGTTGGCAAGACCAATGATTTATAGACTATTCTTATCTTGGAATCCCCAATTCTCAAAGAATATTGGTTCTCCACGACAACTCTTCCATGAGATGCCCTATCTCATCCCCAAAGAGTATCGGATGCCAAATGATTACACAATCCTCCATTTTGTCTTCCCAGGTGAAGATCAGAACAACATGTCTATCACTCACTTTAAACAAAGAGGTTTTAGTCCATTAAAGGAATGTACTCATTCCTATCACAGAGGAATGCACCTCAGCTCCCTGCTTAGAAATTTCCAAGTTTCTTCCAAGTAAGAAACTTTTTCTTAGGCTCCCTCTTAACCAGGTACATATCGCAACTCCTTCATGTGGAGGTCCTGTAACTACCAACTGCTCGAAGAGCTCCTTCCTTCGATGTCATGAATTTCTTCTTTGTTAAGGAGTCTTCATCTTTGGGAACTTCTATATAGGGCACAAATCATTCATCACTTTTTATCCATGAGTCAGTCATGTCCTCAACTCATCAGAAAGTGATCCATCAGATTTTCCATCTGGCTTTGCTTCATGTCATTCTGATTTCATGCCATATTTCAGAAGGACATTACATCCTTCTATATGATCTGCTTGGAAGTCATTTACAAATCTTCCCTTCGATAGTCCTACATAAGCCCAACCAGATGTTAGTTCAAAAATAATCAATGAACACTTCAACTCAAAATTACCTTTGTGATGATCTTTCACCATGACATCTTCCTGTAAGTATCAGCATCCTGCATGCAGATTGACACATCTCCCATAGATATCCATTATCAAGGGTCTCTATCTTTTTCCGACTTCTATCAGAGTCTTCACATCTTTCCGGGAGATTTTCTAGTCAAATCTTCTTGGACTTTGGATGTTGAATGCCTTCTTCCTTCGTTGCATATTATTCCAATCTCTTCCTTTCTTTTATCACACATTTTATTCCTAGGAGCTTCCAATCATAGTTCCTTGATTGTAGTAAGCTTCCTCATGATTCATATGAGAATATATATTATGTTGATTTCATCTAGTGTGACTTGTGCTTTTGCTGCAATCTTTCGGAGGAGGAGATCCTTTCTTTTCTTGATCATATTTCCCAGGATGGAAATAGTGATCCATATTATCTGCAACCATATGACATGACTTTCATAATAATCTATGCAAGCATACATACCTCATATTTCTTTTAGTCATCCAGACTTCCTGTAGCAACTTCATTCGAAAGGACTTTATCCTTCTTTCCTGTTATGTCATTATACCATCATCCCTTGAATCCCAAGAGTTGGAATTCCTGAAGAAAACATTTTGCTTCCTTTCTAGATCAGTGAATCCTTTGACAAGGATTCCATCAAAGAAACTTGAGGATGTTTCATATCCTCACCCGACAGATGTTTTCTTCTATGATTATCCTAGTCGATGGTGACCTCTGCTTCTATAAGTATTAATGAGGTTTCCTAAGAGATTCCTATTCTTTGTAATCAGTAGGATCTGTACCAGACATACTTTCTACTTCCTATGTCACGAGCTCTTACTTCTAATGCTTCTATTATGATGCTTCTTTCTAATATGATGCATCCTATCTTATTTAAATTTCTTCCTATCTTACAAGTGAAAGTACCTTTTAGAGAAGAAGATCATCTCAGTCATAGTAGAGATCTTTTACTTCTTCATTCTTAGGCTTCTTTGACTCAAGTTCTTTCACTTCTTCAGTAATGTGTGCTTCTTCCCTATTCCTCTTGTCCTTACTATGATTAGGACAATCTCTTTTATAATGCCCAAGTTCATGACATCCATAACATCTTAACGTATCCATGTTCTTCCTTTTCTTTGGAGGATTGAACTTTCCAAATTTTCCTTTTCCTCTTGTCATTGTAGCATATGCTTGATTCTGCTCAATTGGTCTGACATCAATCTTTGCCTTTAGTCCAATTTCTTCAGTCTTACAGAGTGACCATAGATCTTGAAATGGAGTAGTCTCTTTCTTCCTATATAGGCTTGAAGTGAAGTTACCCCATTCTTCCGGTAATGCATTTAGTACCACTGTGGTCATCTCTCTATCAAACATAACTTCTCCTAGTTCTTGTTGTCGATCTCCAATTTCCGATATCCTCATGATGTATGAGGTTATTCCATCTTCCTTGGACATATTTAGTTTGTAGAGTTCTTGCCTTAAGGAGGTTACTTCTCCTACAGTACTTATGGAAAACAACTCTACCTGTTTGTCATATATAGCTTTTGTAGCCTCCAATTTTGATACATATGGAATTAGAGTCTTTTATAGATTCTATAAGAATCCTTTGGGCTCTCACTTCTCCCTTCATGTATCTAGCATGAGCTTGAGTATCTTCTTTTGGAGGTTATGTTAATGATTCCTTAATGTGATCCATGACCTAATTCTCAATAAGATTTAGAATAGTTCTTTTCTTCCATGCAAGGAAATTCATAGTCCGAACCAATTTATTGCTTTCCTTGCAAAAAGGCATTTTGATATTATAAGATATAGTCATAGACTTACTTGAAAGATTGTTGCTTGCTTCCTCCTTAATTTTGATGTTGATAGAGGGCCTTCTTCTTGAGTGAGAGAGAGCTTGATTCATGATCCTTCTTGAATTGAAGAGCTTTTACTCCTTTGATGAAGTGATGATATCTGAAGTGCTTCTAGGGTTTCGGTCTTTCTTTCTGCCTTCTTCGATCTAGGGTTTCTTTGATGTAGATATTGATCTCGTTGATAGCCTTAGACTTACTTTGATGCTTTCTTTGAAGATCGATTCTTGTGTGTCAGCTTGTTTTGACTGCCCCTTGTCTTTAGCACCTAAGCTCTGATTCCATGTTGAGAAATCTAGGGACTTTAAAGTTAACAATTTCTCTGCTTGATAATTGCTTGTGATGAACTTTTACTTAATCTTATATTCTTTTCTCCGTTAGTTTATTAATGTGTTCTTTCATCAAGACAATTACCAATATATGCATAAAAGACAAGTGACACAGTATGTAGGCTTCTTCAGCCAAGGCCAAAACCTCTCACCTCTTGAGAGGAAAACCTGATCAAAATTCTTCTTCTAGATCTTCAATTGATAAGTACCAAGACCTTGACACAGACCCTTGACTCTAGTATCCTCTCAAGAACCTTGTCACCAACCTTGATGTTCTGCCTCTTCCTTCCTTTGCCTTTCTTCTTGATCTAGAACTGCTCCCTTTCGACTCCTTCTAGAGAAACCCGGTCTCTATCCTTTTCCACTGCAGCTTCACAACTTCTCTAGAGAATCTTGGTCTCTAGGTCTTCTATAGAGAAACTCGATCTCTACTTTGATTACCCAAAAGAGTCTTTCCTTTGTTTCCCGAAAATATTCCTTCCTTCACTATCCCAAAAGAAATTTTGTTGCCCTAACTTCGCACTGCACAGAAGATACTTCGCTGCCCCAGAAGAAAGTCACTTTCACTAGCCCAGAAGAAACCCTAACTTCGCATTACCCAGAAGAATCCTTTCTCTCCCTTCTTCGCACTTCTATTCTCTTCCTTCTTCGTTATACTGACTTTCACCTTTTCTTCGTACTTCCTTCTAGACAGAATTCAGATCGAACTTCTTATCTGAATTATGTGTTTACAAATGAGGCCAAGTTAAGCTATTTATACATGTCTTCACTGGGTCTTTAGGCCGACTTGACAGCTGGAGATTAGGCCAACTTGTTCTAGCATATTCCTTCATTGTTGTAGGCCGACTTGAAGAGATTAGGTTTCAAGTTCTTGGAGGATACTTTTACATAGACAAGACGACCTTTTAGAAAGTGTAACATGACTTCATTACATGACAATGACTCTTACATTTTATGACTAGATGACAAATAAATCCTAAAGACTCTCAATGGGATTCTTGACTCGAAAACAAAACCCTTGCTCATGAAACCCATTAAGCAAGTCAATAAAATAATTTCATTTTTCTTATTTAAATCTCATTACAGAAAATCATATTTACATGTCATTATGAAGACCGAACCTAGTTACACTTTTCAACATGTAGGAGTGTGAAGTTAATTCCTTCTTAAGTCGATCTAATTTGATAAATCAAGGGAGTGGGTTTGGCCTCAAAGAGAAGTCACCCCAACTATTGACTTAATACCCTTGATAAAGTTCAAACTCAGCTAGGAACGAGCCCTTCAATGTGGCATTTCTAGGATTTAGACGTGTGTGAAGATTGATACGAATTCCTACATGATTCGAAGTTGCCCTTTGAAATTTTCTAGTCACTTAGATTGATCAAATTGCAAAACAAAAAAGTTGAGTGGGGTTGCCCCCAATTTGCCCCTTCCACATGACTCTGTAGTCCCTCAATGTATGTAGTTTTACTAATTATTAAGTTTATTAGAATAAACCCCAATAGCATAAGATTAAGAAAAAATAAAGATAAAGCCACTCCACACAATGTATATAGAAATTATAGTCAATGGTTTTCAAAAGTGAGCCCTTTATTATTTGATGGCACAAATTTCATATGACAAGAACCATGATAGAATGAGGGGAGGTTAGTCTTTTATAGAATAATTTGTTATCACTAGATAACAACTAGTTTTGAATCCTCCTCAAAATAGTAGTTCGCTAGTCATCCATAAGTTGGAGACAATAATTTTTTCATAAATTATTACAATACAGTTTTTTAAGTTCCAAGGGGTCGAATTGGACAAATTTTCTCAATTAGGCCCACAATTTCCTTTTTAAATGGCCCACTATGGTCAACAGTAAAAAATAGTACACTTAGTTAGCTCAATGTTTGACTTTGATGGTCCATGAAGAATTCGACTTGGTCCTTTTAATGGTGTGACTTGGGAGGGAAGCTCGACTTGGTCATTGGAAATAAATTCCATCTTTCAATGGCTAGCCATTACATTCTTGGTCCATTACCAAACAAATTGGTCCGCAGGGTCTCCAATGGCTAGTTAGACCCTCTAACGGCTGGTTGACTTTACCAAAGGTTATATTTGATTTGAATTTTCCCTTTAGTAAATTGACTTAGCCACTTGGAAACAAAATCTCCAATGACCTTGCCCTTCTAGCAATTTTGGAACCTGGGTCTCACTTTGCTGGCTTGGATCTATACTGGGTCTCTCTGTTATGAAACCAGCTCACAAAAAGATAGAAAAGAGAGATCCACGCCTTAGAATTCAGCCTCTTCGAGGGGGCAACCTCCTTTACATTACATAAATGAACAATTCTTGGATGATACAAATGAAAATACCTCCTTTCTATATATAGGAGTCTAAGTGGTCCCAATACAATCAAAGCCTACATAACAATAATATTGTAGGGCACAACAATAACAATAGTGGGCTTCTATGTGGCACAATAGTAACAATATGGGCACTACATGGGTACATCAATATAAATAAGGGGTATAACTACAATAGTAATGGGGTAATCACTAGTATTATAGGGACCCAACATGCCCCTCTCCTTCAAAAAAGTGTTGTCCTCAACGCTTGAGTAGTTCAGGATACTTTTGCATAAAATTCTCATCCTCCCATGTGGAATCTTCAGCGGATAAGTTCTTCCACTTGATAAGGTACTCTGAAATTGATCGATTTCGTAGCTGTCGAGTTCTTGTTTCTATAACTGCTTCCGGTTCCAATATAATTTTTCCTTCTTCGTCAAGTTCTGGCAATATTGTTTGAACTGGGAGCTTGTCGCCTATAACCTTCTTTAAACATGAAACATGGAAAACTGGGTGCAATCGAGAAGCTGCAGGAAGCTCCAATTTGTATGCCATAGTACCAATCTTTTGCAACACCTTGTACGGACCATAATACTTTGGTGATAATTTATTATCCTTCTTAGCTTGCTTGAGGGACATTTGCTTATATGGTTGTAGCCGTAGGAATACCCAATCACCTACATCAAAACTTCTTTCACTGCGATGTTGATCTGCCTGTTGTTTCATTCTATTCTGTGCCAACACGAGGTTATCCTTTAAGAGTTGGAGGACTTGTTGTTGATGTTCGATGTGATGTTCCACTGCCTGAACCTTAGAATTTTCTCTTAAATATGATGTGATGGATGGTGGTTGATACCCATAAAGTGCCATAAATGGGGTCATTTTTGTTGCTGTATGGAAGGAAGTGTTATACCACCATTCAGCCAGAGGCAACCATTTGACCCATTGTGTCTGTTTATCAGATACAAAGCAACGAAGATATCCTTCCAAACATTTGTTTACTATCTCAGTTTGCCCATCAGATTGAGGATGATAAGATGAGCTATGAGCTAACTGAGTACCAAGACAAGAAAATAATTCTGTCCAAAAATTTCCAGTGAAAATGGGATCTCTGTCACTTACAATAATCTTTGGGTTTCCATGTAGCTTTTGAATTGTTTCCATAAATGCAGTAGAAACTGTACTGGCTTTAAATGGATGTGATAATGCACAAAAGTGTGCATACTTGGTAAGTCTGTCAACTACCACCATGATGACACTCTTTCCCTCAGACTTGGGTAAACCTGTGATAAAATCCATTGAAACCTCCTCCCAACGTTGGCTTGGAATGGATAAAGGTTGTAATAGACCCGGTGTCTTAATTGTTTCAACTTTATTTTGTTGGCAAACCAAACATTCTGCCACAAACTTTTGAATATCTGATTTAAGGCCATCCCAAAAAAATTCCTTCTTAACCCTGTGGTAAGTTTTTAAAAATCCTGAGTGCCCTCCTAAGGGAGAAGTGTGCAATTCCATAAGAATCTTTTGTTTTAGCTGGGAATTCTTACAGAGGTATAAGCGATCTTTGTACCATAACGAATCATTTTTCCAGCTAAATGTATCAGACGTACTGGAATCTTGTTGTAGCTTTCGAATAAGTGCCCACACTTCTTCGTCATTCTTCCATTCCTCCCTTGCTTCATTTATCCAATCTGGTTGGATAATAGAAATGGCGCACAACAATGCTTCCACATCCTCATCCTTTCTTGAGAGTGCATCTGCCACCACATTTTGCTTCCCTTTTTTGTAGATGATTTCAAAGTCATAACCCAACATCTTTGTGACCCACTTTTGTTGCTCTTCAGAGGATAATCTTTGTTCTAAAAAGTATTTAAGGCTATCATGATCTGTTTTTACCTTGAAGTGTCTTCCCATTAGGTAGGGTCGCCATTTCTTAAGTGCATGGAGTATTGCCAACATTTCCTTCTCATAAATAGCTTTGCTTAAAAACTTTCCCTTGATTGGACGACTTTCAAAAGCAATGGGTCTTTCATCTTGCATTAGAACAACACCAATTCCATTTCCTGAAGCATCACATTCCACAATAAAGGTTTTTGTGAAGTCCGGTGTAGCTAAGACCGGTGCTTGGCACATTGCCTCTTTAAGATGTTCAAAGGCCTTTGTTGCTTCCGGAGTCCATGAAAATGCATCTTTCTTCAATAATGTTGTTAGAGGTGCTGCTATTCTCCCATAATTCTTAACAAACTTGCGATAATACCCTGTCAACCCAAGAAATCCTCGCAGATGCTTTATGGATGTGGGGATTTTCCATTCCTTAATGGCTTTAATTTTGCTAGGGTCTACCTTAACTCCTTCATGAGATACAATATGACCCAAATATTCCACCTCCTGGACTCCAAAGAAACATTTGGATCTTTTTGCATATAATTGTTTCTCCTCCAATAGTTGTAGCACCCTGTCAACATGTTCAACATGATCCTTCCAAGACTTGCTGTAGATTAGTATATCATCAAAAAATACTAACACAAATTTTCTAAGGAATGGTTTGAAAATTGAATTCATCAAACCTTGAAATGTTGAAGGTGCATTGGTAAGGCCAAAAGGCATGACCAAAAATTCATAATGACCCTCATGAGTTCTAAATGCCGTTTTCGGAATGTCTTCAATCTTCATTCTGATTTGATGATATCCTGAACGAAGATCCAACTTGGTGAAGTAAATTGATCCATGCAATTCATCCAGTAATTCATCAATGACAGGAATGGGGAACTTATCTTTAATAGTGAGCTTGTTGAGCTCCCTATAATCCGGACACATGCGCCATGATCCATCCTTCTTGTGCACCAATACTACTGGAGCAGAGAAAGAACTTTGACTCGGTTGAATTATACCAGCCTCTAGCATTTCTGCAACCATACGTTCAATTTCACTTTTTTGGACATAGGGATATCTGTACGGCCTGATGTTTGGAGGAACACTTCCTGGAATCAGATGAATAGCATGATCATGATCACGCATAGGTGGGAGACCTTTGGGAGTCTCAAATACCTTGGAATGATTGTCCAGGACTTTTTGGAGATCTGGAGAAATAGATGATTCCAATGTGGAAACATCTAGCGAACATAATTGTGCAATTACACCCTTTGCTCCTTTTTTAGAAGCTTTGTCATACCATTAGAGCTGATTATCTTTCCTGGTTTCCCTGCAATACCCCTTAATTCAACTTCCTTTCCTTCCACAGAAAATTTCATGAAAAGTTCTTGAAAATTAAAAGCTATTGTACCCAAGGATTGTAGCCATTGGACTCCTAGTACAACATCAGCACCTCCCATTGGAATGGAAAGCATTGGGCTAGTCAATACATATTCTCCCATGGATAGCTTGATATTATGGCACTTTCCAGAGCAATTTATTGTTCCTCCATTTGCAATCATCACTTGACACTCTGGTGCTGGATATAGGAAGCAATTCAATTCTTTTGCTACCCTACAATGAATAAAATTGTGGGTGCTTCCTGAATCAATCAACACTATTACCTTTTTCTTCTTGATTTGTCCTTCTATCTTGATGGTTTGAGGAGTGGTAATTCCCGCCAATGCATTACAAGATATGGTCGGATTTATTTGTTCTTCATCTAGGCTTTGTTCCTGGAGTATATCTTCTTCTTTTGACCTTTCTTGCTCCTTTTCTTCTTCCTCTTCACAATCTATGTAGAATAATTTCTTCTCAGCACACTTATGACCTTTGTGTATTTGCTATCACAATTGTAACAAAGCCCTTTTGCTCTTTTTTCTTCCAATTGTTGTGGTGTCAACCTTGTAGGTTGTGGAAGACTATGGGCAACAACACTTCCATCTTTATAGTTGTGAATGGTATGCTTCCTAGTTGCCATAATTTTGCTTTCCATTTTTCTTGCTAACCTGAATGCCTTCTCTAATGAATCAGGTTCCCAAAGGCGAACATCATGTTGGATATTATCCTTTAAAGACCCTATGAACACATCAATCCTATGCTCCTCTGGAATATCTTTTACCCTTATGTTCAATTTTTGGAACTCCTCAATGTGCTCCATTATTGAACCCTTTTGTTTGAGACTTATCAATTGGCTAAAAAAAGTGTTGCTTTTTGTATCCTCATAATGTGCTATCAATTCTTCCGTAAAAATTGCCCAAGTGATAAATTGTTTACGAGAGCAAAGCCATTGATACCATACAAACTGATTTGGTTCCAAATATAAAGTTGCCATACGTACCTTTTGTGTGTTTTGCACATTATTGAGATCGAAGAACTGCTCCATCTGTAATATCCATGTGGCGGGATCCTTGCCATCAAACTTCCTCATATCGATTTTTGGAATATGGTGGGTCTTCGATCCAACATTAGAATCTATGGAATCATGATTAACATTTCTTTTGTTCGCATCATGAGTTTCCTTTACAACCTTTTCACCATTAGTAAGTATTTCTTGTAGAAAATTTGTCAAATCTGTCTTCAAATCTGCCATGTCTGTCTTCAAATCTGTCTTCAAACTTGCCATGTCTTTCTTCAAATCTGTCTTCAAATCAGTCTTCAAATCATCCATCTTAGCTTCCATGCCCTTTATCTTAGCATCTGTTAGCTTTTGTGAGCGTGACATTTGTTGCACTTGTTCTTGTAATTTTGATATATCATGTAGCATTTCTTCCTCTTCTTCATGAGTCATGCTAGAGCTTTCAGGTTCCTTACTAGGTGTTTGCATTTTCTTTCCTCGGGGCATCAGTTACCGATAATAATGCTTTACTATGCCCTTTGAATTCCTTCAAACCAAGCTTATGCAAAAATAAAAAATAAAAACTACACACCTTTTTTTACTTTGTAGAAGCCTGATATTGAATCTGATGTATCTCTGTAATTTCGAATCATCCAATTCTGAAATTGTGATCTGTAGTAGCTTTCTGTGTCCTCTTTCCAATGCCACTAGTCTGAACCAAATTGGATTCTCCAAGAAAGAGTTATGCACAATCTCCCGCAGTGACCTGATTATAGACTATTTCAGTAGAGCGAACTTGTATGACGTGCCACGTGTCACTGTTTCAACCCTTGACTCTGAAAAATATATAAACGAAAACTAAAGTTCGTCCTCTTTCTGTAACTTCTTACGAAATTTCAATCCGATGCTCAGAAAGAAAGTTATGACGATTTTCCCCAGGTCACCTGTTTTGAGTGTAATTCAGAAGTCTGCAAAAAGACCAACTTCCGCAGATCATATCTCCGAAAATATTGCGCGAAAAGATCTGAAATTCGGACCCAAGGTTCAGCACCAATTCTTCTCAAATGGGTTTTTTTTGTGACTTCTGAAACGTCACAGAAAAAAATTTATAGCGAAAATGCCACGATGACCTATTTGGAGCAGCGAAACCCTAGAATCCAAAGCTCTGATACCAAATGTTATGAAACCAGCTCACAAAAAGATAGAAAAGAGAGATCCACGCCTTAGAATTCAGCCTCTTCGAGGGGGCAACCTCCTTTACATTACATAAATGAACAATTATTGGATGATACAAATGAAAATACCTCCTTTCTATATATAGGAGTCTAAGTGGTCCCAATACAATCAAAGCCTACATAACAATAATATTGTAGGGCACAACAATAACAATAGTGGGCTTCTATGTGGCACAATAGTAACAATATGGGCACTACATGGGTACATCAATATAAATAAGGGGTATAACTATAATAGTAATGGGGTAATCACTAGTATTATAGGGACCCAACACTCTCTCGGAATTTCCATATCCTACAAGGTGTTGCCACATCATCACCTGCTTTGCCATGTCATCTGCCCCCTATGTTGGTTCTCTGATGCCCTGATGGATCTCTGAAGTTTGGCACCTAGGTTTTGTTCTCCTCATTCTGCTAATCACTTTGGATGTAATGCATGTGTGATTCTACCCAATGCTCTATGAAATTTTCATTAACTATTGCAATTACTGGTTATTATTCTTATATCTTTTTAGATTATTTGTCATCTGCAATCAACTTGCAGCAAATACTGAATAAAACACAATTGCAACTTCATGAAAAATAAATACCACAGGAACTAAGAAATATATGCACACACAAATAATGAACAGTGGTGTTTTTGGACAATTGTCCTTGGAAAACCCCCGAAGGGAAAATCAGTGTGAAAATTAGTGTTTTGTTATTAAAATTCTTTAGCAATTTGAGGATACATCAATCTGCTTTCCTAACACTATCTAAGCTCTAGGAAATTTTCTCCACTACTCCAACTGGCAAATCGAACTGGAAACAAAGTTTCCTTTGCGAAAATCAATTCGACCTACTCTAGCAAACTCACACGCTCTTATTGAAACTCACATTGGTTCTTGCAACTCACATTGGCAAATGAGAATGCTTCCGAAAAGCCGTTCCGGTGAATATGTTGCCTCCCTCTATCCTTTGAATCTTCCGAAGCCATATGGCCTCGCATGTAGCCATGCTCGTTGCTATGTACTCTACATCGACTGGACTCAATGCCACTGACTTCTGCTTCTTGTTGTACCAAGAAACAACTCCTGATCCCATGTTGAAGTATCACCTTAAATTGCTTTTCCAATATTATGTATTCCCTGCCCAGTCTGCATCAGTATAGCCCACCAACTTGACACCATCACCTTGAGCATATCTGATCCCATACTTGATTGTGCCACGCAAATACCTCAACACATGCCTCCCTTCTATCCAATGTGTTCTCTTTGCTCCACCATGAATTGACTTAAAGAGTCAATTGCATAGGATATGTCTAGCTTGGTGTTGATCAAATACATGAGAGAGCCTATCAACTGCCTATACAAGGTGGGGTCCACATCCTTCTCCCTGGATGCATGTATCTTCTTCTAGTTACTTATCATGGGTGTAGACATGGCCCTGCAATTCTCCGTCCCAAATCTCTGCAAGATCTCTATGTAGTATAATGCTTAACCAAGGAAGATCTCACCATTTGTCTACCATACCTCCATGCCTAGAAAATAGTGCACTAACCCTAAGTCCTTCATCTTGAACTCTGTTGCAAGGTCCTTCTTGCACTCCTCGATGAGCCCCACTGAACATGTCAAAAACAAGTTGTCCACATATAGGAAAATAATGAGAACATCTCTCCCAACCACCAAGTAGTAGAGGTTCGTGTCCGCGTCACTCTTCACAAGGCTCATGCCTTGCAACTATCTATAAATGCACTCATTGTTGAAATGTAACTAGTTTCGGTCTTGATAATTGTTGTTGCACTCATTTCAATATGTATATGTTATGTAACAAACAAAAGAAGAAAGAAAAGTTATTATTTTAAAGCATGGGTTTCGTGCTCTTTATTGATGGTCTTCTAGGTAAAAGCATGTTCTTTGTGTTTCTAGGGTTTGTTAGGTCATAGGATTTATTGTCATGAGTCAAGAGAGTCAACATCATGTTTATAAGACCCTTTTGGGCAAGATGTATCTTGTAAAATAATTTATTTTGAGTCTAGAAGGTATTGGAAATCTCCAAAGTACAAGTCGGCCTAAAGGAGGGAATTCGACCCCTTGGAAAGGCTATAAATAGAAGCAGTTTCAACCTCATTTTGGCACTCACTCACTCACAAATTTGATCTCTCAAGAAGAAGTTCAATTTGAAGCTAGAAGAGGCAAGAAAGGAAGATCGAAAGTCTAGAAGCCAAGGAGAATACAAGAAGAAGCAAGAAAGTCTGTTTTTTGGGCTCTATCTCTCTCACACATGCAAAATCTAGTGTTTTTGCAACTTCCAGAATGGATGAAATTGCAAGAGACCGAGTTGCAGTATCAAGTTGTTGGAAAAGAAAATACTCTATTTTGGCCTAGTTGACCTTGTAAGGATATGTCTTGCTCAAACAAGGATCTCTTGAGACTTTCTGCAACAACTATAAGACTGAAGTTGTAGGGTCGAAGCTAGGGATGAAGTTGACGCAGGAAGATGGAAGCAAGATTGAGCCTTGTTAATCTAATCTATCTAGGACTTGTTGAAGGGTTGACTTGGTACTTGGAGGAGGACTTGATCTAGGGTTTGGGTCTTGATTGTCTCATTTGAAGCAGATTCTATAAGAAGAGCAGAGTTTTATCCAGTTTTCCCCTTGGAGGGGTTTTTCCCTGGCTTGGAGCCTAATTTTTGTGTCCACTGTCTTTACTATTTCTATTCTTGACAATTGTTTGATGAAGAATATCTAATAAAGAAACATAAGAAGATAAATAAAGTTCAAAAGAAATTAGTAAGGTTAAGGAAAATTTGAATTAATAGCTTCCATATTACATTTTCCAACATTGTATCAAAGCTAAGGTGAAGAAGAGAAGGCAACTGGAAAGATCATCTTATGGATGCTCGAAGGGTTTGCTAAGGGGAATCATTTGCAGAAGGACACAAGGAAAGAAGAAGACATATTGATCTAGAATAAGAGGACTACATAAAGCTCTCATCAAAGGAGGACCTGAAGAGGAAGATTTCAAGAAGATTGTTGATCCCTCTTGGAAGGAGATCTATTTAAAGGCTCATTGGAAGACATCCTTGAAGGAAGCATCAAAGGATATTGGCATCATTCATCACTCTTGGAACTACTATTGGAGGAATCCTAGGGGACATCTTTTCAAGAAGTCTCTAGATCTTGAAGGCATCAAGACAGTTGGAGACATCATCAAAGAAGGAAAGACTCTCTGTGGACAAGTAAGCATCGTATTACTCTATTTCTGAATCTAAAGTCACATGGGTTCTTTTTGCAAGGAAATAAATAAGCTTGTTGGCTCAACAGATTTCCTAGCATGGAAGAAAAGGATTGATCTCGCACTTATAGAACATGAAGTAATGGAATATGTCCTCGGTGAAGTTACTGAACCTAGCAAAGATAGGACTCAAGAACTAGCAAAACACAAGAAAGGAGAAGTAAGGGCACAAAGGATCATTGTTGAATCCATTAAGGATCATCTAGTTCCCTTTGTTGCTAATTTGAATATTTCTAAGGCTATGTATTGTTGAATTTCACCATCTTGGGTCTAGGATAGAATCTTAGAATTTCTAACGCTACCAAACCAAGAATCTCAACAAGAACTACTTAGTATAGTGGAAAATAAAAGCAGTAAATCACATATGCACAAGTATACACAATTTTCAACAAAATAATGTACAACCCAATATTCGTTATCTTAAACCAATCTAAATAATATAATATTCTATGGTATACAAGATACAAGCACAATCACACTGCACAAACTCTATTCTGTATCTTGTCCTGTCGGTCCTTCACTTCCATACTGCTCTCTAGCTGCCCCTTAGTCCTTCAAAGGACAACACATAGATACTCCAAGAGGGTTTCCTCCTATCGTTGCTGCAAGTCACATCTACTACAATGAACACAGGCTGATCCAATCTGCTCTTCTAGGCTGGCCAATACCTGAGCTCCAATCCACCAATCTAGCAGTCACTTTTGTCCATCAAATCACTACACATCAGGAACCAAAATTCACCCAACCTTCAGTTGTCTTTGTCACTTCAAGATTACTTGTCTAGGGCTACTTTAGGCAGCCAAGACGTTTCCCTCCACCAAACCAATGGCACCCAACACTCCACTATAGGATCTACTCCTAGAAAGGCTTCCGATCACCAAATCAAGGCTTCAAATTGGCTCCCACAGGGTGCAATATAACTCCCATCCAAACTTATCCAAAACACTGATCCAACACAAGGAAAACCTCAAATCCAAGTCTGTTATGTCTCTACTGTCATTCACTGTTCTTGGTTAGGGCACTTGCATGTTGCAACAACCCTTATAACATCACCCAAACAACCCTTAAACAACTACGACTTTCCTTCATTTGTTGCGGCCTTCCCTTAGAGGTCTCCTCACCTCCTATGTTGATGTTTTGGGCATAGACCAACCCTCAACCTACCGTACGCAACTCTGTTATAGGATGGTAAGGGTTGTAGCCTACCCATAGTAACCTTCTCAATGTTGTGACTGCCTCTTCCACCCACAAACGTCCTCAACACAGATATGCGTTACTCCTACCCATACTTATCCTCACTGTAGATGCATAACAGTCCCTCAACAGTCAAAAGAAGGCTCCTACGCAACCTCTTCTCCTTGCTGAGATGCCCTTCTACCTGTGGCCCAAAAACAAAGGTCTCTTCTCTTCTTGAATGAGTTAATCCACTCCTTATTCACTGCCTTTGTTGCACCTTTGGATGTGTTGAAATGATCCTCACACACCTCATATTTATACACAAACATGAGGGCTACATGTGGTGTCAACAAGTCTAATTTGGACACAAGCCAACCTGCTCTTTTCTCCCAAATTAATCCACAACCACATATATTAACTTCAAAAATTCATAACTCCATTTTTACAACATGGAATTAGATGATTTTCGTTGCGTCGGATTCATCTTGACAAGAGCTATCATCCTCATCCATCACATGTCGAAATGTTCTCATGGTTTTGGCCAGAATAATGACGGGAGCAAAACCCCAACCTTGGGTTCCAAGCCCACAAGTGACTCTTGCGGAGCTTTGCCCTCCAAACCTCGAAACCTAGGGCTTGGAGTACCTCCCAAGCTACTAAAAACTAAACACTCCCTCTTAGCGAGGGAGGTACTTCCAAGACTAGGAAGTAATTCATCATCATCTTCACTACTTGCAACACTCGCCCTGTTGACCACTACAGCAATCCCTATAGCATGAACTACGACTCTCTCGGAAGTGTCGTTCTCACTAGAAGCATCCTGCTTCTTCTTTTCCTGTATCACTTTCCAATCCCTCCATGATTGCTTCTTGCCAAATGTGGAAGCACATTTGCTCCCCACTAACCACGTGCTTTTCTTGGGCTACAAAGTGTCCCTTTGAATTTGCAAGCTCCCGCTAGAACTCGACTCCCTCTAAGTCTCTGGAACCTAGACCTTCTTCTCGAGAACCTGTACCTGCTCCTTTGAAGCCAGTACCTGCAATTGCTTCTCTAGAACCTGCACCTGCACCTGCTCCACCTTCTTCTTCCCATGATCCATAGGCTTGCCCGACAGCCTGTATGGACCATGCATTCTAACTCCAAGCAATCCCATTGGAGCCAAAGCCTCTAGGCCTGATTCTTGCTTTCCCATCCTAGAAGAAGACCTCAAACCCCTTCTTCTTGATCATCGAGACATATAACATACTATATCTGAGTCCTGGTACAAACAGTACATCCTAGACCCGCATCACACGTCTTGTCTCCATGCTGAATGGCACAACTCCCGATCCTCGGATCTCCTTCTGAGTCTTGTCGCCCAACACCATGTGCAACTTCGAGTCCCATTCAACTAGAGTCTCAAAAACCTCTTGTGACCCTATCATATGTTTCAACGCACCATTGTCCATGTACCAACCATCCTCATCAATAGTACCCTGTGAGAAATGAGAGATCATAGCAAATTCCTCCCCCCCTCCCCCAACTTCCTGGTGAGAGCATCTATCTCAGTAGAAGTGGCAACATCGGTGACCTGCTTTCCTTTCTTCTTCTTGTCATCTCCCTTTTTCTTCATCGGACATCTTGATGAAAAATGACCCATCTCGCCACAACTAAAACACTTGACTTTAATCAAGTCCTTCTTCTGCTTACCCTTCATTCATGCTACAAGTGCCATGTCATCCTTTGAAGCCCTCTTCTTCGAATGAAGATCCTTGTCTCGCAACTCTTCCTAAAGAAGTCATCCCACAACCTACTCCACTTTGGCAACTTCTCTCTGGAAATAATCCCTTTGATGAAGGGCTTCCATTCCTCGGTGAACCCTTTCAAAGCAATCCTCACCATATCTGAATCTAAAATAGTCACACTGATGACAGCAATATCATCTTTGACCTGAGAAAATATTGTTAGATACGAAGTCACTCTTTCACCCTATATCATCTTGGTGGACTTTAACTTGTCCTCCAATACGAGTACCTAGTTCTCGTTCTTATTCTGGAACAAATTCTGAAGAGCCATCCACATCTCATGTGCAGTGTTCTTCCCGGACAAATGAGGTATTAGGGGATCCTTCACACCATCAAGGATGATCAATCTCGCCCTCGTATGCAAATCCTCATACATTTCTAGCTCCTTTGGGTTAGTTGGCTTCTTGATGGCTTTCTCAGCAATGTCCCAGATCCTATTGACCTGCAAGACCAAATTGATCCTTTCCTCCCATGGACTATAGTTGGATAACCCGTCCAACTCGTCCTCATACGAGATACCAACTTGCAACTTTGACATTGTCACCTACAATGTGACCAACTCCCTCCTAAGTTGTACTTCACTGTGCAAAACTCTGATTCACCAACTCCCAAAGTAGCTCAGACACGCTCTGATACCATGTTGAATTTCCACGATCTTGGGTCTAAGATATATTCTTAGAATCTCTTACACTACCAAACCAAGAATCTCAACAAGAACTACTTTGCACAACGGAAAATATAAAGCAGTAAATCACATATGCACAAGTATACACAATTTTTAACAAATAATGTACAATCCAATCTTCATTATATTAAACCAATCTGAATAATACAACAATCTATGGTATACAAGATATAATGACAATCACGTTGTGCAAACTCTATGTCGTATCTTGTCCTGCCGGTCCTTCGCTTCCATACTACTCTCTAGCTACTTCTTAGTCCTTCAAAAGACAACACATAGAGACTCCAGGAGGGTTGCCTCCTATCACTGCTACAAGTCACATTTGCTACAATGAACACAGGCTGATCCAATCTGCTCTCTAGGCTAGCCAATACTTGAGCTCCAATCCGCCAATCTAGCAATCACTTTTTTCCATCAAAGTGCTACACATCAGGCACCAAACTTCACCCAACCTTCATTGTCTTTGTCACTTCAAGATTGCTTGTCTAGGGCTACTTTGGGTAGCCAACATGCTGCCCTCCACTAGACCAATGGCACCCAACACTCCAATGTAGGATTTGCTCCTAGAAAGGCTTCCGATCACCAAATCAAGGCTTCAAATTGGCTCCCACAGGCTGCAATATAACTCCCATCCAAACTAATCCAAAACATGGATCCAAGTCTATTATGTCACTGTTGTCATTCATTGTTCCTGGTTAGGGCACTTGCACGCTGCAACAACCCTTATAACATCACCCAAACAACCCTTAAACAACTATGACTTTCCTTCATTTATTGAGGCCTTCCCTTGGAGGATTCCTCACCTCCTATGTTGATGTTCTGGGCATAGACCAACCCTCAACCTGCCCTACGCAACTCTGTTACAGGCTAGTAAGGGTTGCAGCCTACCCACAGTAACCTTCTCAAGGCTGCGACTGCCTCTTCCAAGGATTATCCACCCACAAACGTATCAACATAGACCTGCACCACTCCTCATACTCAGCCTCCCTGTAGATGCAAAACAATCCCTCAACAATGACAAGAAGGCTCTTACGCAACCTCTTCTCCTTGCTGAGATGCCCTTCTACCTGCGGCCCAAAAACATAGGTCTCTTCTCTCCTTGAACAAGGTAATCCACTCCTTCATTGTCATTGTCGCACCTTTGATGTGTTGAAATGATCCTCACACATCTCATATTTATACATAAACATGAGGGCTACATCTGGTGTCAACAATGCTATTTTGGACACAAGTCGACCTGCTCTTTTCTCCCAAATTAATCCACAACCACATATATTAACTTCAAAAATTCATAACCCCATTTCTACAACCCAAAATCAGATGATTTTCGTTGCGTCAGATTCGTCTCGATGAGAGATATCATCCTAATCCATCACATGTCGAAATGTGCTCATGGTTTTGGCCCAAATCACGAAGGGGTGAAAAACCCAACCTTGGGGTCCAAGCCCACAAGTGACTCTTGTGGCGATTTTCCCTCCAAACCCCGAACCCTAGGGCTTGGAGTACCTCCCAAACCACTCAAAAATCAATATGTATGAAAAGCTAGTACCTTTGTATTCTATAAGCACATTAGGTCAAAAGATGTCTTTGAGAAATAAATTATATAAAATGAAGAAATCAAAGGATGAGGATATGGCCTCCTTTCTAGTGAAGATCTCTCAAATAAGAGATCAATTAATGGGGCTTGGGGAGACAATTTTTGATTCTGAAATGACCATATGTGTACTAAATTCTTTGCCATCTTCACCGTGCTTGATCTTCTAGATTCATCGTGATCCAACCATTGCCCTATTTGCCAGTCTCTGTACAACGTATCAAACATCGTTTTGCATGATTGAGGTATACTTCTCAACCATCGCATCCGACCACACCTACTGTTATGCGGCCTCTTGATAGTTGGAAGGCTCCCTATTCACCAACTGACTGACCAATGCCATGTGCCCAGTGTACCATTCTGGTTGTCTCCATTCCCTCTTGCCCGTCCTGGGAGTCCCCACAAACTCTTGAGCATCCCTGAGTTTATCCTAAACCTCTCGGTTCCTCCTCCAATAGTGGAGTTAGGAATATCCATCTCTATGCCCTCCTGATGCATCTCCCAAATCTGTTGTATCTGCTGCTCCATATTGTGTGAAGCCTTAGGAGCATTCACACTTGAACGTGTGCTCATATTGGTCACTGTACCAGCGCTCGGTTGTTTCCCCTAATTTTGTTGTGCAACTGTGGGAGCCTTTGTTGCTTGGTCACTCTGATGTTCAGTTGTTGGCAACTCTTTGGATCTTTTATATGCCTTGTCCTCCATGAACTTGGCATCTCTCCTGACTATAATCCTCCTAGCCCCTGAGATGATGACCCTTTATGCCTTCGAGGTTTCACTGTAGCCAACGAAGTAACCTCGTTCTGCACTTTAATCTAGCTTCAAATGTGTCTAGCCTGGAATATGACAATACACTAGGTATCCAAATATCCTGAAGTGACTAACATCTGGCTTCTTTCCGGTTAAAGCCTCCTCGAGAGTCATTTTTTGAAGCACTCTATGTGGGACCCTATTCTGAATATAAATCGCTATACTGCATGCTTCTGCCCATAGATAACATAGGAGATCCTAGTCATACAACATTGATTTCCCTGCCTCCAAAATCAACCGATTCTTCCTCTTAGCAACCCCATTCTGCTGCGGGTTGTAAGGAACCATCTACTCTTTTCTGATTCCTGCCCTGGTACAAAATTCCTGGAACTCCTTGTTGGTATATTCCCCTTCATTATCTGACTGAAGAGTCTGGATCTTTCTACTTGTCGCATTCTCCACTAGAGCTTATACTCCTGAAAATGATTGAAGACCTCATCCTTGGTCTTCAAGAAATATATACAGGTCTTCCTGGAGAAATCATCAATAAAGCACAAAAATACTCATACGTTATAAGAGATATCATAGACATCATCCCACATATGTCTAAATGTACAAGGTTTTAGATACCCTGCGATCTACTGTCACTCCTTGGAAAAGATGCCTTCGCAAATTTCCCCATCACACATCCTCTACATACATCATCGTGCTCTGTGCTCACCTCCGGAACACTTTTCATTGTCTCACGAAGTAATCTCAGTGCTTCATGATGAATATGGCCCATCCCCCTATGCCATAGGTCCCCCTGGTCTTTCGGACTACTGCTGCTAACTAGTGCCTTGGGCATGTCTAACTGCAACCTATACAACCAACTGGTACTCACCCCAACTACTACAGGTGATCTCTAATATTTGTGCTTCAATGACACCTTCGCCCCTCTAAAGAAAACATCGTACCCTTTGTCCTGAAGGATTGATACGGAGATCAAATTCATCGCCAAGCCTGGCACATGCAACAAATCATGGATAGGTATCTGCTTACCGATCTCCCTCTGAAATAGAACAATTTGTCGTGCTATAGGAGTGCTCTTGGACTTGTTCCCCATCTAAATTTGGAACCTAATGTCCTCCTCCTTATAATTAGAGAAGTACTCTCTAACTCCTGTCATATGAAATGACACTCCACTGTCTATGTACCAGACACCTTGTGAAGTCGAGCTAGTTAGGCAAGCAATCAAAGCGAACTCTTGATCCATCGTGCTAGAGAGCTCATCTGCATTTGTTGAAGCTGCAACTTGCTTCTTTCCCTTCTTCTTCCTTAGTGGGCAATCACTAACATAGTGGCCAAACTCATGACAACCATATCACTTGACCTTTGAAAGGTCCTTCTTCTTCTTGTCCCCTTTTGAGCCTTGTCCTTTACTGGGTCCCTTCTCTGCTTTTCCTTTCCCTGCTAAGGCCACATTTTCCTACTCCCTCTCAACCTTCGATGCCTTGCTGTTGCTACTGCTATCACTAACCAAGTTGAGCCTAAGCTCTTCTAGAGTGAAGTCGCTCCAAAGGCGTTCCCAATATGGAAGTTTATCTTTCCCATTGATCACTTGGACGAAAACACGCCACTCCTTAGTAAATTTGTTGAGTGATATTCACACCACCTTTTCATCACTAGGCTTATCACCCATTGCAGCTAGCTCGTCTCTGGGAAGTCGAACTTTGGTGAGATATGAAGTCACGTCTTCTCCCTTATTCTGCTTAATGGTCCTCAACTTGTCCTTGAGAATCATCTTCCTATTTTTTGTAGGATCCTGGTAGTTTTATGATGGTATCCCACATTTCCTTCGTTGTACTCTTCTTTGCGATGTGTGGAACGATATCATCTCTCACGTAGTCGAGAATCATCCTCTTCATTTTGGCATTGTCCCTCCTATACTCATGAAATTGGATGGGATTTGTTGGTACAACAATAACTGTTGTAGAAAACTCCTTCAGACCATACTCATCTAATAAGAACAATATCCTGGCCTTCCAAACTCCAAAGTTGGAGGCTCCATCTAATTTGTCCTGATCTCTCAATCCTGTGGCAACCATCTCTGGAAATTTTGAAAATTCTACGAACTCAAATAAACTGGTGAAATAACTTGAAGAATTTCGATGTGGGTAAAACCCTTGTGCTTTCCCTTCCTGTACCTGCACTAGTTTGCTTCTGCAAAGTGCAAACCCACTGCTTCTAGATCTGCGTAGTTCCTCCTTCTGCCCTCATATCCATTTTGATACCATGTGAAATTTTGATTAATTGTTGCAATTATTGGTTATTATTCTCCTATCTTTTCAAATTATTTGTCAACTGCAATTAACTTGCAGAAAATACTGAATAAAACACTACAACTTCACAAAAAATAAATACTACAGGAATTGAGAAAATATTCACACACACAAATAATGAACACCAGTGTGTTTGGAAACTTGTCCCTGGAAAAACCCCAAAGGGAAAAACTAGTTTGCAGATGAGGGTTTTGTTATTAAAATTCTTGAGCAATTAGAGAGTACATCAATTTGCTCTCCTAACAGTGGCTAAGCTCTAGGGAATTTTCTACACCACTCCAACTGGAAAATTGAACTGGAAACACTAAGTTTCCTTTGCAAAAACCAACTCGGCCTCCTCCAACAAACTCGCACGCTCTACCTGCAACTCGCGCTGGCAACTGAGATTGCTTTCGAAAATTAATTTTGATGAATATGGTTTCCTCCCTCTGTCCTCTGAAGCTTCCGAAGCCATGTGACCTTGCATGTAGCCATGCTTGTTGCTATGTACTCTGCCTCAGTTGAACTCAATGACACGAACTTCTGCTTCCTGCTGTACCAAGAAACTCCTGATCCCATGCTGAAGTAGCACTCTGAAGTGCTTTTCCGATCTACTATGTTCCCTGCCCAATCTGCTTTAGTACAACCCATCAACCTGACACCATCACCTCAAGCATATCTGATCCCATACTTGAATGTGCCACGCAAATACCTCAACACATGCTCTCTTGCTATCCAATGCACTCTCTTTGGCTCCACCATGAACTAACTCAGAGAGTTAATTGCATAGAATATGTCTAACATGGTGTTGACTAGATACATGAAAGAGCCTATCAACTGCCTGTACAAGGTGCGGTCCACATCCTTCTCCTTGGATGCATCTATCTTCTTCTAGTTTCTAATCGTGGGTGTAGACATGGCCCTACAATCCTCCATCCCGAATCTCCTCAGGATCTCTATGCAATATCTCCCTTCACCAAGGAAGATCTCACCATCTGTCTGCCATACCTCCATGCACTAGAAAATAGTGCATTAACCCCAAGTCTTTCATCTCAAACTCTGCTGCAAGGTCCCTCTTGCATTCCTTGATGAGCCCCAGTGACCTTGTCAAAAACAAGTCATCCACATATAGGACAAGAATGAGAACATCTCCCCCAACCACCAAGTAGTAGAGGTTCGCATCCGCCTCACTCTTCACAAAGCCTGTGCCTTGCAAGTATCTACTGATGTGCTCATACCACGCTCTGGGAGCCTACTTGAGCCTGTACAAAGCTCTCTTTAGCTTGCACAGATGGGTCTCTCTATTGTGTGCAAGAAATCCCTTTGGTTGTTCTATGTACACCTCCTCCTCCAATTCACCATTCAGGATCAACGTCTTCACATCCATCTGATGGATCTGTCATCCCATCTGTGCTGCTAATGAGATCACAAATAGTATAGAAGTGTACCTAGCCATATGAGCAAATGTCTCCTCATAATATATTCCCTCCTAAGAGAACCCCTTGGCCACTAACCAGGCCTTGTATTTCTTGATGCTACCATCTTCACCGTGCGTGATCTTGTAGATTCAACATGATCCAACCACTGCCCTATCTGTTGGTCTCAGTACACCTTCCAAACATCGTTTTACATGATTGAGGTATACTCAACCATCGCATCCCGCCACACCTGTTGTTGTTCAGCCTCTTGATAACTAGAAGGCTCACTATCCACTAACTAACTGTCCAATGCCATGTAGCCAGTTGAAATCGAAATCCAGTGGAGGTGGAATTCATTTCCTCGGCAGTGCGAATTTGGCAAAGAAGGGTGTGAGCCAGGGTTGTACGTGTAACTAGTTTAGGAGCCAAAGGGAGGCCAAATTTATCGAAGGAGGCTGAATTGCTTCTAGGAGGGTAGATTGACTTGCAAAAGTGACAGGATTAATTTTCCAGAGGTTTGCTAATTTACGACAAACGATTGTAATTTCTCCATCACAGATGTTGCTGAAGAATTAATAAAATTACTCATTTGTTGAACTAGTTTTTCCCACACTCGGGTTTTTCCAGGGATATTTGTCCAAAAATACTGGCATTCATTATTTGTGTGTGTGGAATAATTTTCTTAGTTCTTGCGGTTCTTTTATTTTTTGTGTAGTTGCAGTAGTGTTTTATTCAATATTTGCCTCAATTAATTGCAGAAAACAAATAATCAATTGATAGGTGAATAATAACCAGTTAACTGCAACAATCTTAAAATTTTCACATGGTATCAGAGTGGATCTGAGGGCAAGAGGATTTTCGCAGGCATAAGAAGAGAAAGTTAGAGGGTTTTTTTAAGCTAGCTTATATTCTCCAATTTATTTGGGTTTCGCTATATTTCTGGATTTTCAGAAATGGCCACAACAAGTTTGAGAGATCAAGACAGATTGTATGGAACCTCCAAATTTTGTGTTTGGAAAGCTAGGATGTCATTTCTATTGGATGAGTATGGACTGAAGGAGTATGTGGAGAATGTTATAGTTGTACCAATATTTCCACAATAGCCAAAAACCTATAAAAAAGAGAATGCCAATGCCAAGAGGATTATCCTTGATGGATTCAAGGACCATGTAGTCCCTCATATCACAGAGAAGGACACAGTGAAGGAGATGTGGGATGCGATTGTGAATCTGTACCAGAATCCTACAGAAAACAAGAAATTGATTCTCAGAGAAAATATGAGGACTATTAAGATGCAAAAGGGTGAAGATGTGGTTTCCTATCTTACCAGAGTTTGACTTGCCAGATAAATTGGCTGCAGTAGGATATAAGCCAAGTGTTGTCGAGTTGGTGCGAATAACCCTAAAAGGGTTTTCTAAGCAGTAAGATGTGTTCTTCCAAGTGATCAATGGATGAGATACACTACTAGGTTGGGATCATCTATGGAGTGATTTCACTTAGGAGGAGCTTAGGCACAGCTTGGTTAATGGCAGTTGCAGCAGCAACGACAAAGCTCTGAACGTTTTGAGGGAACAAGAAAATGTAGCCCTAACAGGAAAAGCGAAGGCGAAGAAGGGATCTAGCAAGGGATCAGCCCCAAAAGGAGAAAAGGACTTTTCGAAGGTCAAGTGCTATGGATGTCACGAGTTCAGCCACTATGTCAGCGATTGTCCACAGAGGAAAAATAAGGGCAAGAAGCAAGCAACAACTTCAACTAATGTAGATGAGCTCTCTAGCAAGATGGATTAGGAATTCGCTTTGATCACTTGCCTATCTAGCTCAACTTCATAGGGTGTCTAGTATATAGACAATGGAGTGTCATTTCACATGATAGGAGTTAGAGAGTACTTCTCCAGTTATAAGGAGGACATCATATTTCATATTCAGATGGGGAACAAGTCCAAGTGCAACCCTGTTGCAAGAGGGATTGTTCTATTTCAGAGGGAGAATGGCAAGCCAATTCCTATTCATGACGTGTTGCATGTGCCAGGCTTGGGGATGAACTTGATCTCCATATCTATCCTTCAGGATAAAGGGTATAATGTTCTCTTTAGAGGGGTGCAGGTGTTGTTGAAGCACATGGATTGGAGGTCACCTATAGTGATTGGAGTTAGGAGCAATTGATTGTATAGGTTGCAGATGGACACTCCTAAGGCATTGGTTAACAACAACAATCCAAGGGATCAAGGGGAGCTATGGCATAGGAGGATGGGCCATATACATCATGGAGCACTTAAATTACTTCATGAAACAGTGACAGGTGTTCCAGAGGTGAGCACAGAGCATGATGACATTTTTGTATGTTGGGGAAATTTGCGAAAGCAACTTTTCCAAGGAGTGACAATAGATCGCAAGGGATACTTGACCTAGTGCATTCAGCTATATATGGGATGATGTCTACGAAATCTCTAGGGGGTACGAGTACTTTGCGACTTTTATCAATGATTTCTCTAGGAAGACCTGACTCTACTTCTTGAAGACCAAGGATGAGGTCTTCAATCATTTTTAAGAGTTTAAGGCTCTAGTGGAGAATGCGACAGGTATGAAGATCAAGACACTTCGGTCAAACAATGAAGGTGAGTACACTAGTAAGGAATTCTAGGAGTTTTGTACTAGGGTAGGGATCAGGAGAGAGTGTGTTGATTTGGGCTAGCATCGGATGTGCTCTAGGCCTCAAATTTCGTAGGGAGGCTTGGGCACATGCATTCCAAAGAACCCAAAAACCGTTTTGGGAAATTCCACCTAGATACAATTTAAAATAATTAATATTTTTAATGAGGTTCCTAAGTCTAAACTTAGGAAAATTAAAATATTAATGGATATTAATCTAATTGTCGGTGAAACTTCTAGAAAAGGACGGAGATCAAGTCAAAACAATATGAGCCTTTGATTAGGAGTCAATCTAGGCTATTGGCTATCCAACAGGAAGATATAAGAAGGGGCTTGAGGGTCATTTGGAAAATACAACGAGAGTTCAAGATATCGAGTTTCCGAAGTGAGAAGTTCTCAAGACGAAATTCTGATCGAAGAGATCCTTTGTAGTAGAGGGGCAGGGATATTGATTCGAAGGAAGATTCCTAGATCCAGAGAGGCAATAGCAAGAGGCTGAATTATTCCCAGTCCAGGAACTCGCGAGTGTAGGAACGCACGATTACAGGAATGCACGAGTGCAATAATGCGCGAGTGCATGAACTCGCAAGTGCAGGAATTCGTGAGTGTAGGAATGCACGAGTACAAGAACGCGTGAGTACAGGAACGCACAAGTGCAGGAACTCGCGAGTGCAGGAACGCGCAAGTGCAAGAACGTGAGTGCAGGAAACACGAGTGTCGGGGTTGCTTAGGGAATATCTCTGCCAGATTTTCTTGCTATTTGGATTTCCAGTTGGGTATCCATAGATGTACTCAGATTTCACTGCTGCATAATAAAATAAAACCCTCACTGCTGCACCAGTTTTCCCAAGTTGGGTTTTTGCGGGGACGATTGTCCAAAAATAACTGTGTCATTGTGGTTGTATTTGTGCTAGTGTATTTCCTTACATTTACTTTCTGCAATGTTTTAATTGTGAAGGTTGCAGTAGAATATATTTCGATATTTGTTGTAAGAATACTGTAGATAAATTATTTCTTAGGTAATAAGTAGAAGAAATAATATTAATCACTGCAGTAGGATTTTTATTTCGAAATTTTCACATGGTATCTGAGCTACAGGGAAGCGAAAGAGAGAAGCCGGAGGACCCAATGTTGAAAGAAGAAGGGAATTTGAAATTCCTACAAGGGAAAAAAATTTGAATCTCCCATAGGATTACGCTGCACAAGATTCAGCAAGGAGGGTTGTCTCAGGTGGGACACAGTTTTTCCTGCAGCAGTTGCTAGGACAATTAGCATCAGAAATTGGCACAATATGGATACTCAAAATGTCTCAGATTTATCAACCAGATTAGATGAAGAATTCGCATGCCTAGAAAATTCAGCATCAACGGATGTTTGGTACATTGATAGTGGGGATTCAGCTCATATGGCTGGAGTACGAGAACATTTCTCGAGCTACCAAGAAGAACAAATGGACTTCCAAAGAACTATGGGAAACAGAACGAAATGTACTCCAGTAGGGAGAGACACCATAGCTTTCCAGACGAAAAAAGGAACCAACATCCGAGCCACCAATGTTCTACATGTGCCAGGATTAGGAATGAACTTAATTTCAGTGTTCCAGTTCGAAGACAAGGGATATGATGTATACTTCATAGGAAAGAAGGTATGCGTCAAGCATCCAAGCTGGAAGAAGAAAAAGAAAATTAGGGTTCGAAGAAACAAGTTGTATAGGTTGCAGCTCAAATCACCAATGGCAATGATAGGCAACAACTGTAATGGTAAGAAGGAGTGAAAATGGGGCACTTACACCATGGAACATTGAGGATGCTCAGAGAGACTATTACAAGGGTACCAGTCCTTAGTGGTGAACATGATGACTTGTGCAGAGGATGTGTGCTAGGAAAGTACGCTAAAGCACCTGTTTCCAGAAGTAACAATAGAGAAGAGTGTGTATTAGGATTAATACACTCATATATTTGCGTGTCTATGTCCACAAGGGCTCTTAGTGGTGGCGAATACTTCGTCACCTTTATTGATGATTGCTCCCGAAAAACCTGGATCTATTTCTTAAAGACCAAGGATGAGGTCTTTGATCGTTTCTGAGAGTTTAAGGCTCTTGTTGAAAACATGATAGGGAAAAAGATAAAGCTATTGCGTTCAGATAATGGTGGAGAATATACAGACAAAGACTTCATAGATTTTTGTGCAAAGGAGGGCATCAAAAGAGAGTGGAAAACTCCATATAATCCAGAGGAGAATGGAGTAGCAGAACGAAAGAACATAACTATTGTTGGGGCAGCCAAAGCTATGTTGTATGATCAAGATCTACCTATGTATCTATGGGTAGAAGCTTGCAACATAGCAATATATATCCAGAATAGAACTCCTCGTAGAGCATTGGGGAAGAGAATGCCCGAAGGAGTTTTCACAGGGAAGAAGCCGAAAGTCAGTCATCTCAGGATATTCGGAAGTGTGGCTTATTGTCACATTCCAGACAAGAAGTGCAGTAAACTAGATCAGACTGCAAAAAAAGGGTATCTCATAGGATACAGTGAGACCTCAAAGGCATATAGAATCTACATTCCCGATAGTAGGAAGATTGTAGTAAGATGGAATGCAAATTTCATGGAAGATAGAGCTTTCATGAAATATTGTGAGATGCCTACAGAAGATCAATCAGGAGATGTTCCGTTAGTCCAAGAAAAACAGGGGTAGCAATAAGGGCAAGCAGGAGGACATACACCTAGATCGAGTACAGTGACCAACACCAGTATCTCCTCAGAAGAAGGAAATGCAGATGATTCTCAACAGACGGAATCACAAGATCAGGAGGAAGAGTTGGTTGAGCCTCCCACCACCAGTGGTAGAACTAGCAGAGAAGTACGACAGACATTGAGAGACGTAGAGGAGTTTGTTGGAGCTCCTAGAGCTGAGAAGAGGCAGCGTAGACAACCAAACAAATACCAAGCATTGTTAGCTCAGGTTGAAGAACCCTCTAGCTTTATGGAATTTGTTCAACACCAAGTATGGGTGGATGCCATGGTGGAAGAATACAACTCCATCATGACAAATGATGTCTGGGAAGTAGTACCTAGACTAGAAGATAGATCAGTTGTAGGATCACGATGGATCTACAAGATCAAGTATGCTGCAGACAACAGCATAGAGAAGTACAAGGCAAGGTTCGTAGCAAAGGGGTATGCTCAGAAAGAAGGAATAGACTATGAATAGACCTTCGCCCCAGTTGCTTGATACACCTCTATCAGACCTGTTATATCCCTAGCAGCTTAAATGGGATGGTAGTTTCACCAGATGGATTTCAAGACAAAATTCTTGAATGGAGTGATAGAAGAGGAGGTGTATATAGAACAACCCAAAGCCTTCGAAACTCATGAGAAGAAAACTCATGCTTGCAGGTTAAAGAAAGCCCTGTACGGGCTCAAGCAGGCACCGAGAGCATGGTATGGTCGAATCGATAATTACTTGCAACAGTTGGGATTTTTCAAGAGTGATGTTGATCCCAATCTCTACTATTTGTTGGTAGAGAATGAGCCACTTATTCTGGTGCTATATGTAGATGACATGTTCCTAATTGGGTCATCCAGGATTGCAAGAAGAATATTGACGTTGAATTCGACATGAAGGATTTGGGATTGATGCATTATTTTCTGGGGTTGGAAGTTTGGCAGAAGAATGGGGAGATCTTCCTTGGAAAAGGAAGATAAGCTACAGAAATTCTGAAGAGATTCAGAATGCAGGATTGCCGACCCATGGCTACTTCCATGATCACCAATTGGAAGAAAATAGATGCATTAGAAGACAAAGAAGTATATCCCACCTTATACAGGTAGCTCATTGGTCGCTTATGTATCTGGTCAACACTAGGCCAGACATTTGTTTTGTTGTCAACGCTCTTAGTCAGTTCATGGTGGAACCAAAAAGGGTGCATTGGGCAGCAACAAGACACATTCTTAGGTATGTACATGGAACAATAGGATATGGGTTGAAATACTCCAGAGGGGAGGATGTCAGTTTGAATGGGTTCACTGATGCAGATTAAGCAAGTAATTCAGTAGACTAAAAAAGTACCTCAGGGTATTGCTTCAGTGTTGAATCAGGAATGATATCTTGGTGCAGCAGGAAGCAGAAATCAGTAGCATTGAGTTCAGCAGAAGCTGAATATATGGAAGCCAACACAACTATGTGTGAAGCCATATGGCTCAGAAAATTGCTTGTGAGCTTATTCAGAAAAAGGATGGAAGTGACCAAGGTTTACTGCAATAATCAAAGTTGTATCAAACTCTCTGAGAATCCATTATTTCATGATTGGTCAAAACATATAGATATCCGTTGTCACTTTATCAGAGACTGTGTTCAGCGTGGGGCATACAACTACAATATGTCCCCACAGGAGAGCAGGTGGCTGATATACTCACAAAGGCTCTCGGAACAGCTAAGTTCACTCAATTCAGAGAGCATATGGGTATGGTTGAAAATTCGTTTCAGTAGCAGCAACAATTTGCAGTGCAGGGACAATTGGCAATGGTAGTGCCAGTAGTAGCACATATGCAGACATTCAGAGGGAGCTAAAGTACAAATGTAGTATTGGCAGTGGCAATGTCAAAGGTATAATTATAGTTGCAACAACAACGCAGTAGTTGGTGGACAGCATGTCAGACATTAGCAGCGCAGAGGACGATGTTTCAGAGTCAAAGCAGTATGCAACAACTGTATATTGCTAGAGCACATTCCTTGCTAAGAGGGACTGTTGATTTGGGGTAGCATCGAATGTGCTCTAGGCCTCAAATTTTGCAAGGAGGCTTGGGCACATGCATTCCAAAGAACCCATAAATCGTTTTGGGAAATTCCACCCAGAGACGATCTTATTAAAATAATTAATATTTTTAATTAGGTTCCTAAGTCTAAACTTAGGAAAAATAAAATATTAATGGGTATTAATCTAATTGTGGGTGAAACTTCTAGAAAAAGACGGAGATCAAGTCAAAACGATCTGAATCTTTGATTATGAGTTAATCTATGTTGTTGGTTATCCAACAGGAAGATATAAGAAGGGGCTTGAGAGTCATTTGGAAAATACACCGAGAGATCAAGAGATCGAATGTCTGAAGTGAGAAGTTCTAAGGAGGAAATTTCGATCGAAGAGATCCTTTGCAGTAGAGGGGCAGGGACAGAGATCTAAAGGAATATTCCTAGATCCGCAGAGGCAATAGCAAGAGGCTGAGTTATTCCTAGTGCAGGAACTCATGAGTGCAGGAACGCATGAGTACAGGAATGCATGAGTGCAGGAACTCGCGAGTGCAAGAAATCGTGAGTGCAGGAATGAACGAGTACTGGAACGCGCAAGTACATGAACTCGCGAGTGCAGGAACACGCTGTTGAATTTTCTAAGTCTATCCGTTATAAAATTAATCTTCTACTTGTTTAAATTCAAACAAGTTATTTAATACATTTAAATATCGAAATAAACACAATACCGTCACAACATCTATAGATCATCAACTAAAAGAAAACAAGCACACAAGTGACACCGTTATTTTTGGACAAAAGTCCCCAGAAAAACCCAATGCGGGAAAACCGATGCAACTATTTAGAGGGTCATATAATTATGCAGTCTATCTAAGTACAACTGGGTGCCTAACCAGCTCACCCGATAGAGAAACAGGTATTCAGAAAACCTGTCCCACAAAATCCTCTCCGGCACAACTGAAGCTCAGCGCTGGCCCTTCTGACCTCTGCGTCAACCTTTTGCTGACCTGCATCAACCCCAGGACCCTCTGCGTCAGCCCCCTATGGCACTGCATAGCCTCTAGGACCTTCTACGTCACTTCAGCAGCCTCTGCGTGGATGACGCAGTCCCTCTGGCCTCTGCGTTGTCTCTGTTGGGCTCTGCGTAGCCTAGACTAGCTGCTGCTCTCGCTCTCTCTACTTTTGCACTGATCTCTCAGTATCGTCTCTGCCTCTCTGCCTCATTCTCACTACCCCTCGCTCCTAATCACTGATTCAACTTTGCTTAGCAACCCTACTCTAGTAAAATGAATGACTGATCACTCTAGTGTGTTCTCCAACTGACCCTCAAGCTTCCTCTTATACTTTTCATGTTGGTCCTTCAACGACCGAGATTAAATCTCTAATCAATGGCTAAGATTAGATTTGGCTTGATCCATGACTTTTGGAACCTTCTAACCCAGTTTTATATTAATATCCATTAATATTTTATTTTTCCTAAGTTTATACTTAGGAACTCCACTAAAAATATTAATTATTTTAATATCTCCCAAACCGGGTACAATTTGTCCAAAACATTTCTGGGTCTTGGAGATCTCATGTGCTTTAGCCCCTCCACCAATTATCATGGCTAGAGCACATCCGATGCTACCCGAAATCAACACTCCCTCTTAGCGAGGATTTTGCTCTAGTAATACTCTTCACTAAGCATCACTCTGATTATATGGCACCGGTACCTGTGCTGATGTTAGGCCTCCTCGCCCAACATCCTCTGCATTGTTGCATCCTATACTACTACCCATGGCCCTGCCACTGCCAGTTCCGTACGGCAGCTCCCTTTGCATCCGTGTTGCTACTGGTCCTTTCTCCCAACACTGCATATGCACTACAACCCCCTCTTATCATGCTACATCGTCCTACTGCACTGCAACTTAGTTATTGAGAAGTAAGTAACTAATCCACCCAACTTCTAACATCCCTATTAGGCTAGAAACACTCAGATGTTGTAGCTCTCTCTGCCGCTAACAAGTGCTCCCTCTATTGACCTCTGCGTTGCTGCAACAACTCCCTACATCTCACATTGTTTCACACCTCTATGTGCCATCCTACACTAGTGCAACACTCCCGTGCCTCTCGCACTCTTGCAGCCTGCTAGCCTCGCGCTACCCGGGGACTTCTACATTGTAGCACTCTCTGTTGCTTCATCCGCATGCGTCTCTACCGACATCCGCCAGTCCTGCTACTCTTCTTCGGGGCTCCCGTAGAAAGGTATAATCCAAGAGGTTGGGTACCTCAAGGATCCTGCCCCTCATCGCCTATAGTCCTCCTGACTACAGCTCGATGTCTCCCCACTTCTTCTCAAGTGGCACATGAGCACTTGTGGCACAATCGCCATCCTCCTCGACTTCTTTCTCCGCCCTCGCTGGCGCTGCCTTTAAGTCAGAAGCCTCTCCCTTACTCTTCTTCCTCGGACACTAGTTCACATAGTGACCCAGTTCCCCACAATGGAACCACTTGACCTTAGAGAGGTCCTTATTCTTCCTCTTCTCCTACTTTCCCGCAAATGCTAGAGCCACATCCTCTTCCTCTTCATTCTTGATCATGACCCCTTTGCTACTACTTCCCACCTTGGTCAATCATCTGATCTCTTCTTGATGAAGAGCCACCCACAGTTCTTCCCAATCTGGAAGACTTGTCCTGCCCAATATGCTCTGGACAAATGTCTCCCAATCCTCAACGACTGTGTTAAGCGCAGTCCTTACCATCAACTCTTGATCGGGCGTGGCCCCTATGGAAGTCAGTTGGTCACGGATCTCCTTCAACCGAACGAGGAAGACATCTTTATGCTCCCCCTTCTACATCTGGTATGACCTTGGCTGATTCTCCAGGAGCATCTTCCTCTGCACGGAAGTATGCTAGTACAATGTCTTCAAATTTTCCCACATATCCTTTGTTGTTTCCTTCTTGATAATGTGTGGGACCACATGATCCTTGACCCCATCAAGGATGATACACTTTGCCTTAGCCATTGCCTCCTCTTACCTTTCATTAGCTATCGGGTCAACTGGGATAGCCATAACTCTCAAGGAGAAGCCCTTGATACGATGTCTGTCTAGAATGGACAAGATCTTGACCTTCCAGACCACAAAATTGGATGCTCTGTCCAGCCTATCCTGATCTCTCATCCCATTCATGGCCATCTCGTTGCTCTTCTGTCGACTCCTCCGAGTCTCTCTACTTCCCGAATGGAAGTTCTCGGTTCGACTTTCGCTGAGTCTCTTTACTTCTTGTCTGGAAGTTCTCGGTTCCACTCCTCCGAGTCTTTCTACTTCTCGCCTGAAATTTCTCTTCTGGATTCCCTTTGAGTCTTGATTTCCATCCTGGAAATCCTTCTTCCAACTGTCAAGTTGCTCCTCTCTGATCATCTGTGCAACTGTAACACTGATCCGGATTCCTTGGCTAGAAATTTGCCTCGACAGGAACTCCCTCTACCTTGGTCTTGCCCTGTTAGGTAATGTTCTAACCACAATACCCCGCCAGCTTTGCTCCCGCAAACTGCCCATAGCTTCGCTCCCGCAAACTGCCCACAGCTTCCTTCACCCCAGAAACTGAAGGATTGAGCCTCTTGGCTCTGCGCAATCCCGGCACTGGTAAAACAACTCCCTCAGCCAACTGTGTCAACCCTCATAGTCTCTACGTGGCTCTGCATAAGCCTTTTATTTTCCCTCCTCAGCCTCTGCGTTGGCCTCCTTCTAGCCCAGACTGATGATGTAGTCCCTCTGCATCAACCCTTCCTTTGTCACTTTTGCAAGGATCAGCTACTGTCACTCAGGGCAACTGATTCTACTACAAATGCTCTGCTCCGCTAATGCCTTCAATTTTGCTGTGATCTGCAACCACGCTCTGATACCATGTTGAATTTTCTAAGTCTATCCGTTAGAAAATTAATCTATATTCAGTTGGTTTATTTCTTCTACTTGTTTAAATTCGAACAAGTTATTTAATACATTTAAATACAAAAATAAACACAATACAGTCACAACATCTACAAATCATCAATTGAAAGAGAACAAGCACACAAGTGATACTGTTATTTTTGGACAAATTTCCCCGGAAAAACCCAAAGCGGGAAAACTGGTGCAGCTATTCAGAGGGTTATAATATTATGCAATCTATTTGAGTACAACTGGGTGCCTAATCAGCACACCCGACAGAGAAAAAAACATGGCAGCAATACCTCTATATCTGTAAACATGTATTTATAAAACATGTCCCACGAAACCCTCTCCGGCACAACTAAAGCTCAGCGTTGGCCCTTCTGGCCTCTGTGTCAGCCTTCTGTTGACCGGCATCAACCCCAAGACCCTCTGCGTCAGCCCCCTGAGGCACGCGTAGCCTCTGGGACCCTCTGTGTCACTTCAATAGCCTCTATGTGGATGATGCAGTCCCTCTCGCCTCTACGCTATCTCTGCTAGGCTCTGTGTAGCTTGGACTGGGTGCTGCTCTCGCTCTCTTTGCTTCTGTGCTGGTCTCTCAGTATTGTCTCTGCCTCTCTGCCTTCTACTCACTATTGATCACTGATTCAACTTTTCTTAGAAACCCCGCTCTAGCAAAATGAATGACTGATCACTCTGGTGTGTTCTCCAACTGACCCTCAAGCCTCCTCTTATACTTTTCCTGTTGGTCCTTCAACGGTCGAGATTAAATCTCTAATCAACGGCTAAGATTAGATTTGGCTTGATCCATGAATTTTGGAACCTTCTAACCCAGTTTTATATTAATACCTATTAATATTTTATTTTTCCGAAGATTAGACTTAGGAACCCCATTAAAAATGTTAATTATTTTAATATCCCCCAAACGAGTACAATCTGTCCAAACCATTTCTGGGTCTTCGAGATCTCATGTGCTTTAGCCTCTCCACCAATTTTCATGGCTAGATCACATCCAATTCTACTCGAAATCAACACACATGAGTGCAGGAACACGCGAGTGGAGGAACGTGTGAGTGCAGGAACGCGCAAGTGTAGGAACATGAGTGCAGACAACACGAGTGCCGGGGTTGCTTAAGGAATATCTCTGCCAGATTTTCTTCCTATTTGGATTGCCAGTTGGGCATCCATAAATGTACTCAGATTTCACTATTGCATAATAAAATAAAACCCTCACTGCTGCACCAGGTTTCCCAAGTTGGGTTTTTCTGGGGACGATTGTCAAAAAATAATTGTGTCATTGTGGTTGTATTTGTGCTAGTGTATTTCCTTACATTTACTTTCTGCAATGTTTTAATTGTGAATGTTGCAGTAGAATATATTTCGATATTTTCCATAAGAATATTGTAGATAACTTATTTATGAGGTAATAAGTAGAAGACATAATATTAATCATTGCAATAGGATTTCTCTTTAGAATTTTTCACAGAGTGGACGGTTCCTTACAACCCACAACAAAATGGGATTGCTGAGAGGAAGAATCGCTCTATTTCCGAGGCAGCGAGAACGATGCTATATGACCATGATCTCCCAAACTATCTATGGGCAGAGGCATGCCGTACAAGAGTGTATATACAAAACAAGGTCCCACATAAAGCACCTGGAAAGATGCCACTTGAGGAGGCATTCACGGGGAAGAGACCAAACGTCAGTCATTTTAGGATATTTGGTTGCCTATCATATTTTCACATTCCAAGAGACACACGTTCGAAGTTAGATTAGACTGTAGAGCGAGGTTATTTCGATGGTTACAATGAAACCTCCAAGGATTATCAGATATTTATTCCAGGGACTAGGCGTATCATTGTTAGGAGAGATGTCAAGTTCACGGAGGACATGGCATACAAAAGGTCTATAGATTTGCTAGCAGTAGATGATTAAAGTGAGTAGCCAGCAGAAGCTCCTAAAGTTTAGTAGTAGGAGCAGGGGTAGCAGAGCACGAGTACAGTCACGAGTATGAGCACTAGCTCAGGTGCAGGTGTTACTGAGAGTTCGCAGAGCATGGAGCAGCAGATTAGGGAGATGCATCGGGAGGATATAGAGGTGGATATTCCTAACTCCACTTTTGGCAGGAGGAACTGTGAGGTTTAACAGAAACTCAGGGATGCTTTGGAGTTTGTGGGTACTCCTAGGTCGGGAAGGAGAGAGCAGAGACAACTGGAAAGGTACATTTGCTACATGGCATTGGTCAGTCAATTGGTAGATAGCGAGCCTTACAGCTATCAGAGGTAGCACAACAACAGGTGTGGCAGGATGTGATGGTTGAGTATTCCTCAATCATGCAAAACGATGTGTGGGAGGTTGTACTGAGACTGGCAGACAGAGCGGTGGTTGGATCATGTTGGATCTATATGTTCAAGCACAGTGCAGATGGCAGCATTGAGAAATACAAGGCTAGTTTTTGGTCAAGGGGTTCTCTCAAAAGGAGGGAATAGATTATGAGACATTTGCTCCTGTGGCTAGGTACACTTCTATACGAGCCGTGATCTCATTAGTAGCATAGTTGGGATGATAGATCCATCTGATGGATGTCAAGATGACATTCTTGAATGGTGAACTAGAAGAGGAGGTGTACATTGAACAACCAGAGGGCTTTGTGGCAAATAAAAAAAAATTGCATGTGTGCAGGTTAAAGAGAGTTTTATATGGTCTGAAACAAGCTCCTAGGGCGTGGTATGAGCGCATCGACAAATATTTGTAGGGCCTGGCCTTTGTGAAGAGTGAGGTTGACACGAATCTCTACTACTTGGTGGTTGGGGGTGAGGTTCTCATTCTTGTATTGTACATGGACGACTTGTTTCTTATAGGTTCACTGGGGCTCATAGAAGAGTGCAAGAGGGATCTTGCAGTTGAGTTCGAGATGAAGGATTTGGGGCTCATGCATTATTTTCTAGGCATGGAGGTATGGCAGACGGATGGTGAGATTTTCCTTGGACAAGGGAAATACTGCATCGAGATCCTGAGGAGATTAAGGATGGAGGATTGCAGAGCCATGTCCACACCCATGATCACAAATTGGAGGAAGAGAGATGCCTCTAGGGAGAAGGATGTGGACCCCACTTTGTATAGGTAGTCGATTGGCTCTCTCATGTATTTGGTCAACACTAGGCTAGATATATCCTATGCAGTAAACTCTCTTAGTCAGTTCATGGTGGAGCCAAAGAGAGTGCATTGGACGACAACTAAACATGTGCTGAGATATTTGTGCGACACTATCGAGTATGGGATCAGATATGCTTGAGGTGATGGTGTCAAGTTGGTTGGATATACTGATGTAGATTGGGCAGGTAACGCAGTGGATTGGAAAAACACTTCAGGGTGTTGCTTCAGCATGGGATCAGAAGTTGTTTATTGGTATAGTAGGAAGTACAAGTCGGTGGCACTAAGTTTTGCAGAGGTAGAATACATAGCAGTGAGCATGGCTATGTGCAAGGCTAAATGGCTTCGTAAGCTGCTAGTAGCCTTGTTTGGTCAGAGGGTTAAGACGACGGTGATACACTGCGACAATCAGAGTTGCATCAAGTTGTCAGAGAATCCATTGTTTCATGATAGGTCCAAACATATAAACATCAAATACCACTTTGTTAGGGATTGTGTTCAATGTAGGATTTTTTAGCTATAGTATATACCCACAAGATGAGCAGGTAGCAGATATATTGACAAAGGCTTTGGGGAAGACAAGATTTATCTTCTTTAGAGACAAGTTGGGTGTTATGCAGAACACCTTCCTCGCTAAGAGGGAGTGTTAATTTATGTAGCTCAAACATGTGTTCTAATCTCAAATGGTGTCTATGAGGCTAAGGAACACATTTTCTCCAATACCCAGAAAAGGTTTCTAAGGAAAATGCCTTGATTAGAATTAATTAGCTAGTTTATTAATTTTCCTAAGTCTAACTTAGGGAAATGGCTTAATTAATTAGAATTAATCGAGGTAAATCGATTTTCCTCTAGTGACTTCTAGAAATTTCATTTGAAGGGGTCAATATGATCTTAGCCATTGATTGGTATTTGATCATGGTCGTTGATTCATCAACGAGAGATTATAAGAGGAAATCAATGGGCATTTGGGGAACATATCGAGACACAGATTTACAATGTAAGCAAGGGCACAGAGGCAGTGTAGGGGCATCAACAGATCAAGATCAACAGTGTTTGGAGACAGGATTTACAGAAGGGATTTATCATAGCAATTTTCGAGTTATTTGGAGATCGATTTTTCTGAAGAGAGAGGCCAATTTTCTAATGGTGCGAATTGCTCTAGAAGGGAGTGTGAATTGCTCCAGAGAGGACGAATTGTCTGAGCAAGGAGACATATTGTTAGAAAGATTGATTTGCACAGGAAAGCCGGATTTCCCAGTTGAGATCGAAATCCAGTGGAGGCCGAATTCATTCCTTAGTTGTGCGAGTTTTCCAAAGAAGGGCGTGAGTCAGGGCCGCACTTGTGACCAGTTCAGGAGCTAGAGGGAGGCCGAATTGATCAGAGGAGGCCAAATTTCTTCTAGGAGGGTAGATCGACTTGCAAAAGTGACTGGATTAATTTTCCGGAGGTTTGCTAATTTACAACAAACGATTGTAATTTCTCCATCACAGATTTTGTAAAAGAAATAATAAAATTACTCATCTATAGAACTGGTTTTCCCCACACTGGGGTTTTTTTAAGGACATTTGTACAAAAATACTGGTGTTCATTATTTGTTTTGTGTGCAATAATTTTCTCAATTCCTGTGGTTCATTTATTTTTTGTGAAGTTGCAGTAGTGCTTTATTTAGTATTTGCCGCAATTAATTGCAGAAGGCAAATAATCAATTGATAGGTGAATAATAACTAGTTAACAACAACAGTCTTAAAAATTTCACAGAATGAAACCATGAAACAAGATTGACTCCTAGCATCATGCTTAACAAATTATACTAACTAAATTTTGTAGTCAGGAACCATTAACCAACAGAGGTTGAGTCCAAATTTTTCTCATACCCGTGACCAATTAGCTTTTATTTTCCCAGGAGTTGGTTTCCAACAGTTCCCTTCGGTAGTTGTGAGCATCGGGCTAGGGTTCCAATGAGTCTTTGAGCTCAACTGCTTCACAAGAGCTTCTAGTTTTGGCAAAGGCACACAAATGTAGGTTGGTGACCTCTTTGCCAACTACCTTCACTCCATTGAGAACCTGGACGTGCACCTTGGGTTGTGGTCGAGTAAACTCATGTCACATCTCATAAACTTGGCCAACTATCACCTCCCTTACCATTATGGTTAACACAACACTAGCATGGTGTGGACATATCTCATATGTGTCGTGTATTTCTTACCCCATGGCTTTACGAAACTCGTACGTTGAGGATGCCTTAATGACAATGTAGTTTGACACCATTCAAACTGTGTCATGTGAATTGCGAAACATCAGCAGGACCATGTTTGATCATTAAAACAAAATAAATCCTTATAACCATGCATTGATGCCATCCACGACTATGTCATTCACGACTTGTCAAAGATTATTATGTTTAATATTTTCAATAATAAACTTTTATAACTATGCTTTCATACCATTCATGACTTGTCATGTTTGCACACTTGGACTTTCATTTTTACAATGTTTTTATGTTCTGGAGTCTGAATATAACCATGTTGTGAAGCATAGAAGCTCAATGAGGGGAGTATTCCTTTTTCCTATTATATCAGGGATTGATCCTGGAATTGTGAGAAAAGTATGCCCATAATGATGTTGTAGCTGTTAACTTCATGCATATATCAATACTGTCAGTGTAGTTAAAACCTTCAAATCGTATTTAAAATTGTATATGCAAGCACATATATAACTATATATAACTCCTTGTAACACCATATGCTGATATGAAAATATGAAACTGCGAAATGATGTTGTGTGAGCACTTCTTATCTCTCCAAGGAACCCCACCTATTGAGGCTTAAATTTTTTTGTTATTTTAGGAGTATTATTTTTATACCTTTTGGAGGAGTCATGATGAAGTGCAATGGCTTGCACAATTTTGACGAAAGTGACTCAACAGGCTCAAAATTGACAAGAAGGAAAATTTGGTATGGATTTTACTTACAAAATTTGGACGGAAAAAATGTTCTATGATGTGAACCCTTATGTCACTACATAAAGATTCTTTATTATTGCATTCAGTCAAACCAAAGATGACTCCAATGACCTAACTATCATAGTTGTTTTACATTTCATGATGATTTAGAGGCAACATTGATTGCTTGATCCACCCAAGTTTTATTATAATCTTTTAGTGGGGCCACTGCAATTTCTTGCTCCCAACTTGAGGACTACAAACTTAGGGAAACATTTAAAACAACTAAAAAATTGGTTTTAGACAAATGTCCTAGACCATATCTAGGGACAACAATGGCCTCTCTTAGTTTGAAAGAATCCAACATTCTGGCTTTACCAATCAATTGTATGATACCCTTTATAAAAATTCTAGTAAACTGAAAAAGGCACAAACAAGCACCGCTTCTTCTACTTATGAGGAAGAAAATGACCCCATTTTGTGTAATCTTTGGCAACTTATATCCAGAAGAAGCCATCATAGACAAACTTAGCCAAATAAAAGGGCTTTCACTCAAAACCATACAACCTAAGATACGTAAAATTATCTCATGGAAAATTTTTCCCTTCCCTATCAAGAAAACTCTTCCTTTAGAGGTCAAAGAATTAGGTTCTCTTCCTAGAAACATTTGTTTTACTTTCCTCACAAAGAAATCTTGAGTTTCATAAAAGTACTCGGCCTTATGCTTCCAAAACAATGGGTACCATAAATATGTGTGCCCAACATTTGGTTCTCCAGCAGTCCTAATTGGAAAATTCTCAAAAGCCTTATTGAAAACTAGGCAAAAAATCAAATAAGAGGACATGTAAATGTTGAAAGTGTAACTAAGGTCAGTCTTCATAATTATCATTGTTCTTGTAACAGTATGTAAAACACAAGAAGAAAAATTAATTTTATTTTCTAGCATGTTTTTCATGATTTGTTTTGGTCAAAAGGAAATGTAAAAGGGCATGTTCTTCATGACCCTTGTAAAAGAAATAAATTCAAAGTTTGTCAAGTGTCATTTGTCTCACGAAGATGCCAAGTCTGCCCTCCTACCCCTCAAGTCGGCTCGGCTACATATGGAACCCATTCACTTGTGGAGAAGACTATATATAACCCATTCACATATCTCAATTGGAGAATATAACACATACTTACATCTGATCCAGAACGACGGTGAAGAATGATTCTCGGATGTCGAAAACAGAAGTTAATCATCATCTCTTCTAGCCCTCGCTCTAGTGATCAAGGAGGCTGGAAGTCTACTCTTGAATCTGACATATTTATGTGGCTAACACAAAGTTCTCTATGGCACAAAGCTCTGTAACTAATCCAAAGTTCTGAGGTTCCTTTTCTGTAATATTGTGGCACAAATTTCTAAAGAGGATACGAAGTCTGAGGCACATAATTCTGTGATGATATCTGAGTTTAGTGGCTAAGATAGAGGCTGAAATTCGATGCTCTTGGAGACCTGTGACAGACTACATCGGACGTATTTTGTGAGCATATTTGGGAATCACTTTGTCTTGCTATGTTGGAGGGCTAACTTGGTACTTGGATAGTTGGTCTAATGGTCAGTTTGTTCATGACTTGGATTTCTTTTGTTGACGAAAATTCTATAAGGAAAGGATTGTTGGGTTTTCCCCTTGTGGGTTTTTCCCTAGCCTCTGGCCTAATTTTTGGTGTCTCGTCTTTTTGTGCATTGTACTTGTATAATTTCTTGATGACCTAATGAATGAAGTAAATGATAAATGAAAAACATATATAATCAGTCACAAGTAATTATCATGCTCAGAAATTCGATCATCCATCCGAATTTCAACAGTAAAATCTCTTGATTTTTTGATGCCCAAGCAATTGGTGTGGAATTTCATTCGAAACCAACTTAGTCAACAAAAAACTACCCTCTTCTGCAAAGTATAATAGATGATAAAGACTTCATACCTATACATACAAGTTGTGAACTCCCATCCGATCAGTTTGCAAACAACCATCCTATTTCTCAATACTAAATAGGGATAAACCAACTCCAAAGTATCCCCTTAATATGGCTTTCTAGCTTTAGATTTGCATTGTATCAATCATTCGTTGAAAAAAGAAAAATCACCACCGTGATAATTGAGGAAGGCATTAGCCTTCGACATTTTAGACATCTTTGTGGGCTCTGAAAGCCTCAACATTCTCTTGAAGACATTAGGAGTAAGGGATACCTAGATTTTCCCCTCTGTTCAACTTTATCATCCAGTATTTGGAATAATTTTCGGCACACCTTTTGACAACTTCTTGTAAATCACAAACCTTTGTTACATATTCACCAACCACGATGGCAACATTACATTTTTCCTATGTTCTTCCTCTGGTTGTTCTGAATACCACTAGTTTGGAGTCAACCACTAGAATAACTTGTCATGCTGAGCTATGTAGTTCATAGTGTTGCCAAAGAATAGTTCACTCCCCCTGGGTGGTGTTGAGCTATGGAAAAGGTATGAATTTGCCATTTATTTCCTTATCTTTTTCTTTTATCATAACTCCTTTTATTCCTAAAATGATAATATATCAAAGAATTATAGTAAAAATTAGGGATATTTCGAATTCGTTAATTATTGTCTTTTTCTATGCAGAAAATAGAAGAAATTGGAAACTCCCATTTTGAAGAAAAAGACAAAACAGATTAATTGTTGTTCCTTCACTAGGAAACCATATCCAGACAAGCAGATCAAGATCGGAGTGCATAGTTGAGGATAAGGATGGAAAATCGCAACATCAACACAAGAAGACAAAAGGATTGACTGGAGTTAGAAGATGGAGCGTATCCCTCAGGATCTCTTGATCCTGAGGGATCGCTATTTTACAGTTTATCGGTTATTCCTTGTTTTATCCGCCTGTCCATTATAAAAGGGACAGTGCTTGTAAAGATTAGGGGATTATCATTTATCATTATTCAGAATTCGCTATTGTATTTCTACTTTGATTATCGACTCTCGTTGATTAAAACAGAGTACGATTTCCTGTAACATTTTCATATGATTAATACATAAGTCGGTTGTTGTTTCGTTCATTTATACTGAAGTAGTTCAGCGGTGCTTCACTAGCGGCTAAGGGCCCGGCCCTGGTGGATCCACTTTCTATCTGTACCATTACTTTCAATCGCAGTGGTGTGATGGTTTGGTTTGGTTTTCATTCATTTACATCGCATTACTTTGTTGTTCTTTGTTTCCAGAGTTTATAAATTGTTTTATTGTATATGTTGTAACTGAATCGCGTTGTCATTCCTTTTTATCATAACAAGATTATTACCTTGAGAAACTATATTGTTATGTTGTTCATTTCAATTTTAAAGCTTCGCTGTTCATTCTAGTAAACTGACTTTGTTGTTCATTGCAGATTGTTGTTCGTTTCTGTTGAATAATATTGTTGTTCATTTCTATTGAATAACATTGTTGTTCATTTCTATTAGATCACATTGTTGTTCATTTCTTTTCTGCAAGTATTTGGTTTTGCCTTTTAGTATCATTACAGTTAGCGCATTTATTCCATTTTCTACTAGCAGCATTGTTGATTTGATTCCTTGTCATTTCCAATTAAGTCGTTTTAGTGTGGAGTGTGAGATCAACAACTGTAAAGAACATTGGCTACTATTGTCCGAATTCTCAGATTGAAGATCTTGTTTCTATTTGATTGCATTTTCATCAGTTTCCAAAGGAAAGAGTTATTGCTACTACATCCTTGACTGATAGTTGCTGTTAATTTCTTGAATGAATGATTTAGTTTCAAAACGTTGAGTTTCTAATAATTGCAAATAGGTTTTATTTCAGCATCCATTTACTCTTGCATTGAAACACTGTACTGCAAATTGGAAAACATTACTCTTGGATTAAATTGTCGCCTTAGAATGAGTACACTCTTGAAATAGAAAATCATTCATGGATTAATGATTAATGTAGGATAAATAAGAGTTAAAAAGACACCTTTTATACCTCAACAGGTGGTATCTCTCAAATATGGTTTCAAAAAGATAAATACTAACATCCTTCTTGAACAAATACTTGAATCCTTTGGCATATTATGATATCAGTGGAAATCTTCGAAATTGAAAGGGAAAGAGTGGTGGAAGTTAAAATATCATTTATTGCTTTTGTTTTTTATTATACAAAATTTAATAACCAAAGAGTAGGTGTCATCAAATGAGAACACAAGAGTCTAAATTTCTGACCTCAAATCATGTGAGTGGAGGCAAGTAGTCGATGGGTGAAAACAATTTCTTTTTCACTTCACATCTGCAGGTGATGCAAAGGTGCAGTTTACGGCAATGATCACAACCAAACATGTGGTGGAGGAACACAGGCAAAAGAAAGTGGGAAGGGATTGCATGCTAAGGCACGTGCAAATGTAGTGCTACAGATTGCAAGAGTGTGGGTGATGAAGAGGGCAATGCAGGATGTGGCATGGAGGAGGTAAGGTATGCGAGGGTGTGAAGGTAGGGCTCTCTCTGTAGTGCTCAGTGTTCTGTAGGGATGCAGTGGTAAAGAGTGTAGAAGGGGAGAATGGGAAGGTTTGCCTTAAGTGAGAAGGTCATGAGAGAGTCATGAGGGAAGGTTTACCCTACTTGAGAGACTCTCAACAAAACAAAACCTTTGCACTCCCTTAGACAAAAAGATCGATTTTTGCTTTGGAACAGAAGCATACCTAGAAATTTACAAAGATTGCCTTTTATCACTCAAGGTACTTGTTACCCACCAAAAGTGGGTGACCCCTACGAGAATTTTGTCCCCTATTCATCTTTTTCAACTGGCAGCCAGTAGCTCCTGAGAGACACTTTGTAGCCAATGTGATGTGCCATTCATATCTCCACCACCTGCATCAGTCATATGTTTCCTCACCCATTTATCAAGAGCACATGTTGGAAGGTGGGCTTCTGATCAAAAGGTACTTTTTGCATTTTGCAATTGAGTGCTTATGCTTGTTTGTATTTGGGCATTTTGACATGGATTATTGGGTAACTTGGAAGAATGAAGGGTCGTGGTTGTAGTATTGTTCCCTCACCTTAAATGTGGGGTTAATTTTCAATCCTAGTCCAGTGGGACCTCCCCTAATGGCCTATGGCTTTAGGAAGGGGCACTACTTGGGAAGCCATGATTGAGATAGCGTAGCCCCATCTATCCCTATTCCATACTTATCACTTTCCATCTTACACTACAAGCCCTTATTCCACCTCCCTTCTTCGGGTCAACTGACCATTTGTTCATTGGGATTTGGCATACACACATCCTCATACCTTATGTAGGGTCCCGAAGGGTTTGGAAATGCACCTTGGGAGGTTGATGCAGCTAAAAGAAAAAGAAAGAGCATATGATGGACACACGAAAAACAAAAGAAAAATCAAAATGCAAAAGATGGCTGGGACTTACAAATTAGCATGTGGGCAAAATCCAAGCATGAGCTCTACCTCTATCATATGGTCATCACTCGGTTCCTAGGCCAATGTTGCCCTATCTCATAGAAGACAAGGAACCCTTGCATGCCCCAAACCCTGATTGTTGATGAATTTCCCCATCCTAAAGGGGGTAATAACTGCTATACATCATATAAAGCAAGTTCTCATTCCTCGAGCTACGAGTAGTAATACAAGGAAAAATTAAGAGAAATTAAAATGAAATATAGAGGGGTCGAAAAACAAAGGTCGTGGTAACTCATACATCCATGATTGCTCCCTCCTCATGTCTCTACATCCAAGATGTGGTATTCCATCATAGTTGGTCCCTTTTACCATGACACTTGTCCATAAAGTTATTTCCCCTTTGTTTCATCATTATTCTACTTAAGGAGGTAAAACCATTACGTGACTAAGGCCCCAATTTTGGAAGAGAAGCCACATATGAAGTGTTATTATACCCATTTCTTTCGAGTTTGGTTCACTTAAATGCAATAATGGTTAATGTACTTGATGGTGAAAGTTATAGCACTGGATATTGCGTGTAATGGGCAGGTGGTTCCATTTATAGGTCTAGGCAACTTAACTGGGGTCTAGGTCCTTCAGAGGGACATATTGATAGCCACAGGTGATTCGTTGAGAGCCATGGGACTCCAAACAGTTGTAGAGCATCATTCATAGCCATGGGCACCTTCAACACCCACAACATTCCTACATTTTCTTATTATTCATGGGATGGTGCACCTGAACCATCATGGCCCCCCAACTAGCTTAGCAGTATACATGGTGTGGTAGTTGATCTAGGGCCTTGGGACATGGGAGGGATAACATCATCTTCAGTGCCCTCAATGAGTAGAGACAAATATTACACCACTTGGAAACCCATGAGATCCAGTTCTGTGCCCCAAACCCACATTTGGGGTCCATAGGATGATTTGCATTGATATACAAGGGCCAACACCTAGATCTTGATTTTAGAGGCTTTCTACACTTGTTATGGCACCAAAGGGCCTCAACGTCAGCCCTCAAGAAGCCCATGCAAGCATGACGTCAACATTTTGGCTAACATTTGTGGAGATAAAATCAAATTTGCAAAAGTTATTAGGTCTGCTTGTGACTTAGGCCATTACTTGCACATTATTTTATGACTAGAGGGGCTTGTTGTAATATTCCTAATGGAAAAATTAATAGAAATATCCAAACATGTGCTAAGAACAATAGGCAAAATATGAAATCAAAGTACCCAATTTAGAACACCAGTAAATATAGCAAAAAAATATGAACCATTTTATTAATATGGGGAAATTTGAGTACAAAATGAGAGAACAATGGAACCTGGACTTGCCAAGCAAGCTTTTCAAACCCCGGGTTAAATCTCGATGACCCAACTGCTAAAATGGCTCCAAACTAATAATACACACTGCCCAAAAAATCTCCTACAGACTGCCAAATGGAATTGGATGTTCTGCTCAAAATAATGCCCAGAATGCTTTGAAATTGCAGTCGTGAGCTCCTCTCCTCAAACCCGAAAATACCCAAAAAAGGTTTGGCCTATCTCTAAGCCAAAACTAAACCCACAAAGTGGTGCAAATTTCCCAGCTAACTAGCAATTCACCCTGCTATAAGAATGAGGATTTCAAGCATGAATATCGCTTGGAAAATTCTATAAAATTAGCCAAAGACTCCTCTTAATAAACCTAGAAAAACCCAGAAAGGGTTTGGGCTAAATCCACCGAACCCTGATGACCCCTGGCAAGTGCAAATCACCCAATTTGGCCAGGAAACGCCCTACAATATTGATACTGTTGAATTAGGCCCAAATCCACCATTGGAAATCTATCCCAACTCTGGCTAAATTCTCCATTTTGGAATACTTCTAATCTCCAACCCTTATCTTACCTGAACCTCTATTCCTCCAGCCTCTGCGCAAGCCTGCCTGGAGACCCCTGCACACTTCCAGAAATGTAGAATTTCGACCCCAAGAATTCCCTAAAACTCAGCCTTGCTAATCACCATAAAAATCTCCTACAAAAATAAGGAAAAATACTTGCAAATCCTCCGGTTTTTTTCTCCTTCGTAACTGATCTCCCTCCAAGCAATTCAAGCCACCTTTATGCCCTGAAAGGAACATGTACTAGCTGAAGTAACCTACAATCATGTCCAATGGAAACTTTGAGTTGGGCTCCCCAAATTTCCTCACTAGGGAGACACTTGAAGTTCTCCGAAATGAGGAGGGAATTCCGCTTGGAACTCTTATGCTAAACAACACTTATTTTCTTCTACTAAACAACTCCAAGAGAAGATGTAATGTGAAGTGTAATAGTCAAAAGATGATTAGCAAATGAGTCCATCCCCCTTTTATAATTTCTCCCCGTGCTCCTAGACTCCCTTTTTAATTATTATTTTATTGGTGGGGCCATTTTCCATTAAGTCACTTTTTCCTCCATTTTAATAAAATAATAATTTGCTGGCAATCTCCAATAAAATAATACTTGCTAGTTTTTTCCAAAATAATGTTTGCCTCTTTTACTTAATATTACCAAAATTGGGGAAAATTCCCATGCTCACAAAACTGGGGATATTACACTTGTAGGCTAAAATGGGATTATTATAGAGCACATATATATTAGAGATCTCTCATTTGATCTCTCATCATCATCACACTTGGAATTTGGGCCTCATAGAGGAACTCACACTTCTCTCTTGTGGATGAATTGGAATCTTTGGATGCATTTTGATATTTGGAGTTAATCTTGGATATTCTTTGGAGCTACTCTTTGGCATAATGGAAGGAATTATTGTTTGTTGTCTTGTAAGTGCCCTAGTTTCTTGAAGATTTATTTTTCTATGTCTAATGTATGAAATTATTGATTCTAGGTCATGCAAAATTGTGCCTTGATTTGTTGAAAATTAATTAATGTTTCTATCTAGATGAATATTGCATGCACTACTCATGCATAACATGTATTGAATAGTCCTAGTGGTGAACTCATTGAAGCTCTCCCATAAAAACCCATTTTTCCATTGAGTGGGTAAATGCTTGAAATTTACTTGCTAGGGCATCAAATTTTGGCCTCCTTAGGAACAAGTTTGACTATCTTAAATCATCCTTGACTCCATTCTCCCAAAGGACAAGGCACTGGTCAAGTTGTTTGGTGATCATCTCTTACTTTAATCCATTTTTCTTCCCTATGAATTTCGATTCTTTCAAGGCTAGGGCAGAGAACTAGGGCTTAGGGCGAAATTCTAGGGAAGAGGTATTCTGGTGATTAGAGAGCCTTAACGTCAAGAGGATAGGGTTTGCCACAAAAGCTATCATTTTGGTGGGCATCCACTCCAATTCCATCCATAATTTTTTTTGCCCTAGGTGGTTGCCTTAATAGGGAAACCCTAGTCTTTCTTCCCTCAACTTAAGGACTTTATTAAAGGTTTCATGAGCCTTGGCTTAGCTAACATACATTACAATAAACCTTTTCTCCTTGCCTTGATCTTGAGTTGCTCCAAGACTCGTCAAATCAATCAAACCCTGGGTCTTGAGTGTTTATTTCTGGTAGCATCAGATGTGCTCTAAGTCTCAAATTGCAGGGAGGCTTGGGCACATGTATTCCAAAGATCCCAGAAAGCATTTTGGGAAATTCCACCCAGAGACAGTTTTATTAAAATAATTAGTTATTTTTAAAGGGACCCTAAATCTAAACTTATGAAAATAAAATAATTAAAGGGTATTAATATAAACTGTGGGTGTAACTTCTAGAAGAAGACGAGGATCAAGCAAAAATGATCTTAGCCATTGATTAGCTTCTAATCTGGGTCATTGAATGTCAATGAGGAGATTATTTAAGGAGGCTTGAGGGTCACTTGGAAATACACACAGAGAGTTTAGAAGTTCAATTTTCTGAAGCAGAGCAGAGGAGCTGCTCAGATAATTTCGATAGTGAGCTTTTATAGTGAGGGGCAGGGACAGTTGTGTTGGAGTATCTTCTCCGGAGTCCAAGATATGCAGCAGAGAAGTAGAGAGACACCAAGAGGAGGCAGCATAGACCCAGGAGGGCTTGAAGTTGGGCTAGAAGGGCCCACGCAGTGCTTGACGCAGAGCAAGAAGGGCTCACGTAGAAGCAGTGCAGTCTTCCAACAGAAGTCCGAGATTTGTCGGGGAATCGACATCTGAGCCTGGAGGGTTGACGTCAGAGCTCCAACAGGCAAGTAGACCCAGTGCAGAGTTGACGCAGGGCCAACGCAGAGATAGCCAGGGATAGTTGGTTCAGATGCCAGATCAACCGGGCCTTGCTGGGTAGAGTGAGGTAATCTCACTAAGTTTTTCTACTAGTTTATTTCTTTGTAACTGGATTTCCATAAGGGCATCCATAGTTGTATTAAGAAACTAGTGCTTAATAATGTAAAACCCTCAAAGTTGTTGCACCAATTTTCCCGCATTGGGTTTTTCCCGGGGCATTTGTCCAAAAAATACTGGCACTTATGTGTATCTTTCTCTATTGTTTTGTTCTTGTTTTGGGCAAATCAATTAATTAAGTGAAGGTTGCAGTTGTATTAGCTTTGATATTTGTTGTAGGAAGCAGTAGACAATTTGTTTTAGTAATTAACAAATAGGAGAAGTTTAATCAGTTGTTGCAGTAGTAGTTTCGGGTGGGATTCTTGAATTTTTACATGGTATCAAAGATAGTGCAAGTGAAGCAAGAAGAATAGTGCCAGAGAACCCAACGCTGAGCAGAAGAGGGAGATCAAAAAAGCTGCAGGAAGCAGCAGTTAGAAACCCCAAAAGGTTTGCACAGTCCTAGCCGGAGGGCTGAATTTTGAGGTAGTCTCTCTCTAAGTGAGTCGACAAAGAGAAGGGCTTCCAGATCGAGATCTTGCCCTGGCAGAGGGAGCAACGCTGAAGCCTCAGCGTAAGGAGAAGCTGGTGGGACGTAGTCTTTTCTGCAGGCCATTTTGCTGGGTAGAAAGATGTCAGAAGAGAAGAGAATCACAGTGAGGGAAATTTTTCCTTAGTAAGACTTCCTGCCAAGAAGTCTGTTTTCTCATTGGCTGAGCAACAACAGTGAGAAGTAGAGATGATATTTTCAACATTTGTGGCAGGGATGGCAACCAATGGATCGAGGGATCATGATAGGTTGGATGAGCATCCAACTATGTCCTCTAGAAGGCAAGGATGTCATTCCTTCTAGATGAGCATGTCCTCAAGACATATGTCAATAGTGTGGTGGCTGTGCTTGCAGATGCAAATCCGTTGAAGAAGTAACAAGATGAAATGGCTAAGGAAAAAAGAATGATCCTCGACAGAGTGAAGGATCATGTTGTTTGTCACATCGCTAGCAGAGGGACTGCTAAGGAGATGTGGGATGCGTTGTCTACGCTATATCAGGGATCTTCCGAGCAACGAAAGATGTACCTTGAGTAGAAACTGAGATATGCTCAGATGCAGAAGGGGGAGCGTGTGGATCCATTCCTCACAAAGCTTCAAGAGACTCGTGATGAGTTATCTATTGTGGGGTCTACACATTAAGACTCAGAGTTGCTTAGACTGGCCCTCAATTCTGTCTCAGATGAGTGGCAAGTCTTTGTCCAGAGCATCCTGGGCAGGGCGACTTTACCGAATTGGGATGAGATGTGGGAAGCGCTCAAGAAAGAGGAGTTGAGGAGAGACTTGGTCAAGTGTAAACTTGACGGAAGCAACAGTAGTGGGTCGAAGCCCAAGGAGGAGGAGGAGAATGCAACCCTTGCATCTAAGGGGCAACAGGAGCAGCGGGGGTGGAAGAAGGATGTCTCAAAGATAAAGTGCTTCAGGTGTGGTGAGATGGGTCACTACGCTACACATTGTCCTCTCAGGAAGAAGTAAAAAGATGAGAAGAACGATCTGAAGGCTGCACCCGCTAAGATCTAAGAGGAGTAATTCAACATGACAGCAGAGATACCTCCAGGAGGGAGGTGGGCTGATTTTGAGTTGTAGTTCGAAAGAGCTACAGATGGGCAGGATCCTTGAGGAGCCCACCTCTTGGATCAATTCCTTTCTACGGGAGCCCAGATCAGAAGTAGCAGGATGGACTAGTGTCAGATGGTTCTAAGGAGTGTTGGAGAGATAGTTGCAGTGGCTAGGAGTGCCAGAGACTGAGCAGCAGAGCAGAGTTGGCAGCAGTGCAGATGGCACAGAGTAGAGGTCAACAACAATGCAGAAGATTTAGAGGGTCAGTGCAGAGACTAGCAGCAGTCAGGCTCCAACATTCACATGGTATCATACTAAACACAGTTAGTTCAGTAATTTGGGATGTTTTTCCATTGTTGATGTAGTAGTAGCAACAGTTTGCAGTGCAGAGGCAGTTGGCAGTGGCAGTGCCAACAGTAACACGGATGCAAAAATTCAGAGGGAGTTGCAGTATGGATGCAATGTTGACAATGGTAGGGTCAGTAGCAGTACATATGTATCATTTGTGCAGTAGTTGGTGGACAACATGTCAAACATCAACAACGCAGAGGATGATGTTATGAAGTCAGGGTGATGCTTCAGTGGGAGGCATTGATAGAGCACATTCCTCGCTAAGGGAGTGTTGATTTCTGGTAGCATCAGATGTGCTCTAAGTCTCAAATTTTACAGAGAGACTTGGGAACATGTATTCTAAAGAACCCAGAAAACGTTTTTGGAAATTCCACCCAGAAACAGTTTTATTAAAATAACTAATTATTTCTAAAGGGACCCTAAGTCTAAACTTAGTAAAATAAAATAATTAAAGGGTATTAATATAAACTGTGGGTGTAACTTCTAGAAGAATACGAGGATCAAACATAAATGATCGTAGCCATTGATTAGCTTCTAATCTGGGTCGTTGAATGTCCATGAGGATATTATTTAAGAAGGCTTGAGGTTCACTTGGAAATACACACACAGAGTTTAGAATTCAATTTTTTGAAGCAGAGCAGAGGAGCTGCCGGGAGAATTTTGATAGTGAGCTTTTACAGAGAGGGGCAAGGATAGTTGGGTTGGACTATCTTTTCCAGAGCCCATGATATGTAGCAAAGAGGCAGAGGAACACCAGGAGGGATTGACACTGGGCCAAAAGGACCCACGCAATGCTTGACGCAAAGCCAGAAGGGCTCACGTAGAAACAATGCAGTCTTCCAACAAAATTCTGAGATTTTCCGTGGAATTGACATCTAAACCTGGAGGGTTGACGTCAGAGCTCCAAGAGGCAAGTAGACCCAGCACAAAGCTGACACGGAGCCTTTGATGCCTACACAAAGATAGCCGGGGATAGTTGGTTCAACTGTCGGATCAGCCAGGACTTGCCAAGTAGATATTGGTAATCTCACTAAGTTTTTCTACCAGTTTATTTCTCTGTAAGTGGATTTCCATAAGGGCATCCAAATTTGTATTCAAAAATTATTGCTTAATAATATAAAACCCTCAGAGCTGTTGCACCGGTTTTCCTGCATTGGGTTTTTTCCGGGGACATTTTTCCAAAAAATATTGTGTCACTTATGTGTATCTTTCTCTATTGTTTTGTTCTTGTTTTGGAAAATCAATTAATTAAGTGAAGGCTGCAGTTGTATTAGCTTCGATATTTGTTGTAGGAAGTAGTAGATAATTTGTTTCAGTAATTAGCAAATAGGAGAAGTTTAATCAGTTGTTGCAGTAGTAGATTCAGGTGGGATTCTCGAATTTTCACATTGAGCTCTTGTTTCTAGGATTATTTATATAAAGAGAATTGCTTCCTTGTGAAGCCTTGGACCAAAATTGTGTTTTTCTTGAAGACCTCCTAGTGAGATCATTTCTTACTTTAAACCTAGAATACCAATTATAAGTGATCTCTTTCATACCGGGACTCTTCCCATCAGTGAAAGTCTGTAAATAGCAGGGGATTTTGCCTATGGTGACAGTGGGCCACTACCCCATTGTTGCTTATAGGTCTAGTTTATACCTTGTAGGGTTTCTCTCTCCAAGGTCTACTAGATTTTGTGGCAACAGTACTCAAGGATACTTTTTGGTGGGGAGGGCAATGGAGTGGTAAGGATTATCTAAAACATGAAGAGGAAAACATTAATGGACAAGCACTGAAAGGTCAGGTCTAGGAGCATACAAGTGCTTATCTTGTGCCTTTTTCTAGTTTCTAGTTTGACAATAAACAATGATTTAATTGTGTTCTAAACATAGTACTGCTAATCTGCCATCGATATTTATTCTATCGCAAGTCTATATAATTAATCAGGAACAATCAAGAGGCAAATATAATGGTGGTGACATGCTACTCTGATTATACTCAGCTAAGTTTAGATTCTATCTTATGATCATTTTATGACCACGCACAAAAAGTATATGGGAATGCTCTCATCATATGATTACGCATTAGAAAACACTAACACGGCTTGTACTTCCACGTATCGTCAAGTATATTTTGGAAGTCCATCATAGGTTATCCTCACCTTAGGTAAACAAGTCGACCGCCTTGTATACTGTGATACACTAAACACACCATTCGAGGAGATTGCATGCCCATACATAAATCCTTGTTTCTCCAAGGTGGTATATTAAAGTTCATAGTTTCTTGGTAAACCTTTACGCCTAGATTACCCTCTTTGATTTTTTTTTGGTGTTAATTTTTAAAATTTATTAAACCAGCATGGAAGAACAACACCCTACACTCTGGAATTCGCGTATAATGTAAAATAAGCTTCCTCTTCCACCCAAGGCAACTCCTAGCCATTGTTATAAGCACAAAAATATGCAAATTACCAAATCTAGTATTTCAAGTGCCATTACTTCTAGTCCTCCACCTAAAATATATCCACTAGAACCATCTTTTTCTGTGAGTACCCATTAGTTATTTTAATTTCCTAAGTTCAGACTTACAGACCCATTAAAAATAATCAATTATTTTAATAAAAATGTCTCTATGTGGAATTTCCCAAAACGATTTCTGGGTATTGGAGAATGCATGTGTCTAAGCTTCCCTGCAAATTTTGAGACTTAGAGCACATCCGATGCTACCAGAAATCAACATACAATATTTACAAAATTAAATTTACAAGCTCTTGTTAGCCTATAATTTCTTTTTAGCCCAAAATCAAATAATAATTTTGAAAAATGTTTTTTGAATAAATGACCATGGATGAAAAATTTCGAAAGATGTATTGGTTAAAACCCTTCTGCAAAATCAATTACCACAATGAAATCTCAGAGCCCAAACATAGTTAGCGTCTCCCCACAGTCTGTGAACTTGGAGCCCAGGGGCTAGAAAACTTGTAAATCTCTATAATTTTCTCAAAATAAAATTATTAGATCATATGGTGAATCAGATCACCTAAGATAGCATGTACCAATAGAATTTTCTTATTACTAACAAATGAAATAACAATTTATAAACATTTAGCACAATATAGAATCACACATACAACAGATCAGCAGAAGAATAACACCATGAACTAAACCCCAAAGTCTTTCTATTATGATAAAAAATGTTCCTAGCAGAGCAATAACTCAAGCTTTATTGTCAAACAATGGATTTGCAAGAAATCATGTTTTCTGGTTGAGTATATCACATTTTTTAAATGACTTGAATTTTATAATTATTAGAGTTATTGAACACTCTAATACTTATTGTTGAAGTCGACATAATCATGGTCAACAAAGGAAATATTCAATCTATTATAACGTGTTCGTATTTTGCAAGCTAAACTTGAACTTCTTTAAGCTCAATCACAACTCCCAAATGATAAAGTACGACTCAAGAATCAACAACTTCTACAAGATTATGAACTAGTCTTTATTTAGAATGACCCCTTATTTGAATTTGAAGTCCATCAATTTCAAATTCCGTATTCCAATCAATAATGAGCATGGGATCAACATAGTAGTGCAACTACAAATGATGATTCAAATGAAGTCTTAAATGAACCTAAATTTCAAGAATCCAATGATAAAAACTTTTCAATGGTGCAACAACATAAAATAAGTCAAATTTCTCAAATTTTCAAGCAAAAAATTCAAAATATTCATTGAAAGCCTAACATTATGCCTAACCCTGACAACAAACACAGAATGGGGTTTGAATATGATAAAGAAGTTACCTTTCATATTATCAACTATTCCAAACTTATCCTCTTTCAAAGTGAAAAATGTATTCAAGAAGATTTTGCTTCACCTATTTCAATTCAATAGAAAAATGTCAAGTGCCAACATTGTCATTGAATTGGTCGCATGGTGAATCAATTTTTTGATCTCCATCCTTGTCTTCATTGTGGAAAGACAAATTATCATTCAAATAAATATCAAAAGAATACAAAGGCTATGAAATCGATAATTCATTATGGGTAGATAAGTTCTCAATGATGGAATCAACAAGTCAAGAAGTTGCATAAGTATTACTATCAAGTCTAGACATAGGTAAAGAAATATTTGCATAAACAAGCTATAAAATTAGAGTATTTCAAATAATTTGTGAATGATTATTATGGACATGACTAGGGCCCATTCAAAACATTGAAGATTGAGTACATTGATAAAATGGTACTCCCTTCACCTCAAAGGGGGTATGTTGATGAAAGAAAGATGTTTAGTGGTCAACCAAAACCGTCACATTAACCAAATCAAGTTGGTTAGTGGTCAACCAAACCATCACATTGGTCAAATCAAAATAGTTAGTGGATAGCCAAAAACCACTAGATAGAGTAACGAATCATTGAAAAATAGAAGAATCCAAAATATTGAGCTTGGAACTCTTCAACAATCTTCTCTCCTTGAACTTAACATGGGGAATATTAATGATGATAGTCAAGGTTCAAGCATTGAAGTCTTATAAATAAAACTCAATCATAATTTGGAAATTTTAGCATGACAACTAGTCTCCTCAGTCATTCATTAGGATATTATTCAACATTTAATTGTGTCTAAATTAAAAGAGTACTTCAATTATACTATTTGATCACTAACAACAAAATGGTGATCTTATTTTTTGAATGATTAGTAGAAGATGTTAGTTTCTTCCAACCAAATTACTTGAGAAATGATCAAGTAATTAGGGAATGTTAATACATGGCAATAGTTCATTTCTATAAATTATACTCTCTTTAGAAGTTCATTTCATATGAACCACTCAACATCTATATTTGATGATTCTTCAAGCATGTCTTCATCAAAGCTCAGTTTTGAAGTTTTGAAGATTAAAGATGACACTAGTCTATGCACTAGTTCATATTTCATTATTAGTATAAATTTTTAGACTTGTGATTAAAGGGAAAATGTTAGGTTATGAATCCCTAGATAATCACAAATTATATGATCACTCATTTAAAAGTTGTCATCCTTATCCTTGATGGGGTACTAGTGTGTTGGCACTCTTTAATTTACAAGGTGATTACATCCATGTACTATAAATTGATACCATAGAATAAAGATGGCATGAAGCCTTTTTAAGAAAGTTCTTGTCTCGTGTTATATTTGTTAACATCTACATGGGCATTGTTGAGAATGAGACTATTTTAAGAGTTAATGAATGATCATTCCCTTACCATGCCTCCTATTGTTGCATCCACCATCCAAAGTAATTATTGCAATAGCTCTAATATGATTATCTTATGGTCAATTTCATGGTGATATTGTTGTTCTTACATAAAATTACTTTCGTAATGTAGCTCCAGTCAAAACTTATGTGATTGAAGAGTTGATCGTGTTAATAAATAGAACACAAAACCAGAACTTGATAGAAAAGGCTTTAATACATATTCAACATATATATTCATCCAATGATATTAATATCTAGTTCATGTATTTGATTGTCCCTAGATCCAAATCTCACCAACAACTCATTATTGGATAATGATAACACCCCATCTATAGTTAAAGAAGACAACTTATGCTCATATTTCTTGCAATAGTATAATTTCCAAATAATTTGTATTCCACAATTGGATATATGCCATTTTTTTTTCACTAGCTAGGTCATATTTGGAAGTTATGTTTTTGTCAGCTATATATTTAGACATTGTTATTTAAAACTTACTTGACACTCTCTTAGAAATAAATAATATTGTAGAAATATCGTAGTTGATTATGATGCAGACAACATGCCTTTGGAATGTACTTTAAATTTTACACCGAAATAGAAAGTACAATTTTATTTTTTTAGGAGGGATGAGATAAGGAAGATAATTCATAAAAAGGTAATTTTGGACATTGTGATTTTAAAGAGGCTCGCGATTTAGCATTCACCCCTCCCCACTCTCCCACCCACCTCAGTCACAAGTTTGAATAATTATACCAATAAGGCAACATGGACTAAAGCATAAACTAGTATCATATTTATTCTTCAATCCAAACCTTTATAATTGAGCTTCAATGAAGATATATTTGTTGAAAGTTTAGGTAGCTCGGAGGGTGTCTCTTAGTGGAGAAAACCCACAAATAGGATTTTGTTGGGCAAAGTACCCAAGTGTTTGGGTTTTGGACCCAAAGTGGTGGGCTTGGAACCCAAGGATATTATTACTATATTCTAATTAGATGTTGAGGAGACTCTTCGTGGATAAAGAGGGTTCCTAAGGAACCTTTTAGAAAGCCATAAATAAAGGCCATTGGAGAGGCCAATTCAGAAGAGAGAAGGACATCACTTGAAGAGGATATTTTCTCTAAAAGAAGACCCGCAACTATCCAAGAAGGTCGAGTTGGAGATCTCTCAATCAAATCATGTGAGCCGAAGTCTCTCCAAGGGAGTTTTAAATATGTCTAAGGTCACAAGGAGATGATCCAAGGGCTGAAGTTATTGTTAGAAGGCTCCAAGTAGGGTCGGGTACTCCAAGAGGAGGTCGAGGTCTGTACTAGCCTAATAGACCCTTCCTATAGTGGAATAGAACTTTGTCTGCAAGGCTAAGGAAAGTAAAAGCCCTCCATTGTGGACCAAGAGTTGAAAGTAGACAAAATAAAACCTAGAACAATCCTAGCCATGGTTGGTTAGTGTAGACTAAAGTTAGGGCTGCAATTAAATGGAAACAAGGAGCATGGATTAGAGATGGTCGAGGTCAAGAAGAGACAACTGCAGCTGTAACGCCACCTCCCACATTTACCCACTTTCACCGGCCTACTAGGGTAAACATGAGATAAGGGCTACTACGACTTGACTCAACCTCCTAAGTACAGCTAAAGAAGCGAAATCGGCAACTGGAACCTCATTGACCTTCCTCAGGAGTTACAAGGCACCCAAGAGCTAAACAACCACTCACAGTGACCAAATATTGAGCTGGAATGACTTTTTGCTGACCTGGGTTCCCAACCGCATGTATGACAAGGCCTCCATGCGGTTGAGGGTCTCCAACCACATTAATAAGCCTACCAGGGAGTGGTTATGACCCAAATCCTTCAATTCAAAGGGTGCGGTCCCATATTCTGAGCCACCATTTTAGGCTAGCCTCTAGACCACTGCCCAGAACTCAATGAGACTTTCCAAAATGATAAATAACATAAAGAAAAAGTAATTTATATAAAACTTGATCAAGAAATTGACCTAAATAGCCCTAACCATGACAGTCATTTCATCAAACATATCGTGAACATGTAATTTATAGGTCATGCATGCATATCTGAACATAGGGGTATGAAACTTATCAGAGACTCACCAATAATGTCTAATGCCCTATCATAATAGCTACAATAACATTTGTTAGCTCATGCATTCATTAATCATTCATCAACTAATTAAACATATCAAGAGCCATGGCTAGAACCTGTTATGGAACCATGCTTATAACCAACATATAACCAGAATAATAACCATGGTAGAATATCCATCAAAGCCACATAATAACAAGCAAAAGTACTCATGAAATACAATAGGAAAATAGTTCTTATTATCATATGCAAAAGTCAACCAAGTTAGGGACTTCCACATACCACTCGACCATAGATTGAGCTGAACCAAATCTTTCTTTCAGTCAATCACCCTCGTGCTATATTCCAAGCACGAATGTGGGATCTTGAGTATGGAGCATGATTGTTTAGAGGTCTTTGTTTCAGCCGAATGTATACCCCAGGAAGTTTGTACACACCTCCACGCGGGGGGTTCGGGGGGGGCCTACCCCCCCTGGCTGGGGGGTCCAAGGGCCAGCGGTCCCCCGGCGGGGGTTTCGGGGGCAGCACCCCCAAAGCTAAAAACATATGCAAAATTGCCTTGTAAAAGTATAGTAATTTCTAGTCAATCTGGGCCGTTCATTAGGCAGATGATCTAACAGTAGAACTTATGTTTAGTTTAGGGTTTTTTTTCCCTAGAAGGAAACCCCTCTCTTTGTATGAGGGCATTGTATTGAGTCTGGGTAATAGATGTGTATTCTTCATGCGAGAAACAGAGAGGTGAGATTGTGAGAGAAAACAGAGGATATTACAGTGGATCTGTTGTAGGTTGTGTCTCTTCATTTTTGCTAGATAATAGAAAGGAAGGGCTGGCTGTTCGGGTTGGACATAGCCCAAACTGGGTGAACCACATATATCTGTGTCTCTCTTGCTTTATGCGTTTTTTGTGTTTATATTTCTGCAATATTTTATGTGTTCCATTGCTCCGTAATATATAATTTTCTAACAACTGGTATCAGAGCCGAAGGTCTATTTGTCTGATAAAGATGCAGGAAAGAAGGGTTCCTCGTTCGAGTGGGAGCAATGGCAGAAGATGGTAAGTTTACGGTCGAAAAATTTAACAGCCAAAACTTCTCAATATGGAAGATGCAGATGGAAGATTATCTGTATCAGAAAGATCTGTACCTACCATTGAGCGGAAAAACAAAGAAGCAGATGGCTATGACAGATGAAGAATGGAACCTTCTCGATAGAAAGGCACTCAGAACAATACGATTGTGCCTCGCTGCGTCAGTCGCCTTCAACATTTCGAAGGAAACAATGATAGAGGGTTTGATTCAGGCGTTGTCGAAACTATATGAAAAACCCGCGGCCTCAAACAAGGTATTTCTTATGAAACGATTATTTAATATGAAGATGTCGGAAGGTGGATCTGTTGCAGACCATTTAAATGATTTTAATATAGTTACAAGTCAGTTAAGTTCTGTAGGGGTAAACTTTGAAGATGAAGTTAGAGCTATGTTATTCTTGTGCTCATTGTCAAAGAGTTGGAATGGTTTAGTAATGGCCATTAATAACTCTGTTTCTGGATCTATTACTTTAAAGTTTGATGATGTTGTCGGTGCTATCCTTAGTGAGGAAATGTGACGGAAAAGCTCTGGTGAGACATCAGGTAATGCTTTGAGTGCAGAGTCTAGGGGAAGAAAAATGGAAAGAGGAAAGAGCTCAGGATATCGCAGTAAATCAAGGAAAGGCAGATCCAAGTCCATATCAGGGATAGTGTGCTGGAAATGCGGAAAGAAAGGACACCTAAAGAAAGAATGTAGATCTCGGAAGGGAAAAGAAGGAGATGCACAGCAAGAAAACAATCATGAAGCAAATGTGACAGGTGAGGTGTTACAAGATGCTTTGATTCTTTCTTTCGAAAATATTATTGATTCCTGGGTGGTAGATTCAGGGGCCTCATTCCATGCCACACCTGATAAGAAATACTTTCATGACTATGTTCAAGGAGGTTTTGGACAAGTCCGTTTGGGTGATGATAAACCCTCTAAAATTGTTGGAATGGGTAAGGTTCTTGTAAAACAACAGAATGGAAACCAGTGGATACTAAAGGAGGTAAGGCGTGTTCCAGATCTAAATAAAAATCTGATTTCAACGGGGCAGTTAGGCGGTGAAGATTGTGTGACAACTTTCACAGATAAATCTTGGAAGGTCACCAAAGGAGCCCTTGTAATAGCAAAAGGTGAAAAGGCTGGTACATTGTATTTATGCAATGGTATTTCTAACTATGTTAATGCTTTAACTTCCAAAGGAGCAGATGCAGCATTATGGCATCATAGGCTCGGACACATGAATGAGAAGGGGATGAAGATTCTTCACTCAAAGAATTTGTTTCCGGGTTTGAAGAATGTTGATTTGGACTTCTGTGAGAATTGCATTTAAGGAAAACAGAAGAGAGTAAGATTTCTCAAAGTTGGGAAAGAAAATAAGAGCGAAAAATTAGAGCTTGTGCATACAGATATATGGGGACCTGCTCAAGTATCATCTCTCGGTGGCTCTCCTTATTATGTTACTTTTATTGATGATGCGACTAGAAAAACTTGGATTTATTGTATTAAGGACAAATCTGATGTATTTGATACCTTCAAGAAATGGAAAGCTTTGGTTGAGATTGAGACAGGAAAGAAATTGAAGTGTCTCAGATCAAACAATGGAGGTGAATATTGCAGCAACAACTTTGATAGGCACTGTTCAGAGCATGGAATTCGCAGAGAGAAGACAGTTCCAAGAACACCACAAGAAAATCGTGTGTCAGAAAGGATGAATAGAAGAATCATGGAGCATGCAAGGTGCATGAGATTGCATGCAAGATTGCCTTTACAATTTTGGGAAGATGTTGTAGATACTGTTGTTTATCTAATAAACAGAGGGCCTTCAATTTCCTTGGATGGTGGTGTTCCAAAGGAAGCATGGATAGGTAAAAAGGTAAACTACTCCTTTTTAAAGACTTTTGGTTGTGAGGCCTTTGTCCATATTAATAAAGAAAATAGAACAAAGCTTGAGGCAAAGTCAAAGAAACGTACCTTTATTGGATATGGTGTTAATGATTTTGGTTATCGCTTATATGATTACGAAAATCACAAAATCATTAGGAGCAGAGATGCAATATTCAATGAAAAGGTCTTGTATAAGAATCAGTTACAAGAAAAGAAACAGGAAAAAGAGAACAAGGAATACGCAGTTCTTAATGAAACCACTGAAAAAGTAAAGGTGCCTAAAAATAATAATAATCAACAACAGGCACCCCAAACACCTGAAAGTGGTGTTAGAAGATCTACTAGGATAAGTAGACCCCCTGAACGATACTCTCCTTCATTATATTATTTATTGTTGACTGATTCTGGTGAACCCGAAAGTTATGAAGAAGCAATGCAGGTTGAAAGCATGAAGAAGTGGGAGGTAGCCATGGAAGAAGAGATGGACTCCTTAATGCATAACCAGACTTGGGACTTAGTCAGGTTGCCTGCAAGAAAAACTACATTGAGCAATAAATGGGTTTACAGGCTGAAGGAAGAAGGTGGAGGAAAACAGAGGTACAAAGCTAGACTTGTGGTGAAGGGGTTTGCACAGAAGAAAGGTATTGATTTGGATGAAATATTTTCTCCTGTTGTTAAAATGACTTCAATCAGAACTATTCTAAGTCTAGTAGCAGTTGAAGATTTGCATCTTGAGCAGTTAGATGTAAAGACAGCCTTTCTCCATGAGGATTTGGAGGAAGATATATATATGCAGCAGCCACAAGGACATGAGGTAAAAGGGAAGGAGAAACTAGTGTGCAGGTTGAAGAAGAGCTTGTATGGCTTAAAACAGGCTCCAAGGCAGTGGTATCTAAAATTTGACAAGTTTATGTCTGAACAAGGTTATACTAGATATCACTCTGATCATTGTGATTATCTGAAAAAGCAAAATGATGGCAGCTATATTATATTGTTATTGTATGTAGATGACATGCTTGTTGCAGGGTCTAACATGCAGGAAATAAATGTGCTCAAAAGAAAATTGGCAAAATCATTTGCAATGAAGGATTTGGGAGCTGCAAAACAAATCCTTGGTATGAGAATAACTAAAGACAATAAAAATCGCAAATTAACATTGTCTCAGAATGAGTACATACAAAAGGTGCTGAAAAGATTTAATATGCACAATGCAAAACCAGTTACTACACCTTTTGCTAGCCATTTAAAACTTAGTAAGGAAATGTGCCCAAAGACCCAAGAAGACATGGATTATATGTCTAAATTTCCATATGCATCAGCAGTTGGAAGCTTAATGTATGCAATGGTCTGCACAAGGCTTGATATTGCACATGCAGTGGGAGTTGTAAGCAGGTACATGAACAATCCAGGAAAGGAACATTGGATTTCAATGAAATGGATTCTCAGATATTTGAAAGGTACCACAAATCAAGCATTATGCTTTGGTGGTTCAAACATTTCTCTACAGGGACATGTTGATGCAGATATGGTAGTTGACAGAGATAATAGGAGGAGCACTATAGGATACATATTTATTGTAGGTGGAACAACTGTCAGTTGGGTTTCAAAAATCCAAAGTGTTGTTGCCCTTTCAACAACAGAAGCAGAGTATGTTGCTGCTACAGAGGCTAGTAAAGAAATGATTTGGTTACAAAGGCTTATGGGTGAATTGGGTAAGGAGCATGATATGGCCACATTATACAGTGATAGCCAAAGTGCCATTCATCTTGCAAAGAACTCAGCATTTCATTCCAGGACTAAACACATACATCTCAAGTACCATTTCATACGATCAGTGTTGGAAGATGGAGAGTTGAAGCTAGAAAAGATACACACTAGCCAGAATCCTGCAAATATGCTAACAAAGTTGTAACCAGGGAAAAACTGAGAATATGCTCAGTTTCAATTGGTCTTCAAGGATGACGATGAAGATTAGAAACAGCCAAGTCCAAAGAGGAGTCATTGTCCACCAAATGAAGCAGCGGTGGAGTTGCTACAATCATTCTCCAAGTGGGAGATTGTTGAGTATGGAGCATGATCGTTTAGAGGTCTTTGTTTCAGCCAGATGTATACCCTAGGAAGTTTGTACACCCCTCCACGCGGGGGGGACTTGTCCCCCCCGCGGGAGTTTGGGGGGGGCCTACCCCCCCCCCCCCCCCGGCTGGGGGGTGCGAGGGCCAACGGTCCCCCGGCGGGAGTTTCGGGGGCAGCGCCCCCGAAGCTAAAAACAAATGTAAAATTGCCTTGTAAAAGTATAGTGATTTCTAGTCAATTTGGGCCATTCATTAGGCGGATGCTCTGATGGTAGAACTTATGTTTAGTTTAGGGTTTTTTGCCCTAGAAGGCAACCCCTCTCTTTGTATGAGGGCATTGTATTGATTCTAGGTAATAGATGTGTATTCTCCATGCGAGAAACCTAGAGGTGAGACTGTGAGAGAAAACAGAGGATATTACAGTGGATCTGTTGTAGGTTGTGTCTCTTCATTTTTGCTGGATAATAAAAAGGAAGGACTAGCTGTGCGGGGTGGACATAGCCCAAACTGGGTGAGCCACGTATATCTGTGTCTCTCTTGTTTTATGCATTTTCTGTGTTTATATTTCTACAATATTTTATGTGTTCCATTGCTCCATAATATATAATTTTCTAACATGGGACTCAAGACATAAACAACCAGGGTGTCGCAGAGATTAAAACACCTCCACCCTCATGCTCTCGCAATATTGTCAAAACATCTCAAGAGATGAGATAAGAAAAATGAAATATAAACAACCATGTTTTCCTAGATATTAAAGCACCTCCACCCTCAGGATATCGTAATCCGGCCAAAACCGATCAAGAGACCACTAAGCCCAAAACAAGCTTGGTGCCTCAAAATTTCCTCACTATTGCCTTTAGGAATTTTCCTATCTCCACCCACCTATTGAGGGTTTCCTGGAGATTAAACCACCTCCACCCCCAACCCTTGGGAACTTTCCTAAGACCACCTCACCCAGTTCCAAAACCATCTAGAAATCCAAAGGTCAACCAAATAAAAGAAACCCATCACACCATGGTTATCCAGAAATGGAAAGACAAGGCTAAAACCATTGTCACACCTGATAAAACCCATGCCAATGACAACAAAAGAACCAAATACACAAATTCATGTACCATGCATTCACGAACCGGTAGGATATCACACATACAACATGTTACCTACAAAATCCTCCTTCTAAAGTTATTGATCCAACCTTCTCCTTGGTTTCCTTGCTTGTCCTTTTCCTTCCTTTCCTTTCCTTGTATTTCCTTTTCTTGCTTTCTTCCTCCTTTTCGTGCTCTTCTCTCTCTTTCTCTGAAACTAATTCCAAAGAAAAAATTGACAATATTATCCTTAGAAGTCTTTTTATCATTGAGGCCTCTATTTTCTTCATTTTCCTATATTTTTCTTTCAATTTCCTCTCATGCAAATTTGTGACCTTTCATCTCCCTTTTCTCCTATTTTCCTTTATTTCTCATAAATAAATTCCAATTAATTCCTCTTTACCTTTGCCAATTTCCTTAGCCATGAAAAATTGAAATGACACCCACTAGGATGATTTTTCCAACATTCAACTTGGAATACATGTCCCATTAACTTGGTCTTCTTTTTCCTTTATTAACTTTATTACATGAACTTTTAACTTGGGGTCATTACAAACCCCTACCCCTTAGGGGAACACTATAATCGGTGTTCTATGACACACATGACCAACAAATCGCTGAAAACACAACATACTTCCCATGGATATTTATAAATCCATCACATTGTAGTATTTACAATGACATCCTATTGAAAACATGACAATCTTATTATGTACTAGAGCTTTATAATATATCTCATTACGATATTTACAATAACAACCACATATACTTTTTATGCACATTTCCTTCAACCAACAAATAAACATATTGCTCATGGAGATTTATAAATCCAACTCGATACAATATTCACAATAAATACACACACATATATATACATATGCACATTTTCTCTAACCAGCAAATAAAAGGATACGATGTCTGCATCTGCAACAAGGGAATCCAGAGGCTCACACCTGCACCCTCAAAGTAATACCAGGATTCTCCTCTTTCCCAGGAAATCTAGAATCCACTGCCAAAGTCAAATCTGCATCCAATGTCTAAGACTATGATTCTTGTGCTACTTGTTCCCTTAGTAAACAATTATTGGATCATTGTTCTAAGGCACACTCCCAATATGCATATGATCTCATCTGGCAATGCTAATGACCAAAACCAATCATATTCCCTGGCCTTCCCTTCTCTGTTACACGGTCCCTTGGGCAATCTAATCACCCTCTTCCATGCAATCACTCACCTTCCGAGTTCCTCGACATCCCCTTCCTGGGAGATCCATCCCTTGGCAAGGTTTCCTTGCATTGGAAGGTCCACAAACTAAGGCATACCCTTGCCTCAAAACCATCATATCAGTCATAACATGTTCATCGCAATCAATGTACACTGTTGGGTACCAGTGTCCCACAATGGCCCTACTCTTGAACGCTTTACTATCATATTGTTCCTATTCCATTTCATTTTTGTTGTTGTTGCTAATTCTTGCAGTCAGTTTCAACCACCCAAACCAGGCATTTCCCTGCTTTCCTATACCAAACACATAATTTCCATTAGACTAAAATAAATCGAAATAAATTGAAATCATACCTCATTGGTGGCCCGTCAATAAAGTACTCTTGCAATTATGTTTATTTCTTGTCACAACAAGTCAAAATAACTCTTCGATCAAATCATCATGTATAAACATATCATGTTTGGTTAGCTCAAATGCAACCATCATAAATCAGAATCATAGATCACATGCATAATCAAAACTGAAATAAAATATCGATACTTATCTTTCGAATGGTTCTTTGCTTTTGTCTTTGTTCTTTGTCCTTTTTATACACATTGAATCTGTTGCCAAACCTGGAAAGCACCTAGTGCCTTCTCTTCTCCTTAACTATGTACTGTTAATTTTAGGTATGTTCTATGCTTACAGCAATTTATTTCAATTTTCACAGTTAGCTCAATATCTTTTCCAGATTAGCAATCACATCAGTGTAAAGTAAACTGCAGATAGAACATAAACATAAATGGGAGAAGACAAGCCAAAACAAGACGACACAAGATGTGGCGCTAGCTAGGGACAAACCCTAATGTGGGGAAACCCTTGATCAATTCTTCTTATATGTTCTTCAATAGTTCAGCAGAGAGAGAGAGATAGTACGTTTACAACAAAAGTCAACATTTTAACTTATCTAGATAAGAGCATAGATCATCTCTAAGAAGATGATACATGAGATCAATTGAAGACATGCTGCTTCAACTGATTCTCCAAGGTGACTCCTTCACCTATCGTTGTGTTGCATTTCGTCATCATGCTTCACCTCACCGCGCTGCACCATGTTGCACCCATCATCACTATGTTGCATCTCATCATGCTTTATTAATCATGATTGTACCCATTTCTGTATTGCATTATGTGCCATTGTTGCACCATGTTTCCATACTGACCTATGTGTTGGCTGCATCTTGCCTGCTTGTCGTCCCTAGCTTGCTTGTTATCCTTAGCATACTTTTTGTTGCATGCTAGTTGTAACATTGCATGCTTGTTGTATTTGCTGTTAAGTGCCATAAAATTGTCCCAATGTTAGTTATTTGTCCCTTGCATGCTGCTCTCCTTCAGAGATAGATGCTCCGGTTGTTTCGGTAGTTCTTAGTAGTTCCGGTTGTTCCCGGCAGTTCTGACAATTCACAGCGATTCCGGCAGTTCCGCCTATTCCTGGCAGTTTCCGACAATTCCGACAGTTCCAGCAATTCCGGCAATTCCAGCAGTTTTGGCAGTTCTCGGTAGTTCCGGCAGTTCCCGACAGTTCTGGAAGTTCCAGCAGTTTTGATTGTTCCTGGCAGTTCCAGCAATTCCGGCTTCTGCCCTCTGCGTCAGCTTTCCTAGCAATTCCGGCAGTTCTGGTTGTTCTGGCAATTCTGACAGTTCTGGTAGTTCCCGGCAGTTCTGGCAGTTCTGGCTTCTGCCCTCTTACGTCAGCTTTCCCGGCAGTTCCGACAGTTCTCGACAGTTCCGGCAGTTCTGGCTTCTACCCTCTGCGTCAGCTTTCTTAGAAGTTTCGGCTTCTTCCCTCTAGATTAGGGCAGCGTTATCCCTTAGGATCTCTCCTCCTACTAAAACCCAAAGACAAGTAGAGAGGAAGAGATCCCAAGTGTGTTGAAATGACTTGAAGGCCACCTCTATTTAGACTAAAACATTGAGCACAAGTGGGGTTTATTTGGTTGTTGGTCAACCTTGACGAATTGTCCCATAACACAAATAAATTTATATCTCCATGAATACTTATCAGAATTGGATGATCTTTAGATCAACCCTACAGCGCTCGATGAGAGGGATCCAAGAAAAATATCAGCTTCCATTAATAAGATGACCCACATGGAGTTTGGCCCTATTTGCCAATTTTAACACTCCTTCTCAACTAGGGAGAACTCCATCTGTTGATCCATATGTCCGATTGTACAATCTCTGCCATCAGTGCCTTGCAGTGCTCTGCTCTACTGAGCTCTACTTAGCTCTACTCTGCTGAACCATGAAGAAGAAGAATTGATCTAGAATGTCTCATGCCATTCTCTACTGACCTGAAGTCAATTTCATCTGAAGAGAGTGTGTCACATCACTCTTACTGGCCCGAAATCAGTTTTATTGATCTCAGATCAATATCACAAGAGAGTGTCTCAAACCACTCATACTGATCCCAGATCAGTTTCATTGATCCCAGATCAATGGAGGTCATCCTAGCATAGGGAATACGATATACATCGATGCGTCCATCGGTAGTACTACTATGGTCACTAACCCCATTTCCCTGCTCATTTATCAGATGAGAGGTACTTCCCATGAGTCCCAGACTGAATGGGTAGGATGCCTCGACAAGAGAACTAATCATCATGTCCACAGGAGAATGAATCATCCTGCCCCAAATTCACCATGGGAGAACTAATCATCCCGACCCACAGGAGAACTAATCATCCTATTCCACAGTTGCCACGGGGTATCACAGGGGAAGGTTGAACCTGTCATCCTGTACATAGCGCACCACCAGGGGAGGGTGAGTCACCCTGTGGTCGTATGTTGCTCCAGTAAGCACCCCAAGCCCCCCAGATCTCCCAGAGCTCAATTCATGCAAAATGAAAGACCATTATAAGAGGGTCTCTCAATGACTCCAAGTCATTTGGGAAAGTCACAGATTTGACCTTTCCCCGGGGTTTTGACAAAATGTTTGTGACCTATACATCAGTCTCAATGTGATGGAGCCTCCTCGCTCATCGACTTACCATATCCCAGATAGGGCAGTATCTGATGTCTATCTACTGGAGCAATCATCAAATATGAGATTCCTCAATAATCGAATCCCCCCTCTGGTTGTCACAAAGAATCATAGTGGTATTCATCATGTGTACAAACATCTCACTTAAGAGCTTTTGCAACCATGCAACTTCACACAAGATCATACTCGTAGCTATGTATTCGGTCTCGGCAGTGCTTATAGCAATCGACTTCTGCTTCCTGCTCATCCATGATATCGAAGCAGAATCCAAAGAGAACCAACACTGAGAAGTGCTCTAGTGATCCTCCACACTGCCTACCCAGTCAGCATTCGAATAATCATGTAGTTTCATATTTCTGGCAGTGTATCTCAATCCATGAGAGATTGTTCCCTAAAGATATCTCAGAAGATTCTTGGCACCAATCCATTGAGGCTTAACCAAATATGAGCTCACCATGCTAACTCCAAGACATATGTCTAGACGGAAGTTCACAAAGAACATCAACGCGAATGAGTTTATGAAACTCAGAGGCATTTCCCAAATCTGGTTTGACATCACTACCACATAACTTCTGAAAGTTAAGATCCTCGAGGTAGTCATAGGCTTGTAGTTTATCATTCCAAATCCATAATCCAACTCCCTCTTACTACTGCAAATGAGAGGGTCTACACCTGTTAGAAATAGGTCGTGTTCATAAGGTGTCGGTATGAGAGGTATATCATCCACAACCTTCGGGTAATGGTTTGGATCGGTTTCACTCCTAATGAATCTCAACGTCCTCAGACAACTATCAATCCTCTCATACTACGCCCGAGGTGTTTTTCTTCAAGCCATAGAGGGATTTCTTCCACCTGTATACATGATATTCCCGATCATGAATCTCAAACTCCTCGGGTTGTTCCAAACCTGTGGACTTGCTGCATGAGGGGAATGGTCCCCTTATAAGATTTTCCTTCAGTACATATCAGACATGTACCTTCATGCTCTTCTTGAATTTAGGCATCCCTATCACCATCTGACTCACATCAGGTAGGGCCCCATAGGTAGACCTCCGGTGTTATAGATGCGATATGTCAATTGACATGATCCCCAATGGACCATCCTACAACTTGATACAAATTTCCAACCTTGAACCCATGAGAGAAAACATCTTTGAAAAAACTATTTTTAACATGTACCTTTCCATCGATGAATGCCACCCTGAAACCTTTGACTTCCATTTCCGAGATTGACACCAGGCTCTTCTTGCAATTAAGTACATAAAAGAGATTCTTGTAAATGAATAGAGTTACCCTCATTCAATTGAGGGGTAACATTCCCTGCACCCTTTCTGGGATAAGTGGCATCGACTCCAAGAATAATCCCACAGTTGTTTCCGTCTCTACCAAATTCGAGAGAGCACCCTTCTATCCGATGAGGTGCCTTGAAGCACTACGATCAATAATCCATATTCCCAAAGAATCTGAAAGATAGGGCCAATACAAGATAACGCTTCTTTATCTTATCAGAAACAACATTTGATTCTTCATACCTGGGGTTCCTTTCTTTCTCTGAAGAGTCAGTCGTTCCCTTGATGACCTGCATTACCTGTCATTCCTCTGATCATTGAAGATGTCCCTGGAATGATTGTTATCATCATCAAGTGATGTTTCCCTACCTTAGACACTCCTTTGCATTATGGTTGAACTTATTACAACCAAGGCATCTACCTTTCCTTCCACCCTTAGATCTGGGCTTCCCATTGAAGTGATCTTTAGGTAGGCCATTAGAAACTTCTGCTGCGCCATTCTGATAATATTCTTTGCTTCGATTTCACCCTTGGTGAATTTGAAGAGGGACGAGGAATCCATTGATCCTTTTCTCCTTTCCCAACTGTCTTCGGTGATTTCTCTTTCACTCTTGCTTGGGCATTGCCTTCACCTTAGCTCTGATACCATGTTAATTTTAGGTATGTTCTATGCTTAAAGCAATTTATTTCAATTTTCACAGCTAGCTCAATATCTTTTCCAGATTAGCAATCACATCAGCGTTAAAGTAAACTGCAAATAGAACATAAACATAAATCGCAAAAGACAAGCCAAGACAAGAGGACACAAGATGTGGCACTAGCGAGGGACAAACCCCAATGTGGGGAAACCCTTGATCAATTCTTCTTATATGTTCTTCAATAGTTTAGCACAGAGAGAGAGATAGTACGTTTACAACAGAAGTCAACATTTTGACTTATCTAGATAGGAGCATAGATCATCTCTAAGAAGATGATACATGAGATCAATTGAAGACATGTTGCTTCAACTGATTCTCCAAAGTGACTCCTTCACCTATCGTTGTGCTGCATTTCGTCATCATGTTGCACCTCACCGCGTTGCACCATGCTGCACCCATCATCACTATGTTGCATCTCATCACGCTTCATTAATCATGATTGTACCCATCATTGTATTACATTATGTGCCATTGTTGCACCATGTTGCCATAATGACCTATGTGTTGGTTGCATCTTGCTTGCTGATTGTCCCTAGCTTGCTTGTTGTCCTTAGCATGCTTATTGTTGCATGCTACCTGTCCCCTGCATGCTAGTTGTAACATTGCATGCTTGGTGTATTAGTTGCTAAGTACCATACAAGTGTTCCAATGTTAGTTAGTTGTCCCTTGCATGCTGCTCTCCTTCGAAGACAGATGCTCTGATTGTTCTGGCAATTCCAGCTGTTCCTGGTAGTTCCAACAGTTCCAATAGTTCCCAGCAGTTCCGGCAGTTTTGGCTGTTCCCGACAGTTCCCGCAGTTCCTAGAAGTTCCGACCATTCTGGCAGTTCCGGCAGTTCCAGCAGCTCTCTGCAGTTCCGATAGTTCCGGGTTCTACCCTCTGCGTCATCCTTCCCAACAGTTCCGGTAGTTCTGACAGTTCTAGCAGTTCTAGGCAGTTCCGACAGTTCTGGTAATTCTGGCAGTTCCCGAAAGTTCCAGCAGTTCCGACTTCTACCCTCTTGCGTCAGCTTTCCTGGCAGTTCTGACAGTTCCTGGTAGTTCCGGTAGTTCCGGCTGTTCCCCGTAGTTCCAGCAATTCTCGGCAATTCTGACAGTTCCAGCTTCTACCCTCTGCATCAGCTTTCCTGGTAGTTCCGACAGTTCTAGCTTCTACCCTCTAGATTAGGGAAGCGTTATCCCTTAGGATCTCTCCTCCTACTAAAACCCAAAGACAAGTAGAAATGAAGAGATCCCAAGTGTGTTGAAATGACTTGAAGGCCACCTCTATTTATACTAAAACATTGAGCACAAGTGGGGTTTATTTGGTTTCTGGCCGACCTTGACAAATTGTCCCATAACACAAATAAATTTATATCTCCATGAATACTTATCAGAATTGGATGATCTTTAGATCAATCCTACACCTCTCGATGAGAGGGGTCCAAGAAAAATATCAGCTTCCATTAATAAGATGACCCACATGGCGTTTGGCCCTAGTTGCCAATTTTAACATGTACACACATTGGTTTGGTTTTCTAAACCCGGTATGCACCCAATTCCTTCTCTTCTCTTCAAGCAACAATGGAATCTGGAGACTAAACTGCCTACTCCCTTAATATAAAAAACAAGGGTATCCTGAGACTAAATCACCTCATCTCTCAATATCAACAAGAAGGGTAGCCCAAGATTAAATTGTTTCAACTCTCAACATCAATAACAAGGGTATCCCTTACCATCTCAACCCTCAACATCAACAAAAAGGGCCCAGATAGTCTCATACTTTCTTGTCTCATCACATTGTACAACACATACACATACACAGTGTACAACACAACACATACACCTACACCTGGTGTACAACATGACACATATACTTACATTCGGTGTACAACACCACACATACACCTACATCTGGTGTACAACACCACACATACACCTACACCCGGTGTACAACGCAACAAATATATGTACACAGAGTACAACACAATGAATACACATGTCATGATACAACAACTACACAATGCACATTACCACATGTACACAACACAACATGTACGACAAGTACACAACACCACGTGTACAACATGTACATAGCACCACATGTACACAACACCACACATACAACATGTACACAACACCACACATACAACATGTACACAACACCACATGTATACAACGCCACCTACACAACACCACTTGCACAATGTGTACACAACATCACATGTACACAGCACCACCTCCACAACGTGTACACAACACCACCTACACAATGTGTACATAACACTACATGTACAACATGTACACAACACCACATGCACACAACACCACATATACAACATGTACACAACACCATATGTACACAACACAGCATGTACAACATATACACAACACCATATGTATAATGTGTACATTGCACCACATGTACACATCATCTCATATTCAACATGTACACAACACCATTTGTACATAGCATCGCATATACGACATGTACACAACACCATATGTACAGATCACCACATATACGACATGTACACAACACAACATATACAACATATACACAACAATAGTATTGCACATCCGGAGACCACATTGTCTCTACCAGACAACCTTGCCTCTAGCGTATTTCCACTATCCATGTTTGTCCCAGCATGTCGCAAACCACATTGCTTTCATTCCACTGAGGTATCCCTTAGCATTACCTATTCATAACATAAACATAGGCATAGTATAAGCACATAATATTGAATCATATCCAGGTGATACTAACCTCATAGAATTGTCAAGACTACTCTGCCCACTTGATTCCTGGTAAATCAGGAACCACTTCATGCCATTCACTTGCATAATCAATTATTCATCCACAAACATGATCCCTGACGACCCTTTCAGACAATGATATATATATCCATGACGACCCTATCAGACAACGACATATGTATATACATATATACATATATAGACATCAGCATAATCATAATCACAACATAATTACCATATACTATAAGGTCAAGGTTAAGAGAACTCCCTTTATTCGTGCACAACATGCACAACATTGAGAACAACAATTCCCAACATAGCCAAGGCATTTGATGCCTCAAATCCATTCACCTTAACTTTCATGTTACATTTCTCATGATTGTCCCACCACTGTCCATTTACCCCAATGGACCCAACCAGTCCAACTAGTTGTCATATTCTTACCTTCAGTTTCCCTTATACATGCATCGGGCTTCATCCGAGTCCTACATTACTTGTTGGGTTTCATTCAACTCTCGTCAATCTCCATTAACTTTCCTTTTTCCCAACCAATTCTCAAGACCCTCAAAACATAAAAGGAAGGAACAAGAAACAAACACGAAGAAAAACATAAAAATCCAATAGCAATATGACACCACAAAAAAAGTGGCATGTCCATGCACCAGACATAAACAAAACTGCAAATCAAGCACAAAAAAATCACAAAATACCAAAGGCACAAAACTAGCAACAAACACCACGACTCAACTCCATGGGCTCCCAATGCTTTCAAGAGAAAGCTCAACCCAAGCCTTCTTCAAGATTTCATGGCAATCTCTTTTGCCATGCAATCCCCTGCATCATACTACCAAAAAAACACAATTATCGGTGCATAAATAAACATAACAATATATCAGCTACCTTACTTTGATGTGGGAAGCACGCTACCTTGTAACTAAACATGTAAATATATCAGCTCTCAAGGGACTCCAATTCCTTAATGAATCCAGCCATAACTGAAAACCATATGTTATACATGTCAAATACATGTTCATGAATATAGAACATATCTACATAATGTTAGACAAAATTAGGGTTAAGAAGGCTTCTTGTATCCATGTAAAGCACTCATTCATTTGGGATTGTGGTTTCCAAACATAGCTAAAGGAATTCTCATCCAATTCCTTTCTTTTAACTTTTACCTTGCTGCAATTGAGTTTTGTTATGTACTATCACATCCCCAGTTGTTAATTATATAAACAAATCAATTGTTACCTTGTCATGCTAATACCAAGCATGTTACCTTGCAACTACGCACACATGTCAGTGACATGTTCCAAAGATCAAGACATCGTGTCTATTAATTGAAATCGGTCTTTAACAAGACTACCAACTGTGTCATATTTTGAATTAACTCACAGTCATCAGTTATAATACTACAACTAGCACCCACTTGCACTTAAGTACATATCAGTTGTCTCATCACATATTATGTTGGTACAACCATCTTAAAACAATACCATTCCTTCATTCAATCTTATAAACATATACTCATATCATGCAATTATTCAAACATTCAAACAACCTATAAACATAACATGTTAGATAAACCAAATCGACGACATAACAAACACATACCTCAATGTATCTCAGGGGAAGCTATCACATCTACAACAGTCAGTCCATATTAGTATGACACAATATCACAAATATATTGACTCATGCATGAATATTACAACCATAACCATGCACATGCCAATCTAGATTAACATGATACATAATAACATCAAGATCTCAAATGCAATGACCATAATCATCATGCATATGACCATACTGCATATAACAACAAGTTACTATACCATTCATGATTATCCGATGTAAGTTCATATGACCACACTAATCAACTAGCATTTATCATGCATGTAATCACCACAACAATAGAATGACAGGCATGTACATAATCATAATGCTTAGAACAACTATTAACCAACATGCATGCATGCCCAACATACAAACATGTATAATGATCTGCACTTACCACGAGGTCCAGTACTGCAACCTCGCTCTTATGATCTACATCTCCTACTCCATCTCATCCAACATATCAGCATCATACATGATAACATAAACTATGACACCAACTATATACATGACAACCATAGCTACAACAATGCATGCATAATAACTCAATAGACGGCTAACATGCATGCATGATGAATACATTCCGCTCATCCAGTCCAACTTTTGAACCTGGGAGCTCTAATACCAATTTATATTGCCACCTCCCACATGTACCCAATTTCACTGGCCTATCGAGGTAAACATGAGATGAGGGCTACTATGACTTGACTCAACCTCCTAAGTACAGTTAAGGAAGCGGAATCAACAAGCTTCAGTGGTTCAGGAGCTCTAGTTAGGACAAGCCGCAATAGCACTAGTGCCTAGAAGAGTAGGTCAAAGACTTAAACTATAAAATTGAATTCATAGCCTAGAAGGACAAAAAAGGATTGTTGGCCTGGATGGATTGATACAGTGTTGGTTGAGAGGTATAAGGGCTAAAGGGGAAGTTTGTTAGGGAAAGGAAAGGCCTAACAACATGGTGGTCAGGGATAGTATAGACAATGGACCAAAGGGAACAATCTATTGGTGAACAACAATTGATCTATGGTCTAAAGAAGCAAACCATGCAGTAAAAGAAGTTTATGGCATCCAAAGGATAGGGGCTATAGCAAGGTACTTTAAGGACAAAGAGGATTGAAAAAGATGCTTGCAAAGGACAATAGACAAAAAGTAAGTTAAGTTGTTTTGTTTGTGTTTCATGGGCAGATCAAGACCTGGTGGACTAGGCCTCGGCCCTAGTTGTATCAAGTTGAAGGAGATATTTGTATATTGTGAACTATAGCATTGTATCAGGGTTTGTAAAGGGCCATGATCCTTGGTATGAGAGCCCTAATGTTTTCTTATTAATGGACAAATAAGAAACGTGGCCTAAAATATTGTGTACTATTGTTGATTTATTTGTTATTATATTATGTTGTGCTAAGTAACTGTTTAAGTTGAGCATTTCTAGTGTCTTTATGTGCTTGATTAAGTCATAGACCTAACCTAGAATGCAAAGAAATTTCAACATGGTATCAGAGCTACTTTGAAGGGAAGCTATATCAGAGTGTGCACGTGTTTCAGCTCTAGGAGGGTGTTGTGTGACTGTTGTGGGAAGTAGCAATGTTTCTAACTCATTGTTGGCTAGTCTGACATAGAGCAGAAGGTTCAACTGAGAACATGGAGATGCAATCTTGACTAGTTTGGTGATGAGGTAGGATGGGAGTACAGGTGGATTTGTGAAGAACTCGGTGCACAACAATATGTTGTGTGGTAGGTTGTTGATGATGGGCTTTTGTTGACTTGTCAGAGTATGTTGAGACAGCTCAGGTGCCTTGGCAAGGAGTGTTTTGGCATGGACAAGGTAGCTCCATGTGGATGGAAAATTGATCGCAAGATAGTATCTTCATTGGGTTGCATCGGTGCATATTCACCAGTGGAGCCATGTGCATATAAGGTGTTTGACCCAAGAGGATGAGGACACTTACAAAGTTGAGTTGCAGTGGTTTAGAATGGCTAGGCCCAATATTCAACCACAAATCCTGACTTACCTTGAAAGGACACAAGTTCAATTACATGGAGGTTGTGTAGGCTCATAGGGAGTCTAGCTTCAATGGGAGAGTGCAAAGGAAATTCAGTCACCCAGTGGAAGTCTAACCTTCAGGGTTCAAGCGAGGGAGTGGACATTTTAGCCCATTCAAGGAAAGTCGTAGATCATGCAAGGAAATTCATGGTGCACGCAAGGAAAGTCATGGTACATGTGAGGATAGTCATGAACCATGCACATAAATTCACGATCGTGCAAAAAGAATTCATGGCACATACGAGGATAGTCATGGCCATGCAAGGAAAATTCATGGAGCTAGAGATTTCAAGGAATATGGTATCTTCTAAGATCTAGGTGTTCCAAAAGAACGTGGCTGCGGATTAGATTCAAAGGCAAGGACACTTCTAGGTAGTGACAGAAATACCTTCCTCACTAAGAGGGAGTGTTGAAAATTTGGGTAGATTGAAAGGTATTTCCAAGTGAAGAAAACCCACAAAAAGGATTTCGTTGGGAAAATTACCCGAGTGTTGGGGTTTTGGACCCAAAGTGGTGGGCTCGTAACCCAAGGATATTTTAATTAGATATTGAGGAAACTCTTAATGGATAAATAAGGTTGCTAAGGAACCTTTTAGAAAGCTATAAATAAAGACCAATGGAGAGGAAAATTCACAAGATTGAAGGACATCATTTATAGAGGATATTTGCCCTAGAAGAAGAGTCGTAGTTGTCCAAGTATGCTGAGTTGGAGATCTGCGAAGCAAATCATGTGAGCCGAAGTCTGTTCAAGAGAGTTTGAAATTTATCTGAGGTTACAAGGAGAGGATATGAGGGTTGAAGTTTGTGTTAGATGGTCGTAGGCAAGGTTGGGTATTCCAAGAGGATGTTGAGGTATGTACTAGCCCTGGTAGACCCCTCCTGCGATGGAATAGAACTATGTCTGCAAGGCCCGGGCAAGTAGAAGCCCTTTGTTGTGGATCCGGAGCTAATCATAGACAAAAAAAAACCTAGAATAGACCTTGGTTAGGGCAGATTGAGGTTAGGGTTGCATTTAAAGGGCTGCAAAGAGCCTGGATTAGAGATAGCCGGGGACAAGCAGAGACAGTCGTAGGTTTGTTGTATTTGTGCTAGAGGACCAAGGTCGAAGCCTTCAGTGTTGAAATTGGGGCAGCTATGGGACGAATTTCCCATGATAAACCCTTCTTCCCTAAGGAAATTCCATCTCGCCTCTAAGATAAATTAGTTAATTGGGTTAAAGGGAAATTTATTATTGAAATGTGCAAATTGGTTTGGCACTCTTACCACTAATATTTAACATGGAAAATTACACATTGGGCAAGCAATTATTAAAGAGAAATAAAATATTATTTTGAGCTAAAATTGAATTTTTGTTTCCCTCCAAATTAAGGTCAAGTTGGCTTGCCTCCAAGAGATGCCTTCTCACATAACATACCCTCTATATATTGGCTCACCCACTCATTCATATGACACACACATTCGGTGAAGACTCTGTGGTTTGTAAGGATCTAAGGTTCGGCCATATTTGTTTAAGGCTCATATATTATCTTGTAGGCTTTCTCTATCTCTATGGCAGGTTAGCTTTGTCTTATGGCATGATCTCACTCTATGATCTAAAACAGGCTTCTCACACTACTCGGTGACATGGATCTCTCTATGCTTTGGCCCGAATTTACAATGATATGTATATCTCTATACGTTTTCACAATGGTAATTATGTGGCTCATTCCTATGTTATATGGATTGCATTATAGTCTCTCAGGCTCACTATTCCATGATCTCTACGGCTCAATGCTCCAATACTCTGCAGCATCCTACGGTGGCATTGCATCGTTATACCTTTTTTTGTGGCTCATCTATTTCAATAGCTCGTTACAGTGGCTCGATGGCTCTCATAACTCAGTGACTCGGCAACTCACATATCCCTTGCCACACAGTGGCTCTATGGTGGCCCGTTGGCTCGCATATCTTACAATGATTTTGAGATATGTGGCTCATCCATTTTTTGTGGCTCGCGTCTATTGTCCTTGGCAGACATATGTTATAGATACTAAGTGTAGCAATGTTACGGTGTAGCAATGATATGTTAATAAATTTGATAGTGACCTTGAAGTATGGTTATAATGTATTAGTTTGATCTTGATATGGTAGTTATATGTATGGAAAGATGTATGAATGTCTCTCTATATGTCAGCGTGATGTATATATTTGATATGACACAATAATACATAACAGTTCTCAAGAAAATAATAGTAAGGTATGGCAGAATCCATTGCGTCAGGGACAACACACTCTTGATGATGATAAGTTGTTTGGTAGTGCTTCTTATATTGTTGACACTGTAATTTTGGTATCTATTATAGTGATGGAGAAACGGATCTAGGACAATAATGTCTATAGTTGTATTGGTAATATGTGCATAGTAACCTAATTTGACAACGACCTCAAGACAACAATATCTGACAGTTTGTTTGTGCTTGATATATGATAGTTAAGTATTACAATTTCTTATGATAGTGAAGTGTAACAGTGGCTAGGACGACATTGCCTATGATATGTAGCTACTACTTTATCATGACAGTTCCATATGACTATGAATTAGAGACATAGTTATGATCAAATATGATAGTGACTTGGGCAGTGGCAATAATATGACAGTAAATGTGGTAGTGACCTTGTGACCCTAGAGGTATGACTTATGATGTATGATGACCCTTGTTCTTATGATACATTGTTATGGCAACGGATCAGATCATTCAATACACAAATGAAATTGTCAATTGACTTGGGTTGGCCCTAGGAGGCATAATGTGATTGTTGTATCTCATTCTCATTGTACTTTGTATCTCAGTTGAACCTTGATGAATATCTATAAAAGAATAATATGGTTGGGTTTTCCCCCTTGTGGGGTTTTTCCTTGTCTCTTGCCTAGATCTCGATGTCTCTATTGTCCATGCTTTTCTTCTATTGTTCTTTTTGGTTCCACTGCATTGTTGATGCTTATTGTTCTCTCCACATAATTGTTGATGTTGATATGATGTTATGGGGTGAATGAAATGTGTAAATAATGAAAAGTTTGAAATTGCAATTATCTACAGTAGAGAACAATCTAGCCCTAAAAAAATAACATTTAGTTGCACATTTGAGGTCATAACAAGGTTGGAACAGAACCTAAGCTCTGTTGAGGAGGTTGTCGAGGTCAAGAGAAGGGCATGTGTTTGGACAATGAAGGATTGCTGGCCTAGAAGGACTGATACAATGTTGGATGAGAGGTATAAGGGCTAAAAAGGAAGTTTGTTAGGCAAAGGAAAGACCTAACTGCAAGGTGATTAGGGTTGGATGGACAATGGATTGAACAACAACTAATCTATGGTCTAAAGGAGTAGACCATGTGGTAAAAGAAGAGTATGGCAGTCAAAGAATAGGGGTCATAGCAAGGTGCTTCAAGGACAAAGAGGACTAAAAGGGATGTTTGCAAAGGACAATAGAAAATAAGTTTTGTTTTGTCTTTGTTTCATGGGTAGAAGAGGACCTAATGGACTAGGTCTCATCCCTAGTTGTATCTAGTTGAAGGACAAACTTGTGCATTGTGTACTATAGCATCGTATCAGGGTTTGTAAACAGCCATGATCCCTAATACAGGAGCCCAAGTGTTTTCTTATTATTGGACAAGTAAGAAACGTGATTTTGGGCCAAAAACGATGTGTACTATTGTTGATTTGTTTGTTGTTATATTTTGTTGTGCAAATTTGTTTAAGCTGAGCATATCTAGTGTATTTATGTGCTTGGTTAAGCCATAGACCTGCCCTGGGATGCAAGGAAATTTCAACAACGCTTGAAAAAATTTCCAATATGAATGATAAATGATTAATTTGAAATGAACTTTAAAAGACAGCATAAATCATGGAAATGAATAACTACTATATTTGAACATTCCCTTACTGAATAGTGAAAATGGTGTATCATTATTCTACTTTCTGTGAACAAATAGGATCATTGAAGCACTCCCTAAATTTAGACATGATTAAGTGTCAAACAACATCCCATTGTATAATTGAATAGCAATGAGAGGATCCATATTCCATGCTAGTGCTTTCCAAATACATTAATTTGATGACTAATAGATTGAATTGTAGATATCTTGTTGAGAATACTATTTACCATGCCATAATTTCCAAATCTTGATTGACATTACTTTGAAACTTGAAGCTTGACTATCATTATTCGTTCCCCCCCCCATCATGTGCAAGATGAGAAGTGAAGGGATCCAAGCTTGAGCTTTTGATTCTTCTTCAATAACTCTTTTATTATTGTATTTAATAGATGTATTTGGTGGTTTTGGTTGATCACTAACCATTTTCACAATATATTGCCCCGTGAACATACTAGATGAGTACATTTATGATTTCATTTGTGTACTTCTCTTCTTTAAGGTACAAGGGAGTACCATTTTGAGTGAATTTTCAATTTGAATTAGAATTATCCAACCATGCCCAAAAGTATCATTTATAACAATTGATTGAAATTCACTTGCTTTTGTGGCTTCTTTATTCAAATATGTATTTACTTATGTATGGACTAGATGTTAAGACTTGCGCCAAATATTGAATTGTTGATTCTGACACCAATAACTTATCTAACCATAATGAATTATTTGCATTTTAGTCGTCTTCTTCTTTTGACATCTATCTAAATGATGATTTGTCTTTCATGACGAAGGTAAAGATGGGAGTCAAAACATGAATTCTCCATGTGACCAACTCAGTGACAATGTTAGTACTTAACATTCTAATGTTGAACTTAAACAAGTAAGTGAAATCTCCTTGAAAGAATCCTCCATTATAGGCATGGATTGGTTTGGAATAGATGATATTATTAAAAGTAGTTTCCTTATCATATCCAAGTCTTGTTTTCCGTTTGTTGTGGCATATTTCTTCCTAAGGTTTGATGATAGTCTTGGAAAGATCATTCCATTCTTGATGTTCTTCCATGCATTCATGAATGTAATTTTAAAAGAAACTTTCTTTTTCCAAGGAAAAAATAATAAATGTATTCAACCTAAAAACAAGGGAAAAAATCACATTCTGTAGATGTTGGTAAGCATTCAATCATGTCAGCGTTTCGACTTATGCGCAATAAAAAATAAAAAATAAAATTGTAAAGAAAAAATTACATAAGTTTTTCGGGACAAGTATGATAATAATCACTTAACTTCCCCATTTTGCCTTTCTTTTTCAGTACTTGTTGATAGACTCCTTAGTGGGGAACAATGGTTACTATTGCCAGTGGTTTTCCATCTGCCCACAAGGGGACTTCTTTGTCTGAGTCTGAGCTCTTTGATACATAGGATCTCTTTATACCCCCCAATTCCTTTTCTATGGGTGTTTCTACTTTCTGCTACGATTTATGCTAATCCAATGCCCTTTTGGCTATGATTCATGGTTTCTGACTGATTTCTAGCTCCTCCATTTGCTTGGTTACCAAGTTGTGTCTGAGCATCTATATTTGGGGCATTTTTCATAGGCTCTTCTTCTTCGTCTTCAGAAGTGTTAGGACACTGCCAACCCATTGGCTTAGAAGCCTGCCTCTTTTCATTTTTTGTGAATTTTTTTGTTTGTGGGCAAGTATTCTGCAGGTGCTTTCATTTGAAAACAAAGTTGGCATCTAAATGTCATATTCTCATAATCTAAAACCTGAGACCTCTGAAAATTTTCATGTGTTAAATGAATAGGATCAAGTAAACCTTTGCTAAGGTCTATCTCTACACATATTCTAACAAATGTAAAGATACCTTTTGTTATTCTTCCCAAGTCCATTTTTTTTAATTTACCTAGAGTATTTCCAATATCCTCGAGGACTTTATGATGCCAGAAAGGAAGAGGGAGATTTGGTAATCTCACTCGTACTAGCATTGTTGTTACCACCATGCTTGTAGCATCAAATTTTGGGAAACATGGGGTGATGAAAATCCCAAATGTGCCCCAAAACCATAACCCTTAGTTTGGAACTTTTTCCATTTCTTGTTGTGTTTCAAATTGAACTATGAAGAAGCCCTTTGAACATAAGTAGAAATCACAGTTTGGTGTCCAAGAAAAAAAAACCCACTGATATAAGTCTTTAAGTCTTAGCCAGAAATCATTAAACCTGCATATTAATGCCTTAGTTTGTAGATCAACAAAATATGATTTTACCTCGGGTTTTTATGTCCATAGTTGGGGTATTTTCCATTTGTGCTACTATGTAGGGTTTTGAAAATATTTTGGTATGAGTTGATGGGATGTGAGCCTTTCATTTCATTGCATCCTTGAAAGAAACAAATCCAATGGGGTCTCTGGAGCTAACAACTTCCTTGTAAGATTCTAAGTCATATAGTTTCATGACGTCGATAGCTCCACCATAGAGCCTCGCAAGCATGACAATCATGGAGTTTTTTGATATGCCATAATCCATGCAATATAGAAAAATCCGCTTACTGCTTCCCATAGAGTAAGAGACTCTGCATCAACACAAAGAAACCAATGTGTTGCTCTATCTGTTGTTTTACATCCACCATGGTCAAATCCTAAAAGGATTGAATTCCCATTTAGGGTTTTAATGAAGATATGAAAACCCTCCTTCATATCAGGGTTTTCCTTTTGCAATCCTTCAATACAAGGAAAAAGGGAACATGATAGCCACCTTCAATGACCTAATATCCACCATCGCATGCAAAAAGGTCACGACTCGAGCCTTGTGCTTCTAGGAGGTCGTCTTGTCGTGATAAGAATCCAATCCCATAAAAAAGTGCATGCAAGGGAGCCATGATCTGCGACATACATGAAAAGATGAGACAACCCCAAAAGGTTATCCCGTACCCACTACCCTTGAGGAAATACATTGTCAAAGATTTTAGATTCTTTTTTCATTGATTTGTCTTTGCCTTCAAGATTGAGGGGACGCCAATTAGAAAAAACCCAACCACCCCTCACATAACTCGTGTGATCAGCTACATAGCTGATTCATAAGAACCCTTTGCTTATCTTTCCAGTGGGATGCAAAGAACTGCACCAACACATCGATCGATCTCCAAATAAAATCAAGGGATTGTGTAATCCCTCCTTCCCATGACCCATTTGGCAGTTTTCTAATCAATTGCGACCCCAGAGAAAGACCAAAAAGATACAAAACTCTAGCATAGTGTGTCGACTCCATCTTCCCCTCCAAGAAATCTCCTCTTGAGAAAATACCAAAAAGAAACTTAATATCACTTTCAATAGCATTTCTTGTATCATTCCTTCCTTCTTCTCACGACTAATATTTGAAATTTGTCTTCATCCATTGATTGTTTATAATCAATTCATTCTTATGCCCAGCTAAGGAATCATCAATCATCTCATTTGACGTATATTTGTCTTGACCGTTACCATTAAATCATGTGTCACAAGTACCATCCATTATTTGCATTAAACCATTTGTGTCACAAGTAAAATTAACTATTTGCATTAGGTCATTTGTGTCATAAGTAACATCAACCTTTGTATGACGGCATTTATTAAATATTGCATCAACTATGTTCTCAATTTGATTCTCATTTTCTATTAATTTTTGTTGAGGTGCTACAAATTTATCTGCAATATCCTATTGTTTTTGAAGATCAACAACCCAATTATCCAATTCATTATCAAATTCATGGAAGGAGTCATGTTGTTCTTTATTTTCTTAACTATTATTTTTGAAGATCACCAACCCAATTATACAATTCATGAAAGGAGTCATTTAGTTCTTTATTTTCTTAATTTGTGTTTTGCAGACGCTTTGCTTCTTTTTACCCATTTTTTATTTCTTCAATATAATGCTCACTTGCACTCACTGCTTTTTGTCAACCTTGGTTGATTGTTACCCACTTAAAATTCGCTTTTGACTTTAACGAAAATGACTGTTAAATTGGACAAGGAGGTCATTTTCATCAAAGTCAAAAGAGAATTTTAGTGGGTAAAAATCACCAAGGTTTCTTCTTCACAATTTCAGTTCCAGTTTTGCAAAACTACCCATAATTCAATCACTCAAACTTGTTATTCAATTTCGATTACTAAACAAACTTCTGACGCAAAAAGACATTCGAACAATCTTTTCATGAAGTATATTTTACATGGACTACAAATCTTAGTTCTCTTTATTACGTGCTTTGAATGATAAGATTTTTAATTTCTTATTACTCTGTGTACGATGTTTAAATGACAAATTGCAATTGTGTTTAAAGTTTAAAGCAAGACAAAACATCACAAACATCCAAGAAAAATATGCACAATCACATGCAAGTACAAGTTCCCTTAGACCTAATTATTCAAATTTGAGGATAGGTCTAGGACGAGGAGCAAAAAAGTTGATTTTGTTATGACTGCCAATTTCTGATGGTAATGATGTTTGTAGAAAAATAGAAGCAATGAATGAAGCACCTGTTTTTACAATATAGCTTAAAACAAGCTCCACAATAACATAATGAACAACTACCTACAATATTATTGTAGCTGATCTCTTTGTTACATTCAGAGATCACTTTTCAATACATAAATATGAAGTTTTTCTTACTTTGTCTATGTAGGATTTAGTCTTTTCTTGACATGCACATGGTGACAAAAGTTTTCCTTTAAATTGCGCATAAAATGAAACCAATTCTATCTCAAAACTACATTTCACTTTGTGCAAAATTTGAAGAACCTTTGTTCCTTTGTCAACTCTCCACTCTCATATTGTTATCAATTTACTTAGATGATCCATTTGCAACATAGATCCTAATTTAAGCTTGGATCATAAAATAGAATGAATAAGCGAGAAATGAATACTCACATTTCCCTCCATTACATCAATATGGAGGAGAGAAAAGGTGATTGCAATGTCCTAACAGAAATAAAGGCCAGTGTAGCAGATATTTACAAAGAGGATTGTGCAAGCTGCATAGATGAAGAAACCAAAGCTAAACTAAAATCTTTAGAACAGAAGGAGAAAAATCATGTTAGATAACGAAGAAGGTTGACTCTTTAATATATTTTCGCACAAAGAGACAAGAACGCATTTTTTTCATAATTTTTGCTAACCATGGGCTGAATATCAACATCATATGGGAAATGGCAAGAAGAGAGCATCAATAGCTATCTCATTCCAAGGTATTGCAGATTTAGGTAAGGTACATTTTGAGGAAATTTATAGAGGATGATAGAATGAATACCAGAGAGGTAGACCCAGTTTATAGTAGGGGAGGTGGGTAATGAGGCGCTGATGGATCCAATATCAAATGAATTACGAACAATTCTGCATTGTTTCCAAAAGGACAAGAAACCTTGGCCACTTAGCTGGACAATAGAATTCTTCCAAAGGCTCTATAACTTCCTTCAAAAATGCCAAATAAGAGTTGCTGATAATTTAACATACACAGGCAGAACTTTGATAATTTAAAATACACCGGCAGAACTTTGGGAGGTTTCAATTCAACTTTCCAGACTTTAATTCCAAAAATTATACTATGAAACTTTTGATGATTTCAAACCCGGGTATCATTATGCAATTGCATCTACAAAATCATTGCAAAAATTATTGCATGTTGGGTCAAAAACACTAAAAGCTGATTCCACGTCATCAGAACAATTTGGCATCCTTCCCTGAAAACAGATCCACGTTGGAATGGGAGCAGCCGAATAAGGAATGTATAACATCAAAGCAAGAAATTACAAGCAATGGTAGTGGGGTTGGGTCTTTCCAAGGCATATGGCAGAGCGAACTGGCTTTATTTTAGGCTACTCATCTATAGAGGGTTCAGTGTGCAATTGGTTAACTAGATAATGAATTGTCTTTCTTCAATGTCTGTTGCAATTCTAATTAATGGCTCAGCCTGTTCTTTTTTCATGCCTACAAGAGGCCTTCAGTAGGTATGTCCAGTGGCTCGGAAGAATTACTTTCCAAAAGGATAATAACCCTCGGCCACTTTGTTGGACAATGGAATTCTTCCAGGGGTTCCATGACTTTCTTCAAAAAGACCAACTAAGAGTTGCTGATAATTTTAAATACACAGGCAGGACTTTCGGAGCTTTTAATTCAACATTTCAGGCTTTAATCCCAAAAATTAGACAGGTACAAAACTTTTGATAATTTCAGACCATATCATTATGCAATTGCATCTACAAAATCATTTCAAAAATTATTGCACAGCGGACCAAAAACCAGTAAGCTAGTTCTATGTCATCAGAACAATTTGGCAGCCTTCCCGGAAAACAGATCTATGATGGTATACGAGCAGCCCAAGAAGGAATGTATAACATCAAACCAAGAAATTACAAGGAATGGTAGTGAGGTTGGGTTTTTCCAAGGCATGAGGCAGAGCGAACTGGATTTATTTAAGGTTACATAGATAATGAATTGCCTTTCCTCGATATCTTTTGCAAATCTAATTAATGGCTTAGCCTATTCTTTTTTCATGCATACAAGAGGCCTTGGGTGGGTATGTTCAGTGGCTCCTCTGATCAGGTGGTCTCAACAGAGATATAATAGAGTCAAAAAGAACTATAAACTTGACAAGTATACAAATTGGAAGAGCCCTAAACCTGACTCGTTTACTTTGTTGATGACGTTTATGTTGGGTAGCGGAGGTCCTGCGTAACAGTTTTGGGTCTGTAAGCCTAGAAATTAGGATAAAAATATTGTAAAACTCCGAAATATGCGGAGCGCGAAGTGTAAAAGGTCGAGTCAAAGGGTTGTCCGCCCGAAAAATAACATAAATTAATAGGAAAGTAAGTCGGTCAGCGGACCATAGGAAGGTATAAATAGAGCATTTTGGATGTAATCTTGGATCTAAGGTGTAATGGGTTTCTGAGAAGGAAAGTCAGAAAAGCATCTGTAAGTCCGAGTCGAGGGTTTGGATAGTGGATAGAGGCTCTGCAGCTGTGTGCGCAGAGATCTGGAAAAGTCCACAACTGTGTGCGCGGACCCCTGTAGCTGAGTGTGCAAGACGGATCTGGATGTATTGGGGAAGGAAGTGAATAAATATAAGTGTTTTCTGAAATTCTGTTTAAATCTGAACTATCGCAGATCTGACTTTTTGTATGGTTACCGTAACTGTTTATGCGCATATGTTTCTGTTATGAATATATGAATCTATGTCTATTCTAAATACGCGAACTGGTTAACTCTGATAAATGTTTGCTTAAAGATCATAATAAGTAGATTAAATACATAAACAGCGCACTAATAAGTAGTAAGGAGAATCTTGGGTTCGGATCTGCGCGAAGCAGAGCAGAGCAGCGCGAAGCTGCGAAACAGTGCGCGAAACCTCCAGACCACATCTAGACATCCCAAGGGTGCGGAAACCTAGTTCCAGCACCCTCCCCTGCTACCTCGAGTGAGACCTCAGTCCGCGCTCCGCACGCGGTTGCCGAAAGGGCCGGTAGCTGCGGGATTTGCTTGGCTAGATAATTCTTTCGAACCTGGGTCAAGCCCATATAAGCCAATAGTTTAGCTTTTAGGTGATGGGACTACGAGAGATACAATTAAGCTGAAGGAAATATAAGACCTATATTTCCTAGCTACAAGCATGACAGTCAACATGCAAAAATTCTGCAAATACTAGAAATGGATCAAATCAGGAATATCCTACAGCTCTTCCTTTACATTTTGTACAGACCTTCAAGAAGAATTTAAATATTTGGGTTTATATACAAAACCTAATGACTATGGAATGAATGATTGCAAATGGTTGTTATCAAAGATGGAGAAAAGGATAAACCTTTGGTGCAACAGATAGTTATCTAGAGGTGGAAGATTGACTCTCAATAAATCAACCTTGGAGACAATCCCCGTCACCTGGCATACATTAGACTATAATCCCAAAGGTATTCTGGAAAATCAGGAGAACAAACTTCAAATTTCTGTGGTTATAGAATAGTGTGAAAGAAGCCATACCTCTGGTAATACGCCAAGTCTTGCAAAGCCAAAAAATGGGGAGGATGGGGCCTGAAAAGCATATATCATTTTGGCAAAGCAAAGCATTAAGCAGCTAAATATGTGTAGATGGTCTCTGGGACATAATTCAGAAGTCAGCAGAGTCCCACTCATGCTCATTGCCAACAATGACAGAAACATAAAATATTGTTCATTGGACTCAGTATAGTCATCGTGTGATGAACATTACAGAATAGCCTCAGACAGAAACTCTTGCATTCCATGCCCTCAAGGATATCTATTTATTTGGTTCCCTCAGAGTCTGCTATGTGGGACTCTTGTAATTTCCATGGGTTTGTGCCAGTCCTTAAAAATTATGCACTGCAGTCACATAGCTAAAAAAATTAACGACATTAAAAGAATATGTTTTCAATCATTTGAGAAAAATGAGAAATCACCACTAAATTTCCCTTGGTTTCAAGGGCAGTTCTCTGATGAATGAGTTCAAAGATATACATAATAGTCTCTGAAATCACCGATGTTGAACTGGCCCTTTACTAGGTACATAGGACAAAGTCCAAGGTACATCCAGAACAGAGTCAGAAATCACCGATCTTGAACTGGCCCTTCACTAGGTCCATAGGGTCAAGTCCGGTCCTTGAATGACTAAGTCCAAAGGCATTCCAAGTACCCAGAAATGCCCTACAAAATATAAATGCCCTGAGAGTGTGCAATAGGAATAAGAAAACCTGAATATTGCTACCAGGGAATATTGGAATTTCTTAATTGTCTCACCACAAGTATCAAGTCTTGCAAAGGCATACCCTGCAGGTCCTTCCCAACAAAGACCAGACAACCTTTGACTAAGATGGCATGTTTGAGAAGCCCCAAGGGTTAGCTCAACTGGTCGAATCGCTGTTGTTAAGTACCTCGACGATCGGGAGGTCACAGGGTCAATTCTCCTCAACGGGCTTTAAAAGATTCCCTTCGGGGTTGATCTGCCCAGATTTTCTGTGGGATGTAGCAGCCACCCCGTGAACCACCCGTAAAAAAAAAAGATGGCATGTTTGAGGGGTATCTATCCCACCGACCCTGGGGGCAGTTTAACAGACAACCTCACCAGTGAACAGATGCCAAAACTGCAAGTTTCATGAGAAGTTTTCATTGTCGTGATCAAGTATTAGATGAGCTTCTGCTCATAGAAACAAATATTTCACTCTTATACTAACAGGATACCTACCAGCAGACTGATCAGTGATAACCATGCAATTGAGGGTGGCAAAGGCAGAATCCTGAATGTTACTACCAGGGAGTAATTGTGCTCACTCATGGAGTTGCAAATTTCTAACACTGGACATGCAAGGAGAAGTTGGGAAAGCACAAGGGCCATAGAGATCGGGATTCAAAATTTTGACGAACACCACTTGTTCTAAGTCTATATCAGACTGGAAGTGCCATTTGCCAAATTGACAGCCAGGCTTTAACACAATACATCTGTCTGATCAGCTCCATGGGAAACATTTGCAAGGTTTGCAGTAATGTTTTTCGTCAATTACATCTAGAAACAATAAAATGTAGATAGTAGCTGCTCTCCATTTTTAAAGCAACGTTTAATAACTGCCTCTCAGTTCGAAAGGTAAAATAACCAGGATCTCCGAACCACATTATAACAGGACACAGAATATCATTTCAATAGTCCTAATTCAGAAGTGATTCTTGCTCTAGAGGTGAATCATGAAAGGCATATTTTTTTGAAGGAAAAGCAAACTATATTTTAAGAGCTAAATTTCACTTATTATATGAATCAATGGAGAACAAAAACATAGAAATCAATGAGACTTATATAATACCGCTTCAAAAATTCAAATTTAATATAGAACATTCGGTCAAAAATAGCATTTTACAAAGTAAATGGTTCTCAGAAAAAATCTTAAGAATAGGGTTCTCCAATAAACTCCTCAACGTCATTAAAAACATCATTCCTATAACAAATGTCAAAACCTTTGTGGCCATAACAACTCCCATTTCTAAAACTAGAAACCAGATCTGCCTCTTCATCGTTTCCCACCTGCACCCACAAGTTTGGGACCTTTGGGAATGTTACCCTTTGGTATGTTACCCTTTGTTTGTGCTTTCTGGCCCTTTGCAACAGTCTCAGCCTTTTTGGCTTTCTTCTCATCTTTAGTCTTCTTTATCCTTTCTTTGATTTCCCTGGTATTTAATAGTGAAAAACTATATCAGGAATTGGAGCTTACCAAGTAAGAAAACACAAGCATTCAGATGTTTATGAACACAATAAAATTCAGCTATTGTTCAATGTTCAGCAATGCAATTTCAAGTAGAAGGCATCGATATAATTGTCACAGGAAACAATGTTTTTATCATACTTTAGAGCAGCTTCACGAGCAGCAGCTCTAACTTCCGTCTTCTCGGTTCTCTTTTTCTGGATAACTTCCAAAGAAGCACCGACAATAGACCTAGAATAAGGCTTGTTTGTTGTGCGTCTCCTCTTCTTCACTTGCTCAGCATGAATGTCCTGGTGATGGGCATAACAAGGGGTGAGTGAATAATCCACTACACATAATTTGCAACATGCTGCCATAAAATTGACCAGTTCACCTTCTTGTGTTGTTTGCGGTACATTGCAGTCCAGGTAAGCTTGGATGGCTTCAGACGATTATGGAAATACCTCTTACATTTGGAATTGGCAAACAAGAATACCTGCAAATTTTCAGAAAAAGTTAAGCAATGCAACTATTACATGTTTCACCGGATTTGAGGATAAAGCATAGGAAGACAGTCTTTCATAGATAAAGAACCATATAGGTTTAACATAGATAATACACATCCCCAGCTTGTGGGACTTAATTCTGGCATTCTCTAGATAGTTTATCTACAGTATTGTATGCATAAAACAATGTGAATACTAACAGAGTTTGCTGACCATACCTAATCCACCATGTAGAGTTTGCAGAATATCCTCAATCTACTTAATGTAAGCATGTAATATTTTCTGGAGGTTGTATGCGGCAAGGGCATAAGGAAGGCGCGGCTGGCGACAACACCTGGCAGGAATCGGAGGGTTCGGGATGACCAGTGGACGGCTAGCATTTTGAACCGCGGCAGCAGATGGAGAAACAGCGATCCGGGCAATAGGAAACCGCCTAAGGTATGTCATCCGGGCGACATAGCTGTCGCACTCTCCGCTTAATCCAAGGAATTACCCTGTTTCTGGGAACCGGAACGGACTGTGCTGGCGGATTAAGCAGTTAAGCAGGTGAATTAACAATGGTAAACCCTTGGGAGGCAGTCGATCTTGACCCTGAACCGGAAGATATACTGTCGGTTTGGGGGAAGGACTTAACGGCAGAAAACATTGAACAGTTCTTTGGACCAGGTGGTTTTCGCGGGACTCTGAAGGAGAGCACAGGCCTGAACGAGCCATGGGACAATAGAATCTCGGGTGAATTTTGGAAGGAAGGTTGGAACTGGTAGCGCAGGGAAACCAGGAGGCTCATACCCATGTCAACATCCAGGACTCGAGAGCACAGAAGGAGGGCCTCTCTCAGGCCGAAGGTCTCAGCGTAGCTCAAGTAAGTAATTCAAGAGCCCTCTCTCATGCTCAGTCTCATTCTGGAGGTCTGGAAGATGTGGTTTTCGGCAAGAGCTCAAAAAATTGGTACTGGCATAGCTCGGTGGAAGGGCTTAAAACAGATCTAGGGCCGGATTTAGAAGGCAGGCCGCCGGCCATATCCAGAACATCTATAGCGAAGATTGGGGCAAACCCTAGAACATCTCCGGGGACAAAAAAAGAGGGAAGTATAGCGGAGAAGGGTTACAGGAAGGAGGATCCGGGAAGCAAAGCAGAAAGGCAGTTAGTAGGGGAGGGTGTTGAAGAAGGAGTGGTCGAAGGAGCAGGGCTCAGGAGTGTTGCGGGAGCTATTGAGGCTGAGACCCCCTCAGGAACTGAGTTTGCAGGCAAGAAGGACTTCTCGCAGCAAACAGAAGAGGCAGATGGGGGGGCTGATGGTAAAGGAAGGGAAGAGGCTCCTGGCGATAGGCAGGCTGGAGAAAAGCGGAAGAAACAGAAACTAATTAAAAAAGGAAAAGAAGCAAACCTTGTCTTGGGAGTGGATGTCCAAATTGAGGAAGCTATGGAAGTGGCGGAGAGCACATTTGGTCGGACGAGCTAGAGGGAAGAATTTTTCGGCCCAATTCATCCAAAAATGGGCAGAACAGCAATGGCAGGCGGCCTTAGGAAATTCTTTCAAAGCCTCGGTTCTAGTAAAAGGATGGTTCATGATTCAGTTCGATAAGAAGGATATGGCGGAATGGGTGTTGGCGAAAAATTGGGCCTTTGGGAATCGGCCGGTTCTCTTCAGGCGATGGACACCGCTGTTTGACGCGCAGCGAGAGAAGGTAGACTCATTTCCGGTTTGGGTACGCGCTCCTAGGTTACCGCCATTTTTATGGGTTGAGTCAGTTTTCAGGTCTATTGGAAACACGCTTGGCTCCTACCTGGAAGCTGATATGTCCTCCATTGAAACAAGGAACAAATCCATGGCCCAGATTCTGATAAATCTTAACCCTGGAAAAGGACTTCCGGATTATATAAAAATTCACTCTAAAGAGCTCGTCTTCGATCAGCCTTTGGACTACGAACACCTGCCTTTCAGGTGTCATAGGTGCCACGAGTATGGACACCTGGCAAGGGACTGTCCTTTGGGTTTCCGTCGCAAAAGAAAGCAGAAAAAAGATGAAGCAGAGGTCAGATCAGTAGGAGAAGAAATAATACCCAGACCCGAGGTGGCTCAAGTGGAGGATGCCATGGAGGTAGAAAGAATCGAGGAAAAGAGGGCTCCGGTAGAGGCACATCAGGCCATGCGCCAGGAAGATGGAGAAGGAGCTCCTACTGTTTCAAGCAAAGGAGATCCGAAAGCTACAAGAGAAGTTCAAGAAGGCTCCCCTGAAGGTTCGATGGGTACGCATCTGGACTTTTTTCCTTCTATGCATCCACCAAAGAAAGTAAATGAAACATGCTTAAATTCAAATCTGCATAGTCATGCATCTATAGAACAAGTGCGGGTTGAATCCATCATTGCATATATCCCCAAAATCAATCTGAACTGTGAAGGGTCTGTAAATGATATCGGTGAAACTAAAATTCCTGTTTCTAAGCCTGAATGTCATTATAACTTGCGCTCCCTTGACAAAAGACCGGCGTCCGGAGACCCAATCGGAGGCATAAGCATGGATGTTCCTCAGACCTCTAGGAAGAAGTCAAGGGGGCGAAAGTCTTTTTTGTCCAAGGCTCAAGTGAAAGCAAAATTTGATGTGGAGGATGGTAAACAACTATCAATTCCTGGGGTGCTTAGAGCGGCGAAACCCTGTGGGGAGGTGTCAAAATGATTTGCCTTTCGTGGAATTGTAGGGGTTTAGCCAGTAAACCCAAAAAACTGGCTTTGAAGGAGTTGGTAAAGCGCTATAACCCTGATATACTCATGCTGCAGGAGACTTTAGGCATGAGTTCAGAAGTGGTGTCCTCTTTATGTTCCATCTTCCCGGGGTGGCAGTTCCAAGCATTGGACTCAAATGGCCACTCAGGAGGCTTGGCTTTAGGTTTCAGGGAAGGAAGAATGAAACTCATTAATTCGTGGGGGATGAATCACGGTCTAGGAATGGAAGCCTTGAGCCCTGAATTTGAGAACCCCCTGTCTATCCTAAACATATATGGGCCTTGCCAGGAGAGGGTATCGTTTTGGAACAACCTCCTGGCTAAATCTATGATGAGAAATCAAAATCTGGTGATAGGAGGAGACCTGAACTTCTCCATTGGGAGTGCAGAAACGTGGGGTCCCTCTGCCAGAGAAGACCACTTATCGGATTTCTTTCTAAATGCCCTTGCTGCGCATAATCTGATTGATGCAAATCTATTAAAATTAAAACCTACTTGGAGAAATCGTAGAACTGGGGAAGCTCGAATCGCAAAAAGACTGGACAGGTTTCTGTTAAGCGAAAATCTAGTTTCCAGAATACCGATGTTCCGACAGTGGATAGGAGAGGGGGGGAACTCGGATCATTTCCCAATTCTGCTTGAGCTTTCCAAACCCCCCCTCAAACCGGCTGCACCCTTTAAATTTAATGCAGCATGGATGCAGGAGGAGTCTTTCAGACAGCTCTTTAATGAAACATGGCAACACCCAGGCAGGGATGCCTTGGAAGATAAGAGCTTCCTCTTCACGGAAAATCTGAAAAGGATGAAGAAGGCCACTCTGGTTTGGGCTAAGGAGAGGAAGCAGAAGCAAAACGAAGTCTTAAACAGCATCAATCTGGAGCTTGGGGAGTTGGAAAACCCTGACTCAAATGGTTATGACTCTCAGGAATCAAAGAACAGGATACTGTTGCTGGCAAAACAGAGAGGCCAAATTCTTTTGGACAAAGAAGAAGAGTGGAGGTTGAAAAGCATGGCGATCTGGCTGATGGCTGGAGACGAAAACACAAAATCTGGAAGCTAAAAGACGAAGAAGGCAGAGAGGCAAATACTTTTCAAGCTCTCTCTAGCATGGGGAGGAACCACTTTCAGAGTCTTTTTTCTGAACAGAGAGAGGCAACATTAGCAGAGGTCATCAAAACAACCCAATTCTTCCCTCGATATGTGGAGGAGGAAGAAGCAGAGGGCTTACAGGGGGAAGTCTCACTTGAAGAAGTGGAGAACGTTATAAAATCTATGGCCAAAGATAAAAGCCCTGGGCCTGATGGGTGGCCCATAGAATTTTTTCAACAGTTCTTCGATTAGATTGGCTCAGAACTAACGGAGGTGGTCGAGGAGTCCAGAAGGAAAGGTATGATATATGCGCCTCTTATAACTCAACTTTTATAGCCCTTATTCCCAAGAAAGAAGAACCTAAGTCATTTGAAGACTTCAGACCCATCTCACTCTGCAACAGCGTTTATAAAATTATAGCTAAGACGATAGTTGTTCGCTTAAAACCAATTTTGTCCAGATGCATCTCAAGCGAACAGTTTGGTTTTCTGGATGGGCGCCAAATTCATGAAGCTATAGGAGTGGCTCAGGAGACAATTCATAGCGTGAAACTGATGAAAAAGAAAGGGGCAGTGGCGAAAATCGACCTGTCAAAAGCATACGACAGAATCAGTTGGATCTACCTCCGAATGCTGCTAACCCATCTGGGATTCAAAATTGATTTTATCAATTGGATTATGGGATGTATCACCAGTGTCAGCTTTGCGGTGCTTATTAATGGGGCAACCTCTCCGTTCTTCAAAGGGCAAAGAGGGTTAAGACAAGGTTGCCCCTTGTCTCCATTGCTCTTCCTATTGGTTGCAGAAGGGTTGAGCCAGCTACTTCTAAAAGCCAAAAGGGAAGGAACAATAAAAGGTCTGGAGGTGGCTGTCAATCTATTCATTTCGCATCTTCTGTTTGTAGACGATATACTACTCTTCAGTAATGGAAGCCTGTCAGAAATGAAAGAGATAAAGAAGATATTGGAGTTGTTCATGAAAGCAACAGGGATGCAAGTTAATTATAGGAAATCGCAGCTCATGCTGGAAGGTTTTAATAGACAGGAGATAAGTCAAATTACTTTTGTCCTCCCTTTAGAGGTCCTTAAGTTTGGGGACCCTTTCAAATACATGGGGTTCTGGCTGAAACCGGACAACTATAGGAAGCAGGACTGGAATTGGTTGGTAGCGAAGATTGAAGCCAGGATTTCTCATTGGAGCTTTAAGTGGCTCTCCAGAGCAGGAAGGTTAACTTTAATTAAATCAGTCCTCCAAGCAATTCTGGTTTACTGGGTTGCGCTGACCTAGGTGCCCAAGGGCATTCTGGAGAAGATAAGAAGAATCTGCAGCAGATTTCTATGGGCGGGATCTAAGGAAGAGTCAGTGCTTCCCTGGATTGCCTGGGAAAAAGTGGCAAGACCAAAAGAATGGGGAGGGTGGGGAATAAAAGATATCACTGCTTTTGGATCCTCTCTGGCAGCAAAATCAGGGTGGAGAATCATCAAAATGGAAAACCTCTGGACAAAAGTGGTGAAGCGGAAGTACATTGACCCCACTCCTCTGGAGGACTGGATCAGGAATCCAGAGAAGAAAGGAGGAAGTGTGTCGATAATCTGGAAGGCGACTATCGACGCTTTCAAAGTTATTGAACAAGGTTTGTCATGGCAGGTTGGGAATGGGGAAAACATTCAAATCAGAAGGGACCCCTGGGTGGGCTGTAACGAGAACTATGCTATCCCCCCTGGCCTGATTAGACACCTTGAATCCAAAGGAATCTTGTACCTCAACCAGGTGGAGAAGATAGGTCATTCAACCATATGGGGACAGGCTTGGAAGTCAGGGGAGGAATTGGAGCTTCATCCCCATTGGTGGAACGATTGGAAGAATTACATTCAAGAACTGTCTAGATCAAATGTAAGGTTTAAGGACAAACCAGATCAGCTGGTATGGGCTCATGCTGAGTCTGGAAGCTATTCCCCTAAATTTGGATATAAATTCCTCATGGGAAAAAAAGGATGGGGAGATCCAGTATGGTGGGCAAAATCGATATGGAAGTTGAAATGCCCTGCCAAAGCAAAACTGTTATTCTGGTGTATTTTGAAAGGGAAAGTCCCTACATGGGACATTCTGCAATCCAGATTCAAACAAGGACCGGGAAGATGCCCAATGTGCAAAAATGACTCAGAATCTATAGCGCACTTGTTTATTGGTTGTCCTGTAGCCAAGAAAGTATGGTTGGAGGTGGAAAAGCTTATCCTTATGCCAATAAGCTGGGAAGGGGACAGTACCATTGAAGCATGGCACAAATGGTGGCACCAAAACTCCGTACGAAAATTAAGAAATTTTCCTCCTATTGTATGCTGGGGCATTTGGATTGCAAGGAACAGATGCATTTTTCAGAACAAGGAAACCACTGTTGAATCAATGGCCGTGCAGGTTTCATCAATTTATTTAAATATCCCGGATTCAGAGGAAGAAAGGATGCCCAGGCAGGTTGAAGAAGAACAGATTAAGGATGGAGTGCCATGGGCATACTTTGACGGAGCCTCACAAAACAACAAAGCGGGAGCAGGTCTAATCATTCACATAAATGGAAGCCACTCCCTAAAAGCTTCCATAGGATTGGGGAGTGGCTCCAATAATTTTGCAGAATTATCCGCTCTTAAGCTTCTGCTATGTTGGCTGATACACAGAAACATCTTCACAGTTCAGATTTTTGGGGACTCATTAAATGTTATTAAATGGATAAATGGTCAAAGCAGCTGTCAAAATTATATCTTGGTTCCTTTATTAGAAGAAATACAACATTTAAAATTATCTTTTAATGTTTTTTCCATTCATCATATCTACAGGGAACGAAATGACTATGCAGACAAGCTTTCTAAAGAAGGTCTTCAACAAGTTCTGGGCAGCTGGAGAATAAAGGAGGAAAACAATGGAGAAGTCCATGTTTCGGATCAGCCTCCCTGTAATCAGATTGCATAATCATGGCATACAGCTGAACTGGTTATACTGTTTTTATAGTTTTTTTTAACATAGCTGAAAAGTTTTTGTTATCTGGAAATCTGTATAAAGTCTGTTTTGTTTTCTTGTTCAATCTTTTTCGTCATGGGCTGTTTTCCTTGATAAAGGAAGCCCGGGAAAAGATGCCAGGCACTGTTTTTGTTATCAAACATAAGGAACTGTTGGTCTCTTTTTGCCATTGCTGGGAGCTGTTTTTCCTCTTTTGAGGAGGCTCTGCTCAAGCTCTGAATAGCTCTCTAGCAGAATTATACGATGTATTACAGCTAAATGGAAGCTGCAGCATGTATATGTAACTTTTTTTTAATAAAAAGAAGTTCGTTTTTTTCTCCCAAAAAAAAAAGCATGTAATATTTTCTTGAATGATTTACTCACAATAGGATGGCATGCGAAGTTTCAGAAATATCTACCAACCTGGGAATCCGATCGGATGAACCTGATACCCCTGCCAGGGTAGATCTTTGCACCGCTGAACCGGCAAATTTCTGTCCTGCAAATATTGGAGAGAGACAGAAGAAAGAAATAGTATGAGATGAAAGTTGAAAGTTTCGAAGAAAATCACATAAATCAGAAAATCTCCATAACAGGACAGTTTAGAGCATTGTGTAGACAATGCATGCAAGTTACTTTAACACCATGGCGTCCGAACAGCTCCTACAACTTCGCCCCTCTGCCCCGGAATGCAAAAGCCTTCACGACAAAGAACTAAAACCTTAAGAAGGGAGATGATAAAGTAAGTCTAGGGTTTCCACAAGGCCCCAGAAGACCTGACCGTCCGTTGGGGCTACAAGATCCGACGGTGGTAGTGTGTAGCGTTCCCACTTAGGCCAGGGTCACATTAGGACGCTGGAAGGAGGGGATTTCTAAATGTTCGTGGCCATAAGGAGCTTTAGTGATCCGAAGTGGATCCTTATATGGTTGTAAAACTAATGAGATATATAAAGTAACAAAAAACAAATTACAACATGGAGAAATAAAATTAGGGGAAAATCAGAAATTAAAAGGTCGAATTTAATCTTTCTATTAGTTGTTTTTATGTTGCAGTGTTATTAGTCTCTCTTTTTACTAGGGATCAATTGCCTTGTGTAAAAATCTTTTTACTCTCGATTAGTTCGATTAGTTTGTTTGGTTTTTGTAACCTTAACCAAAGTTTTTGGTAAATGTTGAATATTTGTATTTTTTTTAAATTAAATTTTTGTAAATTTTATTTATATTTTTCCATTGGTTGATAGGGCCTTGATGTGACATGATTCCCTTGGTGGAGTGCATTTTTATTTTCCTATTTGTTAGTGTCTAACAAATCATTTAAAAAAAAAAAAATGTAAATGGTCATTTGTGTCGGTGAGTGTTCTAACACTGACACTGTTGTGACTAACACTGCTAGTGATTTGTCCAAGTCCTTTACGTAAGCGCGGGGGAGAGGACGAGGGGAGCGTCCAATGTCATGGTGAGTTGTCTAAATCAAGTACAGAAGTAGTTGTGTGGAACAAAGCGTAACAGCCCAAGGGTGATTTTCCATGTAAATGGAAGGACATTATAAAGGAAAAAATAAAACCAAGGTCATTGGACATGTATTCCAAGTGGAATGAATGGGAAAACATTAAAATGGCTACCATTGTGGTTAATTAATGGCTATGGAAATTGGCATTGGCATTCGCAAAGACAAAAGGCAATAAATGGCAATTAATCCAAGAAATAAAGGAAAATAGGAGAAAAGGAAGATGAAGAGACAAGAATATGCATGCAAAGGAAATTATAGAGAAAATAAAAGAAAATGGAAAAGGAAATGAAGAGACATCAGACATCAATGATAAAAAGGCCTCTATGAAACAATTGACAGTTATGGAGATCACTTTCATAAATAGATTTCAAGGAAAAGAGAGAGCATGTACTTGGACACAAGCAAGCAAGCAAAGGAAAACAAGGGAGCGCAAGGAGAAGATTGGAAGAACAACTACAACATGAAGATTTTGCAAGTAACAGGTTGCATGTGTGATTTCATTGCTAGGATTTGAATGCATGGAGAATGCATTTGGTTTACATGATTACTTTGTTGTCATTGGCATGGGATTTGTCTGGATTGACAATGGTTTTAGCCTTGCTTTTCCATTTTCTGGATAACAATGGTGTGATGGGATTCATTCTTGGTTGATCTTTGGGTTGTCGAAAGACTTCGGATCCAGGTGATGTGGTCTCAGGAAAATCCCAAGGGTTGGGAGTGGAGATGGTTTTCTCTGGGAAGCCCTTAGCGGGTGGGTGGAGAAAGGAAAATTCCTCTGGGTATGGTGAAGAAATTTTGAGGCATCCAAGCTTGTGTTGGTTTGGTGATCTCTGGAAAGGATTAGGTGAGATCACTGTGGCTTGAGGGTGGAGGTGGTTTAACCTCTGAAATCCCTCTTTGGTTATACTTGATTTATCCCATGAGATCCCACATTAATGCTTGGAATATGGCATGGGCATAATTGATTGAAAGAAAATTTTAATTCAGCCCAATCTATGGTCGGGTGGTACATGGAAGTCCCTAACTTGGTTGGCATTTGTATATGTAATTATGTGTTGATTTTTATTGAGAATAATGAGCACAAGTTTTGATTTTATGTATGATTTTATGACTAGTTTGTCATGGTTCTATTTTGGTTAAATGTTGGTTACATGCATGATGTATTTCCTATTTTATGAGGTGCTCTTTTCATGGATATATTCCATGGTTTAATGAGTTATCGACTATTTTATATGAATGCATAGGCTAATGAATGTTGTGCAGCTAGTGAAAAAGGGCAACACGCCTTCTTGATGATTCTTTGAAGAAACTATGCATTTATGGCCTATAGGTACCTTGATCACAAAGTGTTTGTTTAAATGTGTTATAGGCCATTTTGCCACATCTGGTCAATAGGCCTGCAAATCGGATCAATCACCATTTGTGAACATGTTGTCATCATCCCTACATAAAGCCCTAAACATGACCTTTCCAAATCCCTGAGTTTTTGGGTCTGACTGCTTCAAATTAGTGTTTTTAAGGCCTAACGCACCTTGCCCCTTCAGAGACCTGTGTTCAGCAGCAAGTTGCTCCATTCTGCACCAACACTAATCAGCAGCAACTTGCTCCTTGTTGAGGGTGCGTTGATTCTAGAAATTCAGGAAAAATAAAAAGGATCTCAAAGCTTCATCTTCCATAAGCTTCCAAGGGTTGTTTTAACCTTTTACCTTTGATAAGAAACTTGAACCCTATCTGATTGTACCTTGGATATTTCACCTCTTATCCCTTTCGTTCATCCTCCCATCTTAAGTGGATCTCAAGCCTAGATTGGTAAATGGATAAGAATTCCTAAACTACCATCCATCTCCTATAAATTTACTTCCATCTACAACATAAGGGTTAGATTTTGGAGATTGGTCATGTCCTCATGTTGTTGCCTTGGATCTAAGAGAGTCATCATCTCCATGCATTAAAGTGACATTGAGGTGTGCTTTGTGACAAGGAAGGACAAGTCAACTTGGGGAGATCTCTACAATATCAACTATTATTCTTGGTTGTAAACTCTCTCCTATTCATATTAATACAAAGAGTATATCATTTTCCTATATGTGTTATGTTACTTTTAAATTCATGTATTCCAATGCTTTGTTGATCCATTGAATATAGTAATTGAATTATGCTACGTAGATGTTGTGGATCCTTGGCTTGTTTCAATTATGTGTGCAAGTTCTAATTATATCAATTGGAGCTATGATTGGAGCTTACAAGTCAAGAGGAAAGTAAAACTTGCGACAGATTCCAAGTAAGCCTCTTTCCATTCTTCAATTTCTCTAAGGGAAACTTTATATTCTTTTCTCTTTGTTGTTCTAAACCAGTCCACTAGGTCTAGGGAAGATACTTTTGTCCATAATCATAAATTTTTCATAACAAATTGGCGACTACACTGGGGACCATTTCTTTCCCTTGGTGGTTTCCTTAACCTCAGTCCTTGTTTCAACTCTTGAACAAACCTTCATTGCCTCACTCAGTCTGGATTGACCCTAGGAAGGCCTTTCATTGAGCTTGATTTGGTTTTTTGTGTCGGAACTTGGCCCAATCTTGATCAGTGCTCCCATTGGTCTGGAGACAAAGCATTACAGCGCTCTCTGGCCTTCTTTGCACCTGTGCTGCAGAGCACTGGTTGCCTTTTAGCACCTACGTTGACCCCTGTTTGATATAAAAATTTCCATTTCGTGCTTTTCTCTCTAAATTTCTTTGTTCCAACTGGCTCTCCTTATGTCCCTGAGTGTACCTTGGTCTTTAAAAGACCTTCATCTTATTTGATTTTGGTTTTGATTGCCTTTGATAAGAATTTGTTTGAATTTTGCTTTGTTCTTGTCAATTAGGTCACTAGCAAATTGATTGCTTGAAAGAATTGATGTTCCAATCATTATTTTGAATAGTTTCTTTACTAGTGATTTAGCAAATATCCTAGTTTTCATTTGAAAATTAAGTGGGTCGAAAAGAAAAATCCCATGCATTTTGCATTGCATTTAGGGTTTTGTATGTGAAATTGAAATTTGGAACAGTTGCATTAGGGGAATTGATTTAACAATCTTGTTTGTTGCATCTTGTATGTTGCATCATTCTTTGTTCTCTTCCCTCCCATACATAGATTTTCATTGAAAAGAAGATTTCATTTTGTCATTCTAGATTGCATCTTTAGGATATTCAGGTGAATTTCACGGTGAGCCTTGAAAATTGAAACATACTTCAAGATAAACTTTAAAAATTATTGAATCAATCTTAAGGAGCATTTGAAACATTAACGCAAACATCTAGAGGTCTAGGTTAGAGACATGTTCCGACATCTATAAACAAAGGAGTTGTCGTTTTTTGCCAGCGTTGCATTTTGGGGGTGATATCTCGTTCCACGTACGTAAGTGTATCAAATCGTTTTCCACGTACCTCCCGGTATATTGGATGGCTCTCCATGCACAAAAAGTATATGGGAATGCTCTCATCATATGATTACACATTAGACAACACTAACACAGGTTGTGCTTCCACGTATCGTCAAGTATATTTTGGAAGTCCATCATAGGTTATCCTCACCTTAGTTAAACAAGTCGACCACCTTGTATATTGTGATACACTGAACACACCATTCGAGGAGATTGCATGCCCATACATAAATCCTTGTTTCTCCAAGGTGGTATATTACAATTCATAGTTGCTTGGTAAACGTTTATGCCTAGATTACCCTCTTTGATTTTTTTTTGGTGTTAATTTTTAAAATTTATTAAACCAACGTGGAAGAACAACACCCTACACTCTGGCATTCACGTATAATGTAAAATAAGCTTCCTCTTCCACCCAAGGCAACTCCCAGCCATTGTCAGAAGCACAAAAATATGCAAATTACCAAATCTAATATTTCAAGTACCATTACTTCTAGTCCTCCACCCGAAATAGATCCACTAGAACCATCTTTTTCTGTGAGTACTGAATCCAAGATTACTTCTCCATTAGCTGGTGGGTCTGACACAGTCGAAATAGAAGCACCAGAAATCTCATTGCCTGAGGTTATTGAACCTAACTATATTAAATCAGAGACAACACAACTTGAGGCACCTTAGTTATCTACACCTATTACTTCAGGACCTTCCTCTTCTCTTCCTTTGTCTCAGACCCAGTCACAACCTATATATCTTGGACCCGACGGTGAACCACTTTCACCTGGTCTTATGAGTATTGAAGAAATTCCATATGCAGAGCCTGAACCCTCCTCTCCTATTCGAGTAGGGGGTCATTTTTATTAGGCCCATCATTTTCCTTCTCCTCATACTCCATCACAAGCTCCTTTGTCTGGTTCTTTTCCTTTCAACTCACCTTTGAGTTTCTCTTGACAACCTTCTTTGGGACAATTAACCATAACTAAAACTGTTATGGTTTCTCAACCTATATCTACTACCATGACCAATACAACCCGTGTTGCAACTTCATCCATGTTTGTAACATTGCCAGAAACACATTTGTATGGTGGCCTGTCTGTCTCGCCTGGTTACCAATCCTTGTCTAGTGCCTTTTCTGACACAACATCCATTCCATGGACCTCTCTCATGTCATCTACATCTGGAATTCCATCTAGCACTTCTCTGATGAGTGTTACACAGTCTGCTCCTTCTCCTCCATCTACTCCTACGGTTCAACAACAGGTTGGTCCTTATGTCAGTGGGTATGTACACCTACAATAGCCTAATCCACCACCTATTGGGAACCCTCCTCTTGGGGGGTAGTTGCCTCCATATAACCGTCCTCTTTTAGCAGGGGGGGAACCTATTGCAGGGATATTTCCATCCCCTCAAGTTAGTGTTCAGCCTCATATGTGTCCTCCACATTCCGAAATGGTTTCTAATGTTTGGAAACCTACCGTGCTCGTACAACCTGGTGTGGTTGTAACTTCATCTTTAATATCTCAATTTGTTCCACCTACATCTCATAATCATGTTCATCAACCTATAACTTAATTTGTTGAAGCTCAATTAAATGTAAGCAAACCTTTACAGGTTGCATCTTTAACTCAACCTATTCCACCGGTATCTAGTGCTTCGCAAGCCATGTATACGCAGCCTTTTCAAGGTAACTTACAATCACAACTGCTTGGTCAGGCCATCCCTCAAATTCAATTAGGTCAGAATGTATATGGCATGGCGTAGCCACAACCTAACCAACCTTATGTTGGGATGATGGAAATCCCACAGGGCAAAAATATCAACCATATCAAGGTATACCTCAAATGCCTTATGGTCAACAAATCCAAACCTAGTCGTTTCAACCTTTACAAGGTTATCCTGGAGCTGTGCAGCAAGGTTATGTGTATTATGGTTATCAAAATCCTCCCTATCCCAGAACACAGATACTTGTTGCTCAAGCCATCCCATCTTACCCAGGGTATCCTCCATCAGACCTCAACATGCAGTTGCCATTTGTAGCAATTATTGAGTTGTCGGATCTAACCAAGCTCACCAATGATCCCATCAATCATTCTCATTGGTGGTCAGTTATTCCCACAAAATTGCTTAGTGATATCCCTAAATTTAATGGAAATCTTGGAGAAGACATGTCTACACATGTGATGACTTATCATTTGTGGTGTTCTTCAAACTCTTTCAATGATGACTCTATTCGTTTTCATCTTTTCCAGTGCACACTCACCGGTATGGCAACAAAATGGTATATTGAACTACCAAGAGCTTCATTTGATAATTTCAGCGTGTTGGCTACCAAATTCCTAATGCATTTCTAGTTACCCATCTGATATGAGACCAGAACTAAACTTTTAACCAATTTCAAACAAACTGATGCCACTCACATTTCTGATCACATTCATGAGTGGCGACGTCGTCATTGTTTGGTTAAAACTTTTGTTCCTAATCAATTTTTAGTTGAATGGTTCATTAATTCTTTGTTGCCATCCATCACAGAAGACGTCGCTAAGGGTGGAGTTGTAACCGAAGAGCGGGTAATTTCTCATGCCCAGTATTTGGATCTTATTTATACCAAATCTAACATGCTCTATGATAAAATACCAAATTCTCTGCGACCTTCCAATATTGTTCCTCAACCTCCTAGTAAAGAATCACATGTCATTGATGGCATGATTGGTTCTTCCAACCAATAGTCGACGAGTAAACCATCTAGTTCGACTCTTGTTGTGGCTTCCCAAAGCCCTCCTTCCACCACTCACGTGGCTTCTACTTCCAAGATCAATGTCGTTCAATATTCCAAAGGCAAATCTCAGCAAACCAGGAAGTAAGAAGAAAGGTAAAGGTAAAAAGAAGAAAGATACTCCTTTGCAGGATAAACAAAACAATTAGTCTTCTGAAGAAAAGCAGAAACCTTGTACCCATGTTTGATTTGTAACGAGGTTCATTTCACTTGCAATTGTCCACATCGGGTAGAAGTGAATCAATACCTTAAATCATCCACTACACCCACTATGTTGATAGACCCGCTTCTGAATCAGGAGACCAATATGGTTACCCAGGATCCCTCTTCCTCTAACTTGATTTGATGCTTTCCTCCGCTAAGATGAAAAATGACGTTATTGTGGCCACTCGATGTAAAGACTATGGTAATGTGAATCCCTCGAATGGTCAGGCTACCGTCAACCTGCTAGTTCGACAATATCTCTATTGGATCCTGCTCTAAATGTGTTTCCTACCGAATTGATAATTAAGCCTCCCAAAGGCGTTATCCATAAATCTACTTTCGACCCTGACACAAGAGATTCTCATAATTATAACATAGTTGAGTATCTGGCTCAGGCTCCTTTAGCTATGTCGAATCTTGAGGTGTTGCAAAATGGCTCCACTCAGAAGAAGGCTTTGCTTTCCACAATTGGATGTATTGATCCTTCATATTCCAACCTAGTAGTTTTTAACCATGAGAATCATACGCCTCAACTTCTATCCCAATTAGCTTTGATGATTCAAGTTGTTATTCACGATAAGAATATCCATTGTTCCATTGTGGACGAAGGAGCCTCAACTTGTATCATGTCCCTTTCTTGTTGGAAGGCCATTGGTTCTCCCCAATTGAATCAGTCACCAACTACTCTAAAGGATTTTGACGAAAGAGGCTTCAAGCCTTGTGGAATTCTAAATTCATTACAAGTAGAATTAGGTGGCAAGACCATATTAGTATAAGTATAAGCTATTGACAGACCACTATATTATAACCTTCTATTAGGTCGTACGTGGGTTTATGTTATGGCTGCTGTTGTTTCAACATATTTCAGGATGATTGATTTCCCTCATAAGGGAGGTATATTAGCCAATGATCAACTCACTTTCTTTGCCACCAATTCTCAAATTACTGGAAGTGTCTCTCTTGTGGGAGAAACCCCACACCCCTATCAGCATCGGAACCTTTTCTCTTCCCCCTCCTTCTCCCAACAATTCTAATTTGGTTTCCCATGTCAACATGATGTCTTCATGTACTACTCCAGTTGATCCGTGGGTAGTGCCAAATGAATCCAATATTGACACTTTTAGTGACCGCATGTCACTCAGTCCCATTGAGGTTGAGTACGAATCCATCTATTCAGCCTATGCGACACACTGTACTCTCTCTTCTTCGATCAATTAGGTTGATAGTTCCCCTCTGGTTCCTTCTCTCGTGCATTTTCTACTACCGATGAGAGAATCATGGAGATCATGATGTCATATGATGTGTGGGATGATCATCATCACCATTCCTCATTGTCAGATTCCTTGAGGATAATCTTGATGAATTGTATCGACCCAATATTGTTGAGATGTCTGTGAATTCTGTATCCATCCATGGTGTTGATTCTGAGAAGGATTTGTTGAACATTGAAGAGGCTATCCCTCTCAACATTTTGATCAAACCCGACATTATTGAGAATGTATATATCAATGCATCTTGCTCTCCCGATGAGATCAATACCTATAAAGCCCTTTTTCAAGAGTTTCGAGACGTTTTCACCTAGTCTTATGAAGAGATGTCAGGTATCGACCCAAACATCATTGTACATGTAATTAATACATATCTTGATGCCAAGCCAATTTGACAACGCCTCCATCCGGTCCATCCCAAGAAGGTTTTCATTATTAAAGCTGAAGTTGAAAAACTTCTACGTGTTTGTTTCATCTACCCGGTACCTTTAACTATTTGGGTGTCAAACATCGTTCATGTCATGAAGAAACAAGGAACAATTTGTGTGTGTGTCAATTATTGGGACATTAATCGTGCTTGTCCTAAGGATAATTATCCTACCCTATTCATCGACCAAATTGTTGATGATTGTGCTGGTTGTGAAATATTTTCATTTATGGCTGGTTTTTTTGGATACAATCAGATCAACATTCTCCCAGTGGATCAACATAAAACTGCATTCATTTGTCCCTGGGGAACGTTTGCATATCAAAAGATCCCTTTCGGATTGAAAAATTCTTGGGGCTACGTTTCATAGGGCAATGAATTATGCCTTCCATGACATAAAACATATCGTACAACCATATTTTGATCACCTACTTGCTCACTCGAAACTTCGTGTTGATCATCTGATACACCTTAGGGCTATCTTTTTACGTTGTCGACACTATAAATTAGGCTCAATCTGCACAAGTGTGTGTTTTGTGTTAGCTCGATTGACTTCTTGGTTTTGTTGAATCAAAAAATGGAATTTGTATTGACCCATTAAAAGTCCAAGTGATCATAGATCTGTCTGCTCCTTCTTCCCTCCTTCAGCTTCAACAACTCCAAGGGAAGGCTCAATTTTTGCAGATATTCATTCCCAACTACACCGAACTAACCAAGGAATTTACTCGCTTGTTAAAGAAAGGGGTTCCCTTACATTGGGATGACATTTCTTAAAAGGAATTCGATGCCTTGAAATATGTTCTAGTTCAGGAATCCTTGTTGTATCCCCCAGATTACTAACGTGATTACTTCCTTTACCTCATCGCTATAATTACTACCATTTTTATGGTATTGGTCTAAGAGGATAATGTAGGGATCGAACGTCCTATTTATTATTTGAGTTGAAATTTGAATGATATCGAGATCAAATATACTCATGTTGAAAAGTTGGCTTTGGCGACTGTCCAAAGATTTTGCCATTATATCTTGCTCTGTAAAATTATGGTTGTTTCTGATTGTAACTCCATGACGTACATCTTGTCACAATAATTGTTGGGGGGGGAAGTACTCCAAGTGGATTTTCATCCTCCAGGAGTTCGATTTGGAGTTCATCAAATCCAAGTCGAAGAAATCCTTAGTTTTTTTTTAGATAATTTGCGACCTTCCCACTGCTGAAACTTAAACAATGTCTGGTGATTTTATTCTGGATGAATCGTTGTTCCTGATCACATCATTTGACCCATGGTATGGAGACATTATCATATATCTTGAAACCCAGAGTTTTTGATCTGATACCTCTCACTTTAACCAACGACGTATCTGACATTAAGCTAAGAATTATATTATAATCGACGACACCCTCTATCATTGCGGTATCTATACCATTTTACGAATGTGCTTCACACATGAGAAGGCCGAGAAAGTCTTGAATGAATGCCATTTTGGGGCATGTGGTGGTCATATGTCTGGTTATGCCACCACACAAAAGATTTTGTGTGATGGCTACTTTTGGCCTACTATGTTTTGAGACTGCATTCTCATAGTTCAAAAGTGTCATGCCTACCAAATTTGCAATTGTAAAACCCGTGCTCCACCTACTCCTTTACACCATGTCATTATCGTTGGACCATTTACAAAATGGGGCATTGATTTCATGACATGTAACCCTCACTTGGATGGGGGGCATGGCTATATCATTGTAGTGGTTGACTATTTTACTAAGTGGATAGCCTACAGACAATAACATTGGCAAAACAACTACTCTCCTTTTATTCAATCATGTCATTGCGAGGTTTGGTGTACCACAGGCTATAGTTACAGATCATGGGAAAATATTTTGTAACCACATGATGTCTGAACTAACTGCTAAGTTGGGTCTCTCCCATGAGAATTAAACTCCCTACTACCATAAGGTGAATGGGCAAGTTGAGGCCATCAATAAATTTTTGAAAACAATGCTTCAATGTATGATAGGGTCCATAAATTAGACTGACATCTTATCCTTTATGTAATGTTGTGGGCATATCGAACTTCTATTCGGATTGCTACCGAGTTTACACCATTTCAATTGGTATATGATCTGGAAGCAATCCTCCTTAATGAATGTGAAATCTGACTTTGAGACTTGTTGTCATGCTCCTCCCTGCCACTTATACAGAAGAAGAGTGTCTCTTATATCTGATGTGCTTAGATGAAACTTGATGTGATGTTGTGATGGCTAATGAAGATCATAAGAAATGAATTAAGCTGCAATATGGTAAGTGTTTCAAGCCTCATCTCTTCTCAGAAGGTGACCTTGTCTTGTTGTATGACCAAGAGTCTAAAAAGTTGGGAGCGGGGAAGTTTGAGCCAATGTGGCTAGGCCCATATATTGTCAAACGTGTTCTTGCTAAAGGGGCCTATGAGCTTGTTGATTTCAATGGAGTTCCATTGGCACAACCTAGAAATGGGTTGTACCTTAAAAGATACTATGCTTGAGTGTTTTTGCATAGTTCACTATGTACATGTTGTATATAGGTGTGTTGAGTGTGTTTGCAGTGTGATTCCTTTTGGAGTTTCTTATGGTTTATGTTAATCATGTTTACATTTGGTTTGCAATTGTCGACATCCCTTCAACAATATGTTGGTTATGTTGATGGCGCTAGTCATAGTACTCAGAACCTTTCTTCCGCAACATGGGCTATTTATGCTCTGACTGTCGAGTTAGTTAAGAGATTTGTATTAGTCGCTCTCCCAATAATATCGTCGAGTATAGCGTAGTGATCGAACTATTGTTTGATGTTAGTTCCCATGGTATCCGCTATATAGTTATCATACTCGACTCACAACTTGTAGTACTACAGTTGACTAATCTCTATTCAGTGAGGAGTCCAATTATGCTTCGTATGTTCTAAAGGGTTCGCCTTCTGGAAATATATTTTGATTATATCCAATATCAACACATTTCTAGAAATCTAAACACATTGATAAATGCATTAGCAAATCATGCTTTAGATAGACATTTGTGACACATGTAAATTAAATTAAAGTCACATCACATACGTTGAATGAGATAATAGAAAATGTTTTAAACGTCGATAGATACATAGTTCTATATATATCAAAGTTTGGTTTTACACAAACTTGTTCCTGAGACACATATGGCCACACGACCTGTGATATCAAAAAATATACATGCAATTTAAAATATGGCTATATATATATATATATATATATATATATATATATATATATATATATATATATATATATATATATATATATTTTTATTTTTATTTTTATTTATATTTATATTTATATTTATATAAGCCTCCTAGTAGACTAATCATGATGCTCATGATAGCAAGCCACTGTGCGAGCCATCTTGCACAGTAGCCAGCTGGTATGACTAGGCACACCAATAGTATGACATTGCAGTCTCATAGGGACCTAGTCGACCCTAGTCTCGATTATACCCTGGGTCAACCCGTCCATGTGTTGCTCAACCTATGCAAGAGTCTCGGCCAAATTGAGATCTTGCAAAACCTCTCCCCCCTACAACAACCTGTACTCCTATTTGTGTCTGTTGTGGTTCTCCCACACGTTGAAGATAGGAGGAACCCATAGGTTGAACGGAACCAATGTCTACATTAGAAAAAATCAATAATTTAGTCTCGGAGACATGGAAAATAAAAATAAAAATTGTAAAACTTAAAAACTCAAAAAATGATCAAAATGTTTCTTATTTTACATGTGGCTCCCCATTGCTCACCATCAGGAAGCACAAGCTTTGGGTCTTCATGAAAATCCATCCCTGCATATGGATAACCTTCAATCATAATGAGTTTCATGTGCAACCATCGGAAGAAGACTCGTGTGAAGCTCATCGATGACGAACCTGCATGTCTGGACATGAGATCCACCTACCTCCTCATCCATGGGACTCTCAGATCTGCATGCTCAAGTGAAATATGTTGTGGCCTGAGCAATGGAATCATCTCTAAGGAAAATTAAATCAAGATTGAACCATAACCAAAGTTCTTCAACCGTCCATCCTTTGCCTTGGTCAGCTGCTCCTTCATGTTTGCGAGTACTCCCTCACTCTAGTTGAATATTATCAGCTCCATAAACTCTAGAGCGTACTCCATATGACACCTATTGGCCAAATGTGATACCGCTCGAACTTTAATATATGGGTCGGGGCCCTACCTTATACCAGATTTGAATGCCATCAATAATATAAAATAAATCACTGTTTTCAGACTTTCACATTCTCTTTCGAATTTTTAAACATAATATTTATTTATTTATTTATTTATTTTTTGTGATAACATTGAAAATGAGATTTAAATGACAATAGATGCTACAACATATTCCATCATGAAAGCTTGGTGATAGGGGAAAAAGTACATTATGGGGAAGGAGATGGTCATCCACATAGATCACCGACCCCTGTAGTTTATACAAACCCAAGGGAAGTTGTAGAATGTTCACCATCAAAAGTGGTGCACTATCTGCAACAATTCCATTATACAAGAAGGGAAACACCAATCATGTTTCAAATTACCTCAGTCGGCCACCAGTTGCAACATTGATCAATGTTCTTAACGCTTATGGCCACTAGACCTATGGATGGACGCAACTATATAAAAATGATCCAAATTTTGCCACCACATACAAGATGCTAGTGGATGGCAAGCAAGTTCCAGACTTCCACCTCTAGGATGAAATATTATGCTACAAGGGGCACCTTTGTGTTCCTTCAAGCGAGCATGCCAAGATTATCTGGGAGTCACACTATAGGTTGCTCGCATGACACTTTGGTGTGGAGAAAATTGTGGCTGTAATATATAAGTATTTTTACTAGCCAAATCTCTAACATGATATTGGAAAATACATCAAATCTTGCATTGTCTATGCCATCGCCAAGACACCAAGATCACCAAGTCGACTGCATTCCACCCCCGTATTGATATCCAGACAAAGGTCGTCAACATGATGATTGTGCACATGCTACACATGTATAACTGTCTTCTCTATGTGCAACACAACTATTACAGAGTATGGGTACATTTTTGGATCTTGCAGACCATTATAAGATATCGCGATAGTAGGTTCCTAAGTATATTTTGGTCGAGCCTTTTGTCATTGTTGGACACCAAGCTCACCAAGTCGATTATATTCTACCCCCATACTGATGGACAGACAAAGGTCATCAACAGGATGATTGTGCAACATACTATGCATGTGAAAATATAAGCATCCACAGATATGGGATGAGAGTCTTCCCTATGTGCAACATATCTATAACAGAACTCTCCATAGCTCGAATGGCCATAGCCCTTTTGAAGTGGGACTGGGATTTCAACCATTATGTCCCCTTGATGTTGCACTACCTTTTTCAACTACATAGGAAGAATTTGCCCATGTTCAACTTGAAGCTGATAAAGCCACCATGTCTATTTAGCACATTCAACACATTCGCCAGTGAGTTCACAACATCATGGATAAATGCAATGCCAAATACAAACAATGGCATGATCAGCATTGGGTGCCCCATAAGTTTCTGGTGGGTGACAAAGTTTGGTTACATTTGCAGAGAGAACGCCTCACTGGATCCCATCGTAAGCTTATAGCACTTTGATATGGTGGGCCTTACACCATCACCAAGGCTACGGGAGACAATGATTTTGACCTCAACATTCCACCATTCCTTGACCTACACCCAATGTTCAATGTGGACTGCCTTCAACTTTACCTTCCACAATTACTGAACACATCAAACATTGCAGAACAACTCACACTAACAGAGCTAAATCCAGACTACATGGAACATGCCACAACTAATTGGATCATGAAAACACAAATCAAGAACAATTTCTAGCAGAAGATCCAATTGTATCCGGTTGTCAAAGTTGGCCAATTCGTGCACCAAGGCAAGTGGCTCATTAGGGACCAAGTTCAACAAAAGTTTACCCATCTCATGGAGGCACTCAACGGAATGGGGACCATTGCTTCCTAAGGGGGGAGGACTGATCCAGATGGATATGGGTGGCCACACACATATTCCACTTGGACCATCGCCATTTGTTCTTTCAGTTTCCTTAATTGTAGCACAATTTACTATTATTTAGAGTTTTTTCATGTCTTTAACCCGAATCCGTTTTTACGCCCTAAACGATGTTTTTTGGAAAATGGGCAAACTAGTAGCTTGTGGAAAGTGTTTGTAATCAAATGTTGTATTCCTTGGCTAGATATTTCTAGCGAGGTATCATATGTGTCTAACAAAGATCGTTTGCAAAAGTTACGACCCGGGAAGTTGCGATGCAGGGCTGACCCTGCAAACCCAGAATCATACTTCAATTGATGCATATAAAATGCATCTCAAAAATTAGCTCTTAAAATCTCAAATCCTGGCAATTTCACGAACACTTTTACACACTAGTTCAGTCAGATTCTCCTTAAAACAATCGTGCCCTCCATAAGATCGACTCATCATGCTAATGTTCTAACATTGATTGTAATCGAACTTTCGATTCAATCCTTTCTCTTTAAAGGATCAATACATATACAGACTTCAGAAATTGACATTAACTGAAGTCGATTGCAAAACCTTTGTTGCTAATTAGAACTTACCAAATCGATCACCGGAAATACACTTTTTCTCCCATTTGTGCACTGCGCCTTCACTCATACATAATCTCCATCTTCAATTGATTTCTAGAGTTAGGCCTCTGGTCCTTCAGCATTCTATTTCAATTAATACTACTCTCTCCAGTTTTTGGAATTGAAATCTGCTTCAACCTCGAACTCTCTTGTTTTAATTCCAACGCTCCTACAACATACATTCATCTCAAGCTGTGACACTTGTTTATGCTCTTCAAATAAACCCAGATCTCATCGGTCTTGAAGTTGCCACGCATTTAAATCTCCAGCTAACGAATTCATATATAACCATTTAAAACAGTGCTAAATACTGTTCATAACAGTTTCATAAATATTGTTATATCAAAACATTCAATGCAACCCAGATCTATTCAACCAATGCTCGAATCAATTCACAATTAGCTGAATTGTAATAAACCACAGGAATTTGGTATTTTCCCCACGATTTGATGAGATATCAATCGTTGTTTTTAAGGTACTCCAACTCCGTCAAACACTGATATAATATCAATCACTGTTCTACGCGCTCCAAGCTTGCGATCCGATCCAAATCTCTATACTCCGATGCAATTACAATCGGCACTCGCAAGTCACCACGTTTTGGAAGCCAAAACTGTTAATAACACCCACAGTTCAGATGTGATATAATTGGAAATCGCCAATCGCTGGGTTCGGTGTCATTTCTTTGTGAGAAATGCGATATCTATTGGATCCGATTTCCCATAAACTTAATAAACCTTCCACATCCATTCCATTGTCATATAATGCGATTTTTTTTTAAACACAGTCAATCCGTTCCCATGGATTATTGGACCCGATATATCATACCAATCAACTGAATGTAATTTAAATCTGCTCAAAAGTTACACTAAATGATTTTCTTGCACCCATTCTCTGTGTTAACAGATTTCTTCCTGCTCGCAGATTCAACGATGCCAGGATCACTTTAAACACAGGAATTTCTACAATATAATATACAAATACACAGACCATAAAAAATTCAAGCGATTTTAAACAGAAGACCAATATTCGAACTCCACGGCGCACTATATAAAGAGACACAATATTTATTTTTTTATTCTTAACGAACAGAAAAAACAGAGTCTCGCATTGTCTCAATTACATAAGAAAAATCCTCTGTCAAATAAAACACAGTTCACACACAACAACTTCTGAGCTTTCGCTTCATACAAAAAAAACCCCACACTCACTACCTGCAAATTTGAGCTTTCGCTCCACACAATAACACCCCCCAACATTGCAAAGATCTCTTCGCTTATTACAATTTCCTCTCCTTAATCCTTCCAATAATTCTGCTAACAAATTGATACATAATCTTCTATTTTTAAAACTCTAACAGAATTCCCTATTTACTAGTTCTCGTGCACACATATTTAACAAATCTTATCTCTAATTTAAAATAAGGCAATCTCATACTTATTTCAATAACAAACTGTTTGAGAAGTTTTATCCTTCTCAGTAATCCCGAATTCGACCAAACAGTTAATGAATTTTACTGTGATTAGCCACAACATGTGGACAATCCTCCACATTGCTGGCTAATGCCGATGCTCCTGCATCAGACTCCCGAAGTTTAAACTAACCATGATCTCCTGATCATGCAATTCTGTTCTATGTCCTCCTGGATCCCATACTTGGTTTGATAGTCTGTCCTTGGTTACTGCTGTTGTTGTTTGTCCCTCAAGTCTTCCGCCTTTGTGTTGTAATTCCTCACTATCTGCTGCTGTCCTTTTCACATATTTTGCTGCTACTTTGCTCACTTTAATTTGCAATTTTCCATTCCCTTCACCTGTACCATTTCTTCCAGCCAATCTTCCTTTCTTCTTTTGTCCTGCATTTGTTTTACTAGAATGCTGTAGTATGAGTTTCCATAACTCATTCAATTCTTTGTCTATTTCACTTCTCGTGTGCTGAATACTATTCTGCTACAACTGATTGTGTTCTTGGATTAGAACATCATAATCTTTGTGCCAAAAATCTTCCATATACATTTCTGAAATGTACAAATGCCTTTTCCCAGGTTCTTCTTCTGGTTTCTCATTCATGACTTCATCATTCCTTGCTTCAAATTCCAGCATACCTTCCATTAATCCGATCTATTCTTCTTGGTTTAGATCGACTTCACACTGCCCTTTTCCTGCATATAAATCTTCATCAAAATTAATCAACTCAATAAACACAAATGCTTTACCTGGCTTCCTCATCAAAAGATTCGACTTGTACAAATCCGCCATCTCATCTGGAAGTTCTCTCAAAAGTTCTGCCCCATCTTTACTAACTGCATTGTCCACAATATATGTCTTTAATTCTCCTTCACTTTGGCTTTCTTCAAGATCAAGGATCTTCAATGACTCAGTGTATCCTTTGAATTCAAAAATTCTTTTACCATCCTCCTTGTTCTGCATGTGACTATGAGTAGTCATTTCTTCAACAGTCTTCAATAACTGTTTGTCTTTCCTCAAGTCAATGTGGCCTGCAAACACACAACAACCTTCAGTTTTCAAAATACAATACCTTCCATTTTCTTTTGATGCTTCAAGCACCAATCCTCCATCATAGATCTTTTGGATTTCAGCGGATCCTTCTTGCGGTGACTTCAAATCAATATGAATTTGTTCTAGTTTCCTGAACTCGTTCATCAGTTTGCCATTCAACCTCTGTTGCAATAGCTTCCATTTCACCCTTTTCTTCAGTCTCCATCTGTATCTTCGGTCTTCACTTATCTTTCTTTGTACTGCCAGACCAATTTCTGGTTCTTCATTCTGCTGCCAGCTTCTATACTTCTGCAATTTAATGCTTTCCTCAAATTCATTCTCATGTAGCTGATCATTCTTTCCAAATTTCTGGTTACTTCCATATTCATCTTGCTGAGTTAATATTTCTGTCTCCTTCATGCGTTTGAGGACATAACTCCTTTGTTGCTCCTGATCTTTCATCTCACCTTCAAATAATCGCTGCTCGATTTCTCTGATTTCAGCATCATATTTATTAATGCTGTCTTCGACACCTTTTCCTCCATCAGGTTCTATAAGCTTCGTTTCTCCTTTGGGTTCCTTGAGTAATCTTTCCAAGAATTTTATTTCCTTGTGAAATCTCTCCAGCAGTTCATCACAATTTCCATTCTCAGCTTCATTCTTTTCCTGACAATCCTCTTGAGTTGACCTGTTTTCCACATCATCATATTGCAAGCATCTTTCATCAATTCCATTAAACAAATTCATTGGTTTACCTTTTTGTAGTCCCACTATGGAATTGTCATTAGACTTCTGGCCTATATCAACCTCATCTGACTGTTTTACACCAAACAGGATTTCATCTATGAACTCCTTCTGTTTCAATAGATCAACGCCTTCTTCCTCTAAAAGGGATTCACCATCATACTTTACCTCAAGATCTTCATTCCTGGTTGTGACAACTTCATCAGGCTGTCCATCATCCTCTGCATATCCTGCAAACATACACAAACTATAAGAATCAAAATCACAAGGCTTCATTGCCTCATCTGCTTCCTTTGTCAACATATCTTCGAATTGTTCTGAATTCTGCCAGTAGTCCAGAAGATCTTCAGCTGACCTCTCATTATCTTCTTCCCCCAACATTTCACCTTGTTCTGGTTTGCAAATGGAGACTTCCAATTCTACCTTTGCTTCTCTGAGTTTCTCTGATTCCTCTTGAGCACTCAATATCTGCTCAATCTTTTTCCATTCTTCTACTATCTCTAACTTCACTTGTTGATTCCTCCTTTCCCGTAGTCTTTGCCATTTTACTCTTTTCCTCATGGTCCAAACACTTTTCTACAACATCTTCATCAATATTCCAATCTGGGAATCTATCTCAGCTTTCTCTCGGTCAAACTCTTCTTGACTCATCCTCATGCCATTTGCTTTGGCATCTTCCCTTCTGCTGTGGCTTCTTTGTGAACTTCCGCTATGACTATCTGTAGTCATTTTCTGCTCCTCTCTTTCCATGAGCTCCTCGCACCTCTGCAACAGTAAGTCCTCCTTACTGCAATCTTACCTCACTAAGCTCTCCTCACTCAGTCTTTTGGTAAGCACGATCCCCTATCTGGAATCTTCTCTTGAGCAACACCTTTGCTCCCTCTAGGCTTCTGCAATCTCTCACTTTCTCTTTCGAGAACACTTCAATTGTCCTCTGTCCAATCTCTTGTTGAATTCTACAGGTTCACTGCCACTTCTAAGGACTTTCCTTATTCTGCTTTTAAGAACACATCTGGTTCTTCTCTCACAACTTCTCTTAGTCTAGATTGCTACAGTCTTCATTCTTTCTTAAGCTGTCACCTGTATTTTGAACGAATTTCCTCTCTGCTGTAATCTGGTACTAAACTTCATTCAGAAAACAAACATATTCAATTTCAACAGAGCCAAGCTCTGATACCAAAATTGATGCAGGGCTGACCCTGCAAACCCAGAATCATACTTCAATTGATGCATATAAAATGCATCTCAAAAATTAGCTCTTAAAATCTCAAATCCTGGCAATTTCACAAACACTTTTACACACTAGTTCAGTCAGATTCTCCTTAAAACAATCGCGCCCTCCATAAGATCGACTCATCATGCTAATGTTCTAACACTGATTCTAATCGAACTTTCGATTCAATCCTTTCTCTTTAAAGGATCGATACATATACAGACTTCAGAAATTGACATTAACTGAAGTCGATTGCAAAACCTTCGTTGCTAATTAGAACTTACCAAATCGATCACCAGAAATACACTTTTTCTCCCATTTGTGCACTGCGCCTTCACTCATACAGAATCTCCATCTTCAATCGATTTCTAGAGTTAGGCCTCTGGTCCTTCAACATTCTATTTCAATTAATACTGCTCTCTCCAGTTTTTGGAATTGAAATCTGCTTCAACCTCGAACTCGCTTGTTTTAATTCCAACGCTCCTACAACATACATTCATCTCAAGCTGTGACACTTGTTTATGCCCTTCAAATAAACCCAGATCTCATCGGTCCTGAAGTTGCCACGCATTTAAATCTCCAACTAACGAATTCATATATAACCATTTAAAACAGTGCTAAATACTGTTCATAACAGTTTCATAAATATTGTTATATCAAAACATTCAATGCAACCCAGATCTATTCAACCAATGCTCGAATCAATTCACAATTAGCTGAATTGTAATAAACCACGGGAATTTAGTATTTTCCCCACGACTTGATGAAATATCAATCGTTGTTTTTAAGGTACTCCAACTCCGTCAAACACTGATATAATATTAATCATTGTTCTACGCACTCCAAGCTTGCGATCCGATCCAAATCTCTATACTCTGATGCAATTACAATCGGCACTCGCAAGTCACCACGTTTTGGAAGCCAAAACAGTTATAACACCCACAGTTCAGATGTGATATAATTGGAAATCGCCAATCGTTGGGTTCGGTGTCATTTCTTTGTGAGAAATGCGATATCTATTAGATCCAATTTCACATAAACTTAATAAACCTTCCACATCCATTCCATTGTCATATAATGCGATTTTTTTAAACATATTCAATCTGTTCCCATGGATTATTGGACCCGATATATCATACCAATCAACTGAATGTAATTTAAATTTGCTCAAAAGTTACACTAAATGATTTTCTTGCGCCCATTCTCTGTGTTAACAGATTTCTTCCTGCTCGCAGATTCAACGATGCCAGGATCACTTTAAACACAGGAATTTCTACAATATAATATACAAATACACAGACCATCAACAATTCAAGCGATTTTAAACAGAAGACCAGTATTCGAACTCCACGGCGCACTATATAAAGAGACACAATATTTTTTTTTTATTCTTAACGAACAGAAAAAACAGAGTCTCGCATTGTCTCAATTACATAAGAAAAATCCTCTTTCAAATAAAACACAGTTCACACACAACAACTTCTGAGCTTTCGCTCCATACAAAAAAAACCCCACACTCACTCCCTGCAAATTTGAGCTTTCGCTCCACACAATAACACCCCCCAACACTGCAAAGATCTCCTCGCTTATTACAATTTCCTCTCATTAATCCTTCCAGTAATTCTGCTAACAAATTGATACATAATCTTCTATTTTTAAAACTCTAACATAATTCCCTATTTACTAGTTCTCGTGCACACATATTTAACAAATCTTATCTCTAATTTAAAATAAGGCAATCTCATACTTATTTCAATAACAAACTGTTTGAGAACTTTTATCCTTCTCAGTAATCCCGAATTCGACCAAACAGTTAATGAATTTTACTGTGATTAGCCACAACATGTGGACAATCCTCCACATTCTCGGCTAATGCCGATGCTCCTGCATCAAGTTGATGTACCAATTTACCTCGACGAGGCCCACAAACATTTGGTGCTTCATCTCCTAGGGTTAGATTTTTGGACGTTTAGGGTTTTCCATTGTTTCTCAATAATAAATAGGTATTCAAGCCTTGTTGTAACATTGTTCACAAGGCATGTAGGTGCCAAATCCCTTTTTAGAGATAAGCTACCATCGCTTGAGCTAGTTTATTTCCTTTCTGCATGTAAACAATTTTCTCTACTTTCCTATTAATTAATTAAAGTTCTATTTTCACTGTAGCTTTGTGTTTCTATTTATATCCATATTTAATTTCATTCATGCATAAATATAGATTAGTGGTATCATATTGGTCTGCTCTTTCTCTATTTTTCTAGTGCATGTCCCCAACGAGGTTATGGTATAAGGAGTTAGGGCTTGAATTGGTTGAACCTTTGCAATACTAACCTCCCTAACCCCAATGACCTCCCATGGTAGAAGAAAAGAAAGATGAGGGAGTAGGATATCCTTTCAAAATATTTCTCAAAGAAGCCCTTGGGTGAAAAAGGAAAGAGATGATGGACAACGTTTCCCAAATCCTTTGGTGGATGCCCACAGGTGATGCATCTTCATCCAACAACCACCCTGGAGGAGCCACTCCCTTTAAGGTACAATTCAACTTTGACATTCCCATATTTTAAGGCCAGATAGATGCATATGCCATAGGTAAATGGTTAAATATGTTAGAAGGATATTTTTCGGTTCATGATTTTTTCCAATAGGGAAAATATTACTTTTGCACACTTAAAAGCCGCCCCCCATATGAAGGACTAGTGGGAAACCTACTATGTGCAGACGGACGAAACGGAACCCTCACTATTTTCAACTACACCCACTTATAATTCCTTCTGAGACACCATCAAGGAAAAATATTACCCTGTCAGGAGCTATGAAGATAAGTACATAAAACGGACCACACTACGATAGGGAATGGACCAAGATGTGCCAAAGTTCACAAATATTTTTCATAACCTTCACACGAAGTTGGATATCAAGGATTCTGAATGGCATATGGTACTCAAGTGCTATGACTGTCTACACAAATACATCTAGGATAAGATGGAGTTCCTAGACATCGTCTTGCTTGGCAATGCGTATCGATGTGCTGTCAAGATTGAGCAAAAAGTTAAATAGAAGAAGTGAGACTTTGGATCTAAAGCAAGGGAAAGGTGCCCCCCAAACTGCAAAACAAAAGACAAAGCCAAGGAAGGGTGACCCAGGACAACCTGTCGAAACCGAAATCAAAGAAAAACACCACAGATATAAAGAAGGAAACTAGAAAATGGTGTGAGTTCCATAAGAGATTGAATCAAAACACAAATGAGTTTTGAGGTAAGCAGTCACTGGTGGTTGAGCTGAAGGCTTCAAATTCAAATGTATGTTCTAAATCTGATTCAGAACCCGATAAGGTGAATGAAAAAGGGAAGTAGATTATTGATGCGGAGCCTAGCGCCATTGTTGCCACCACCAAGATCCATAATATTGATCTTGAAGATCTAGAGGAGGGGGAGTGTCTCTTCCACTTCCACATGTATGTGAAGGGTTCATTGCTGCAGTTCATTATCGACAACGGGAGCCAAAAGCACCTCATTTTAGCAGAGGTCATGAAGCGGTTCGGCATACCGACCACACCACACCTGAATTCGTACACCATTGGGTGGCTTCACCAAGGAAGAAATCTCCACGTCAACAAGTAGTGTTGCCTTCTCTACAACATCAAGCTCTTCACGGATGAAGTATCTGTGATGTTGCTCCTCTTGAAGTTTGTGATGTATTATTAGGCCAACCATACTTGTGGAAGTGTCATGCTGTGAATGTGTCGAGGCCTTGCACTGTTGTTATTACTTTTGTTACATAGTAATTTGTCATTGTCTTCACTCAAGTCCTCCTACTGTGTCATGTGTCCAAGTCAAACATGCTCACATTAGACAAATGTTCTCTGATGTTGACAAATGACCCACTTTCCCTAAGATATCTGCTTATCTGCTTCATCGCGACTATGGACTAAATAAACACGTTGAACGACGCTCATAAATAGTCCAGACGCGCTGCCAGCGTGGAAGTACACCTAATTCCCGCGATGGTCCGATTTTATGCTCCAGCGCAGGGTTCAGGCTCTCCTATTCGAGTAGGGGTCATTTTTATTAGGCCCATCATTTTCCTTCTCCTCATACTCCATCACAAGCTCCTTTGTCTGGTTCTTTTCCTTTCAACTCGCCTTTGAGTTTCTCTTGACAACCTTCTTTGGGACAATTAACCATAACTAAAACTATTATGGTTTCTCAACCTATATCTACTACCATGACCAATACAACCCATGTTGCAACTTCATGCATGTTTGTAACATTGCCAGAAACACATTTGTATGGTGGCCTGTTTGTCTCGCCTGGTTACCAATCCTTGTCTGGTGCCTTTTCTGGCCCAACATCCATTCCATGGATCTCTCTCATGTCATCTACATCTAGAATTCCATCTAGCACTTCTCTGATGAGTGTTACACAGTGTGCTCCTTCTCCTCCATCTACTCCTACAGTTCAACAACAGGTTGGTCCTTATGTCAGTGGGTATGTACACCTACAACAGCTTAATCCACCACCTATTGGGAACCCTCCTCTTGGGGGGTAGTTGCCTCTATATAACCGTCCTCTTTCGGTAGGGGGGCAACCTATTGCAGGGATATTTCCATCCCCTCAAGTTAGTGTTCAGCCTCATATGAGTCCTCCACATTCCGAAATGGTTTCTAATGTTTGGAACCTACCGTGCCCGTACAACCTAGTGCGGTTGTAAATTCATCTTTAATCTCTCAATTTGATCCACCTACATCTCATAATCATGTTCATCAACCTATATCTTAATTTGTTCAAGCTCAATTAAATGTAAGCCCACCTTTACAGGTTGCATCTTTAACTCAACCTATTCCACTGGTATCTTGCGCTTCGCAAGCCATGTATACGCAGCCTTTTCAAGGTAACTTAAAATCATAACTGCTTGGTCAGGCCATCCCTCAAATTCAATTAGTTCAGAATGTATATGGCATGGCGCAGGCACAACCTAACCAACCTTATGTTGGGATGATGGAAATCCCATAGGGCAACAATATCAACCATATCAAGGTATACCTCAAATGCCTTATGGTCAACAAATCCAAACCTAGTCGTTTCAACCTTTACAAGGTTATCCTGGAGCTGTGCAACAAGGTTGTGTGTACTATGGTTATCAAAATCCTCCCTATCCTAGAACACAGATACTTATTTATGAGGCCATCCCATCTTACCCAGGGTATCCTCCATCGGACTTGAACATGCAGTTGCCATTCGTAGCAATTATTGAGTTGTCGGATCTGACCAAGCTCACCAATGATCCCATCAATCATTCTCATTGGTGGTCGGTTATTCCCACAAAATTACTTAGTGATATCCCTAAATTTAATGGAAATCTTGGAGAAAACATGTCTACACTCGTGATGACTTATCATTTGTGGTGTTCTTCAAACTCTTTCAATGATGACTCTATTCGTTTTCATCTTTTCCAGTGCACACTCGCCGGTATGGCAACAAAATGGTATATTGAACTACCAATAGCTTCATTCGATAATTTCAGCGTTTAGCTAGCTTGCACAGTAGCCAGCTGGTATGACCAGGCACACCAATAGTATGACATTGTAGTCTCATAGGGATCTAGTCGACCCTAGTCTCGATTATACCCTGGGTCAACAATGCGTTGCTCAACCTATGCAAGAGTCTCGGCCAAATTGAGATCCTGCAAAACCTCTCCCCCCTAGAACAACTTGTACTCCTATTTATGTTTGTTGTGGTTCTCCCACACGTTGAAGATAGGAGGAACCCATAGGTTGAACGGATCCAATGTCTACATTAGAAAAAATCAATAATTTAGTCTCAGAGACATAGAAAATAAAAATAAAAATTGTAAAACTTAAAAACTCAAAAAATGATCAAAATGTTTCTTATTTTACATGTGGTTCCCCATTGCTCGCCATCAGGAAGCACAAGCTCTGGGTCTTCTTGCAAATCCATCCCTACATATGGATAACCTATAATCATAATGATTTTCATGCGCAACCATCGGAAGAAGACTCGTGTGAAGCTCATCGATGACGAACCTGCATGCCTGGACATGAGATCCACCTACCTCCTCATCCATGGGACTCTCAGATCTGCATGCTCAAGTGAAATATGTTGTGGCCTGAGCAATGGAATCATCTCTAAGGAAAATTGAATCAATATCGAACCATAACCAAAGTTCTTCAACTGTCCATCCTTTGCCTTGGTCAGCTGCTCCTTCATGTTTGCGAGTACTTCCTCACTCTAGTTGAATATTATCAGCACCATAAACTCTAGAGCGTACTCCATATGAGACCTATTAGCCAAATGTGATACCGCTCGAACTTTAATATATGGGTCAGGGCCCCACCTTATATCAGATTTGAATGCCATCAATAATATAAAATAAATCACTGTTTTCAGACTTTCGCATTCTCTTTCGAATTTTTAAACATAATATTTGTTTGCTTTTTTATTTTGTTTTTGTTTTTGTTTTTGTTGTTGTTGTTGTTGTTGTTTTTTTCTTTTTTTTTTTGTTCACTGTTTTCAACTTTCACATTATCCTTCGAATTTTTAAACATAATATTTGTTTAGTTTTAGTTTTAGTTTTTTGTTTTTTTGTTTTTTTTTTTTTTTTTGTTTTTTTTTTTTTGTTTTTTTTGTTTTTTTGTTTTTTTTTTTTTGTTTTTTGTTTTGGTGTTAACATTGAAAATGAGATTTAAATGACAATAGATGCTACAGCATATTCCATCATGAAAGCTTGGTGATACACGAAAAATTACATTATGGGGAAGGAGACGGTCATCCACATAGATCACCGACCCTTGTAGTTTATACAAACCCAAGGGAAGTTGCAGAATCATCACCATCAGAATTGGTGCACTATCTGCAACAATTCCATTATACAAGAAGGGAAACACCAATCATGTTTCAAATTACCTCAGTCGGACACCAGTTGCAACATTGATCAATGTTCTTAACGCTTATGGCCACGAGACCTATGGATGGACGCAACTATATAAAAATGATCCAAATCTTGCCACCACATACAAGATGCTAGTGGATGGCAAGCAAGTTCCAGACTTCCACCTCTAGGATGAAATATTATGCTACAAGGGGCACCTTTGTGATCCTTCAAGCGAGCATGCCAAGATTATCTGGGAGTCACACTATAGTTGGCTCGCATGACACTTTGGTGTGGAGAAAATTGTGGCTGTAATATATAAGTATTTTTACTAGCCAAATCTCTAACATGATATTGGAAAATACATCAAGTCTTGCATTGCCTATGCCATTGCCAAGACAACTATTAAGAAGGAAGGCTTGTATACTTCTCTGCCTACTCCCAACTGGCCCTGTGAATCCATCTCCATGGACTATATGTCTGGACTTCCTTCTTCCAAACATGACAACGACTGTGTAGTTGTGGTCGTTGACAAATTTTCTAAGATGGCCATATTAACTGCCTGCAAGAAGAGTATCATAGCCGAGGCCTAAGCACGTTTTGGTCGAGCCTTTGGTCATTGTTGGACACCAAGATCACCAAGTCAACTGCATTCCACCCCCGTATTGATATCCAGACAAAGGTCGTCAACATGATGATTGTGCACATGCTACACATGTATAATTGTCTTCTCTATGTGCAACACAACTATTACAGAGTATGGGTACATTTTTGGATCTTGCAGACCATTATAAGATATCGCGATAGTAGGTTCCTAAGTATATTTTGGTCGAGCCTTTTGTCATTGTTGGACACCAAGCTCACCAAGTCGATTATATTCTACCCCCATACTGATGGACAGACAAAGGTCATCAACAGGATGATTGTGCAACATACTATGCATGTGAAAATATAAGCATCCACAGATATGGGATGAGAGTCTTGCCTATGTGCAACATATCTATAACATAACTCTCCATAGCTCAAATGGCCACAGCCCTTTTGAAGTGGGCCTGGGATTTCAACCATTATGTCCCCTTGATGTTGCACTACCTTTTTCAACTACATAGGAAGAATTTGCCCATGTTCAACCTGAAGCTGATAAAGCCACCATGTCTATTTAGCACATTCGCCAGTGAGTTCACAACATCATGGATAAATGCAATGCCAAATACAAACAATGGCATGATCAGCATTGGGTGCCCCATAAGTTTCTGGTGGGTGACAAAGTTTGGTTACATTTGCAGAGAGAACGCCTCACTGGATCCCATCGTAAGCTTATAGCACTTTGATATGGTGGGCCTTACACCATCACCAAGGCTACGGGAGACAATGATTTTGACCTCAACATTCCACCATTGCTTGACCTACACCCAATGTTCAATGTGGACTGCCTTCAACTTTACCTTCCACAATTACTGAACACATTAGACATTGCAGAACAACTCACACTAACAGAGGTAAATCCAGACTACATGGAACATGCCACAACTAATTGGATCATGGAAACACAAATCAAGAACACTTTCTAGTAGAAGATCCAACTGTATCGGGTTGTCAAAGTTGGCCAACTCGTGCACCAAAGCAAGTGGCTCATTAGGGACCAAGTTCAACAAAAGTTTACCCATCTCATGGAGGCACTCAACGTAATGGGGACCATTGCTTCCTAAGGGGGGAGGACTGATCCAGATGGATATGGGTGGCCACACACATATTCCACTTGGACCATCGCCATTTGTTCTTTCAGTTTCCTTAATTGTAGCACAATTTACTATTGTTTAGAGTTTTTTCATGTCTTTAACTTCCGGATCCGTTTTTACGCCCTAAACGATGTTTTTTGGAAAATGGGCAAACTAGTAGCTTGTGGAAAGTGTTTGTAATCAAATGTTGTATTCCTCAGATAGATATTTCTAGCGAGGTATCATATGTGTCAAATGAAGATCGTTTGCAAAAGTTACGACCTGGGAAGTTGATGTACCAATTTACCTCGACGAGGCCCACAAACATTTGGTGCTTCATCTCCTAGGGTTAGATTTTTGGATGTTTAGGGTTTTCCATTGTTTCTCAATAATAAATAGGTATTCAAGCCTTGTTGTAACATTGTTCACAAGGCATGTAGGTGCTAGATCCCTTTTTAGAGATAAGCTACCATCGCTTGAGCTAGTTTATTTCCTTTCTGCATGTAAACAATTTTCACTACTTTCTTATTTATTAATTAAAGTTCTATTTTCGCTGTAGCTTTGTGTTTCTATTTATATCCATATTTAATTTCATTCCTGCATAAATATAGATTAGTGGTATCATATTGGTCTGCTCTTTCTCTATTTTTCTAGTGCATGTCCCAAACGAGGTTATGGTATAAGGAGTTAGGGCTTGAATTGGTTGAACCTTTGCAATACCAACCTCCCTAACCCCAATGACCTCCCATGGTAGAAGAAAAGAAAGATGAGGGAGTAGGATATCCTTTCAAAATATTTCCCAAAGAAGCCCTTGGGTGAAAAAGGAAAGAGATGATGGACAACGTTTCCCAAATCCTTTGGTGGATGCCCATAGGTGACGCATCTTCATCCAAAAACCAGCCTGGAGGAGCCACTCCCTTTAAGGTACAATTCAACTTTGACATTCCCATATTTTAAGGCGAGATAGATGCATATGCCATAGGTAAATGGTTAAATATGTTAGAAGGATATTTTTCGGTTCATGATTTTTCCAATAGGGAAAATATTACTTTTGCACACTTAAAAGACGCCCCCCATATGAAGGACTGGTGGGAAACCTACTATGTGCAGAGGGACGAAACAGAACCCTCACTATTTTCAACTACACCCACTTATAATTCCTTCTGAGACACCATCAAGGGACAATATTACCCTGTCAGGAGCTATGAAGATAAGTACATAAAACGGACCACACTACGACAGGGAATGGACCAAGACGTGCCAAAGTTCACAAATATTTTTCATAACCTTCACACGAAGTTGGATATCAAGGATTCTGAGTGGCATATGGTACTCAAGTGCTATGACTGTCTACACAAATACATCTAGGATAAGATGGAGTTCCTAGACATCGTCCTTCTTGGCACCGCCTATCGATGTGCTGTCAAGATCGAGCAAAAAGTTAAATAGAAGAAGTGAGACTTTGGATCTAAAGCAAGGGAAAGGCGCCCCCAAACTGCAAAACAAAAGACAAAGCCAAGGAAGGGTGACCCAGGACAACCTGTCGAAACCGAAATCAAAGAAAAACACCACAGATATAAAGAAGGAAACTAGAAAATGGTGTGAGTTCCATAAGAGATTGAATCAAAACACAAATGAGTTTTGAGGTAAGTAGTCACTGGTGGTTGAGCTGAAGGCTTCAAATTCAAATGTATGTTCTAAATCTGATTCAGAACCCGATAAGGTGAATGAAAATGGGAAGCAGATTATTGATGCGGAGCCTAGCGCCACTGTTGCCACCACCAAGATCCATAATATTGATCTTGAAGATCTAGAGGAGGGGGAGTGTCTCTTCCACTTCCACATGTATGTGAAGGGTTCATCGCTGCAGTTCATTATCGACAACGCGAGCCAAAGGGACCTCATTTTAGCAGAGGTCATGAAGCGGTTCGGCATACCGACCACACCACACCTAAATCTGTACACCATTGGGTGGCTTCACCAAGGAAGAGATCTCCACGTCAACAAGTAGTGTTGCCTTCTCTACAACATCAAGCTCTTCACGGATGAAGTATCATGTGATGTTGCTCCTCTTGAAGTTTGAGATGTATTATTAGGCCAACCATACTTGTGGAAGTGTCATGCTGTGAATGTGTCGAGTCCTTGCACTGTTGTTATTACTTTTGTTACACAGTGATTTGTCACTGTCTTCACTGAAGTCCTCCTACTGTGTCATGTGTCCAAGTCAAACATGCTCACATTAGACAAATGTTCTCTGATGTTGACAAATGACCCACTTTCCCTAAGTTATCTGCATATCTGCTTCATCGCGACTATGAACTAAATAAACATGCTGAACGGCGCTCATAAATAGTCCAGACGCGCTTCCAGCGCGGAAGTACACCTGATTCCCGTGATGGTCCGATTTTATGCTCCAGCGCGGGGTTCAGGCTCTCCTATTCGAGTAGGGGCTCATTTTTATTAGGCCCATCATTTTCCTTCTCCTCGTACTCCATCACAAGCTCCTTTGTCTGGTTCTTTTCCTTTCAACTCGCCTTTGAGTTTCTCTTGACAACCTTCTTTGGGACAATTAACCATAACTAAAATTGTTATGGTTTCTCAACCTATATCTACTACCATGACCAATACAACCCATGTTGCAACTTCATCCATGTTTGTAACATTGCCAGAAACACATTTGTATGGTGGCCTGTCTGTCTCGCCTGGTTACCATTCCTTGTCTAGTGCCTTTCCTAGCGCAACATCCATTCCATGGACCTCTCTCATGTCATCTACATATGGAATTCCATCTAGCACTTCTCTGATGAGTGTTACACAATGTGCTCCTTCTACTCCATTTACTCCTACGGTTCAACAATAGGTTGGTCCTTATGTCAATGGGTATGTACACCTACAACAGCCTAATCCACCACCTATTGAGAACCCTCCTCTTGGGGGGTAGTTGCCTCTACATAACCGTCCTCTTTCGGCAGGGGGGCAACTTATTGTAGGTATATTTCCATCCCCTCAAGTTAGTGTTCAGCCTCATATGAGTCCTCCACATTCCGAAATGGTTTCTAATGTTTGGAAACCTACCGTGCCCGTACAACCTGGTGCGGTTGTAACTTCATCTTTAATCTCTCAATTTGTTCCACCTACATCTCATAATCATGTTCATAAACCTATATCTTAATTTGTTCAAGCTCAATTAAATGTAAGCCAACCTTTACAGGTTGCATCTTTAACTCAACCTATTCCACCGGTATCTGGCACTTCGCAAGCCATGTATACGCAGCCTTTTCAAGGTAACTTAAAATCACAACTGCTTGGTGAGGCCATCCCTCAAATTCAATTAGTTCAGAATGTATATGGTATGGCGCAGGCACAACCTAACCAACCTTATGTTGGGATGATGCAAAATCCCATAGGGCAACAATATCAACCATATCAAGGTATACCTCAAATGCCTTATGGTCAACAAATCCAAACCTAGTCGTTTCAACCTTTACAAGGTTATCCTGGAGCTGGGCAGCAAGGTTATGTGTATTATGGTTATCAAAATCCTCCCTATCCCAAAACATAGATACTTGTTGCTCATGCCATCCCATCTTACCCAGGGTATCCTCCATCAGACCTCAACATGTAGTTGCCATTCATAGCAATTATTGAGTTGTCGGATCTGACCAAGCTCACCAATGATCCCATCAATCATTCTCATTGTTGGTCGGTTATTCCCACAAAATTTCCTAGTGATATCCCTAAATTTAATGGAAATCTTGGAGAAGACATGTCTACACACGTGATGACTTATCATTTGTGGTGTTCTTCAAACTCTTTCAATGATAACTCTATTCGTTTTCATCTTTTCCAGTGCACACTCACCGGTATGGCAACAAAATGGTATATTGAACTACCAACGGCTTCATTCGATAATTTTAGCGTGTTGGCTACCAAATTCCTAATGCATTTCTAGTTACCCATATGATATGAGACAAGAACTGAGCTTTTAACCAATTTCAAACAAACTGATGCCACTCACATTTCTGATCACATTCATGAGTGGCTACGTCGTCATTGTTTGGTTAAAACTTTTGTTCCTAATCAATTTTCGATTGAATGTTTCATTAATTCTTTGTTGCCATCCATCACAGGAGACGTCGTTAAGGGTGGAGTTGTAACCAAAGAGCGAGTAATTTCTCATGCCCAGTATTTGGATCTTATTTATACCAAATCTAACATGCTCTATGATAAAATACCAAATTCTCTAGGACCTTCCAATATTGTTCCTCAACCTCCTAGTAAAGGATCACATGTCGTTGATGGCATGATTGGTTCTTCCAACCAACAGTCGCCGAGTAAACCATCTGGTTCGACTCTTGTTGTAGCTTCCCAAAGCCCTCCTTCCACCACTCACGTGGCTTCCACTTCCAAGATCAATGTCATTTAATATTCCAAAGGCAAATCTCAGCAACCAGGAAGTAAGAAGAAAGGTAAAGGTAAAAAGAAGAAAGATACTCCTCTGCGGGATAAACAAAACAATCAGTCTTATGAAGAAAAGCAGAAACCTTGTTACCCATTTTTGATTTGTAACGAGGATCATTTCACTCGCGATTGTCCACATCGGGTAGAAGTGAACCTATACCTTAAATCATCCACTACACCCATTGTGTTGACAGACCCGCTTCCGAATCAGGAGACCAATATGGTTGCCCAGGATCCCTCTTCCTCTAACTTGGTTTTGATGCTTTCCTCCACTAAGATGAAATATGATGTTATGGCGGCCACTCGATGTAAAGACTACGGTAATGTGAATCCCTCGAATGGTCAGGCTACCGTCAACCTGCTAGTTCGACGATATCTCTATTGGATCCTGCTCTAAATGTGTTTCCTACCGAATTGATAATTAAGCCTCCCAAAGGCGTTATCCATAAATCTACTTTCAACCTCGGCGCAAGAGATTCTCAGAATTATAACATAGTTGAGTATCTGCCTCATGCTCCTTTAGCTATGTCGAATCTTGAGGTGTTGCAAAATGGCTTCACTCAGAAGAAGGCTTTGCTTTCCACAATTGGATGTATTGATCCTTCATATTCCAACTTGGTAGTTTTTAACCATGAGAATCATACATCTCAACTTCTAGCCCAATTAGCTTTCATGATTCAAGTTGTTATTCACGGTAAGAATATCCATTGTTCCATTGTGGACGAAGAAGCCTCAACTTGTATCACGTCCCTTTCTTGTTGGAAGGCCATTGGTTCTCCCCAATTGAATCAATCACTAACTACTCTAAAGGATTTTGACGAAAGAGGCTTCAAGCCTTGTGGAATTCTGAATTCATTACAAGTAGAATTAGGTGGCAAGACCATATTAGTAGAAGTAGAAGTTATCGACATACCACTATATTATAATCTTCTACTAGGTCGTACGTGGGTTTATGTTATGGCTGCTGTTGTTTCAACATATTTCAGGATGATTGATTTCCCTCATAAGGGAGGTATAGTAGCCATTGATAAACTCACTTTCTTTGCCACCAATTCTCAAGTTACTGGAAGTGTCCCTCTTGTGGGAGAAACCCCACACCCATATCAGCATGAGAACCTTTTCTCTTCCCCCTCCTTCTTCCGACAACTCTAATTTGGTTGCCCATGTCAACATGATGTCTTCATGTACTACTCCAGTGTAACGACCCATCTAAACTAATCCACTATATGAAGTTTTAAACTTTATAAGAAAACTGATATGATGAACTTTAAAATAAATATGATGAAGCTTTATAAATATAAATTTTAAATCCTTATATTAAAACAAATATGATGAACTTTAAAATAAATATGATTAAGTTTTATAAATATAAATTTTAAACTTTATAAAATATATAAATTAAACTTTATAAAACTAAACTATATAATAAAAATAAAAATCAAATGAAGCACCCTTATATAAAAGGGGGACGCTTTACCATGCAGGACATTTATAACAGAGCGCATATGACAGTAGGGAAAATATCTGAGAGCCGTAAATGCGTGGAGGCGTGTCGGGAGGAGGAAAGGCGGTGGCTGCAGGTAGGAGGGCGGCCATCGCCAGGCCCGCAGATAAAAACTGGAGGTCTGAACCGAGAAGGGGGGGGGTTGGAACAACGAAGTTAGAAACCAGGGGGAGGAAATTCAGTAGTGAGAGAGGTCTGCCATTGGAAGAGCTCTAATCCGTCTGAGGTTCTGGGCACGGGGGACAGTGGGCTTTTGTGAGAAGCTTGCTGGATTGAGCAACTAGTCTCTGCTCGGTCAGGCTGGGTGGAATTGGTCTCCCTGGGTAATTGGAGCAAGACAGCGGCAGTAGCATCATCAACTTCACGGGATCAGATAGCAGTTCAGGTAAGTGCAAATCAAATTTTTATGGTTCCTGTTTTTCAAGTTTTTTGACTACTACATCCAGTTGATCCGTGGGTAGTGCCAGAGGAATCCAATATTGACACTTTTAGTGACTGCATGTCACTCAGTCTCATTGAGGTCGAGTACGAAGCCATCTATTCAGCCTATGCGACACACTGTACTCTCTCTTCTTCGATCAATTGGGTTGATAGTTCCTTAGATTGTGGCACACCCTCTGGTTCCTTCTCTCGTACATTTTCTACCGATGAGAGAATCATGGAGATCATGATGTCATATGATGCGTGGGACGATCATCATCACCATTCCTCATTGTCAGATTCCTTGAGGATAACCTTGATGAACTATATCGACCCAATATCGTTGAGATGTCTGTGAATTCTGTATCCATCCATGGTGTCGATTCTGAGAAGGATTTGTTGAACATTGAAGAGGCTATCCCTCTCAACATTTTGATCAAACCCGACATTATTGAGAATGTATATATCAATGCATCTTGCTCTCCCGATGAGATCAATACCTATAAAGCCCTTTTCTAAGAGTTTCGAGACGTTTTCACCTAGTCTTATGAAGAGATGTCAGGTATCGACCCAAACATCATTGTACATGTAATTAAGACATATCTTGATGCCAAGCCAATTTGACAATGCCTCCGTCCGGTCCATCCCAAGAAGGTTTTCATTATTAAAGCTGAAGTTGAAAAACTTCTACGTGTTGGTTTCATCTACCCGGTACCTTTAACTGTTTGGGTGTCAAACATCGTTCATGTCATGAAGAAACAAGGAAAAATTTGTGTGTGTGTCAATTATTGGGACATTAATCCTGCTTGTCCTAAGGATAATTATCCTACCCTATTCATCGACCAAATTGTTGATGATTGTACTGGTTGTGAAATATTTTCATTTATGGCTGGTTTTTTTGGATACAATCATATCAACATTCTCCCAGTGGATCAACATAAAACTGCATTCATTTGTCCCTGGGGAACGTTTGCATATCAAAAGATCCCTTTCGGATTGAAAAATTCTTGGGGCTACGTTTCATAGGGCAAAGAATTATGCCTTCCACGGACATATCGTACAACCATATTTTGACGACCTACTTGCTCACTTGAAACTTCGTGTTGATCATCTGATACACCTTAGGGCTATCTTTTTTACGTTGTCGACATTATAAATTAGGCTTAATCTACACAAGTGTGTGTTTTGTGTTAGCTCGATCGACTTCTTGGTTTTGTTGTATCAAAACATGGAATTTGTATTGACCCATTAAAAGTCCAAGTGATCATAGATCTATCTGCTCCTTCTTCCCTCCTCAACTTCAACAATTCCAAGGGAAGGCTAAATTTCTTCAGATATTCATTCCCAACTACATCGAACTAACCAAAGAATTTACTCACTTGATAAAGAAAGGGGTTCCCTTCCATTGGGATGACATTTCTTAAAAGGCATTCGATGGCTTGAAATATGTTATAGTTCAGGAATCCTTGTTGTATCCCCCAGATTACTAACGTGATCACTTCCTTTACCTCATCGCTATAATTACTACCATTGTTATGGTATTGGTCTAAGAGGATAATTTAGGGATCGAACGTCTTATTTATTATTTGAATTGAAATTTGAATGATATCGAGAACAAATATACTCATGTTGAAAAGTTGGCTTTGGCGACTGTCCAAAGATTTCGCCATTATATCTTGCTCTGTAAAATTATGGTTGTTTCTGATTGTAACCCCATGACGTACATCTTGTCACAATAATTGTTGGGGGGGAAGTACTCCAAGTGGATTGTCATCCTCCAGGAGTTCGATTTGGAGTTCATCAAATCCAAGTCGAAGAAATCCTTAGTTTTTTTTTAGATAATTTGCGACCTTCCCACTGCTGAAATTTAAACAATTTCTGGTGATTTTATTCTGGATGAGTCGTTGTTCCTGATCACGTCATTTGACCCATGGTATGGAGACATTATCATATATCTCGAAACCCAGACTTTTTGATCTGATACCTCTCACTTTAACCAATGACGCATCTGACATCAAGCTAAGAATTATATTATAATCGACGACCCCCTCTATCGTTGCGGTATCTATACCATTTTACGAATGTTCTTCACGCGTGAGAAGGCCGAGAAAGTCTTGAATGAATGCCATTTTTTGGCCTATTATGTTTTGAGACTGCATTATCATAGTTCAAAAGTGTCATGCCTGCCAGATATGCGATTGTAAAACCCGTGCTCCACCTACTCCTTTACACCATGTTATTGTCGTTGGACCATTTACGAAATGGGGCATTGATTTCATGACATGTAACCCTCACTTGGATGGGGGCATGGCTATATCATTGTAGTGGTTGACTATTTTACTAAGTGGATAGCCTACAGACAATAACACTGGCAAAACAATTTCTCTCCTTTTATTCAATCATGTCATTATGAGGTTTGGTGTACCACAGGCTATAGTTACAGATCATGGGAATTTTTTTTGTAACCACATGATGTCTGAACTAACTGCTAAGTTGGGTCTCTCCCATGAGAATTGAACTCCCTACTACCATAAGGTGAATGGGCAAGGTTAGGCCATCAATAAAGTTTTGAAAACAATGCTTTAATGTATGATAGGCGTCCATAAATTAGACTGACATCTTATCCTTTATCTAATGTTGTGGGCATATCGAACTTCTATTCGGATTGCTACCGAGTTTACACCATTTCAATTGGTATATGATCTGGAAGCAATCCTCCCTAATGAATGTGAAATATGTCTTTGAGACTTGTTGTCATGCTCCTCCCTGCCACTTATACAGAAGAAGAGCGTCTCTTATATCTGATGTGCTTAGATGAAACTTGATGTGATGTTGTGATGGCTAATGAAGATCATAAGAATAAATTAAGGTGCAATATTGTAAGAGTTTCAAGCCTCATGTCTTCTCAGAAGGTGACCTTGTCTTGTTGTATGACCAAGAGTGTAAGAAGTTGGGAGCGGGGAAGTTTGAGCCAATGAGGCTATGCCCATATATTGTCAAACGTGTTCTTGCTAAAGGGGCCTATGAGCTTGTTGATTTCAATGGAGTTCCATTGGCACATCCTAGAAATGGGTTGTACCTTAAAAGATATTATGCTTGAGTGTTTTTGCATAGTTCACTATGTACATGTTGTATATAGGTGTGTTGAGTGTGTTTGCAGTGTGATTCCTTTGGAGTTTCTTATGGTTTATGTTAATCATGTTTACATTTGGTTTGCAATTGTCGACATCCCTTCAACAATATGTTGGTTATGTTGATGGTGCTAGTCATAGTACTCGAGACCTTTCTACCGCAACATGGGCTATATATGCTCTGAATGGAGAGTTAGTGAAGAGATTCATATTAGTCGCTCTCCAAATAATATCGTCGAGTATAGCTGCTCCTTCATGTTTGCGAGTACTCCCTCACTCTAGTTGAATATTATCAGCTCCATAAACTCTAGAGCATACTCCATTTGAGACCTATTGGCCAAATGTAGAATATCACTACCATTGAGCGATGCACTCTTTTTGCAAATGTAACCAAACTTTTTGCCCACCTAAAACATATGTGGCACTCGATGCTGATCATGTTGTTGTTTATCTTTGGCATTGGCTTTCTCCAAGATTTCGTGAACCTGCTGGAAGATGTGCTAAATTCGCTCAATACACTTGGTGGCTTTATCAACTTCGGACTGTACATGGGCATATTCTTCCTGTCTAGTTGCAAAATGTAGTGCAACATCAAGGGGGCATAATGGTTGAAATCCCAAGCCCACCTCAAAGGGGTTGTGGCCAGTCAAACTATGGAAAGTTGTGTAATAGTTATGTTGCACATAGGGAAGACTCTGATCCGATGTTTGTGAATGCTTAGAGTTGTACATGCATATTATGTGCACAATCATCATGTTAACGACCTCTATCTGGCCATCAATCTGGGGTGGAATGCAATCGACTTGGTGATCTTGGTGTCCAACAATTATCAAAGGCCCGACCAAAACATGCTTAGGAACCTACTATCCTGATCTAGTATAATGGTCTGCAATATCCCAAAATGTACCCATACTCGTTCAAAGAAGGGTATGGCAGTGGCCTTAGCAATGATACTCTTCTTGTAGGTAGCTAATATGGCCATCTTAGAAAATTTGTCGACGACCACAAATACACAGTCATTGACATGCTTGGTAGAAGGAATATCAAACATATAGTCCATGAAGATGGATTCCTAGGGATGGTTGGGAGTAGGCAGAGGAGTATACAAGCCTTTCTTCTTAATAGTTGGCTTGGCGATGGCATAAGCAGTGCAGGATTTGATGTATTTTCCAACATCTTGTTGGAGATTTAGCCAATGAAAATACTTCTATAGTACATCGACAATTATCTCCACACGAAAGTGTCCTACGACCTTGCTGTAGTGCACCTCCAAAATCAGCTTGGCACGCTCACTTGAATAAACACAAAGTTGGCACGAGTAGCATAATAATGCATCCTAGAGGTGGAAGTATGGAACTTGATTTCCATCCACTATAATTTGGTATGTGGCAGTAAACTATGGATAATTTTTATATAGTTGCAGCAACCCAGAGGTCTCGTGGTGAGAAGAGTTGAGAAAAATGGTCATTGTTGCAACTGGTGGCTTACTAAGGCAATCTGCAACATGATTAGCGTTTCCCTTATTTTATTTGATATTCAAATGGAATTATTTCATATATGTGGACTACATTTTATGGCGATCATTCTGTAACTTCCTTTAGATATATATAAACTGCAGGGGTCGATGATTTGTGTGGATGATTGTCTCCTTCCCCAAAATGTAATGTTTCCATTGTCAGCAAGCATACACGATGGAATACATATCCTTATAGTAGGTGAGGTATTTATGAATTGTGTCAGAAAGTGTCTCATTGTGATAGGCCGCTGGATGCCCTTGTTGGGAGAGAACTACACCAATAGCATATTCAAACGCATCTGTCTCAATTTCAAATGGTTGTTGCAGGTCTGGAAATGTGAGTATTGGGCCAGAGCAGAGCTAGTGATACAACTCAACAAATGTCTTTTATTGGGACTCAGACCAGAAAAAAATTACTTTCATCTCGCCCTTGGTAACTTTACTCAAAGGCCAAGTAATATGAGAGAATCCCAACACAAACCTTCGATAAAAATTGGCAAAGCCCAAAAATATGTGAAGCTCAGGTAGAGTGGTCGGGGTTGGCCAATCTCGAATTACATGGATCTTAGGTGGATCCACATGCACGCCTTGCTTATCAATGATGTAACCCAGATATTGGACCCGACCCATGCCAAAGGTGCATTTCTCCAAGTTGTCACATAGTTTTGTTGCCGCGGGGTATGAAGGACTTGTTGAATGTGTTGCAAGTGCTCTTCCCAACTCTTGTTGAAGACGAGGATGTCATATAGATATACAACCATGAATGAGTTGGTAAAGGGTCGCAAGATATCATCCATCAGCCTCATAAAAGTTGCAGGGGAATTTTTCAACCCGGAAAGCATGACCAACCACTCAAAAAGGTCGTCCTTGGATTTGAGGGTGGTCTTCCATAGATCCATGGGTTTTATTAGAACCTGGTGATAGACATTAAATCAATCTTGCTGAAATACTTAGCCACTTTGATCTGGTCAAGAAGGCCATCAATTCATGGGATTAGATACCTATTCCTGAGAATGATTTTATTTAGTGCATGATATTGAATGCAGAGTCTCCAGGTCCCATCCTTCTTCTATACAAGTACAATCGAGCTCCCATAAGGTGAGGAACTTGGTCGGATGTACCCTTTTTGCAGCAATTGCTAGATCTACCTCTTGATTTGTGCATTTTCCAAAATAGAGAGGCAATATATCGGCCCATTGGATAGAGGAGATCTAGGAGTCAGATCGATCAAATGCTTGACCTAACAGTGTGAAGGTACCCCTGTGGGCGTGGAGAATATGTCCATGTATTCTTCCACGTCCTTATCCACCTGCTTCTGCTACATGGAGAAACCCTTCGCGGGGGCCACGGATGTGGCCACGATCTTCTCATTACTTTCAAATCAAATAAAAAAGAAAGAAAAAAATCTCAATCTGGGAGATGATCTTATTACATTACTTAGCATAAATCAAAGAAATGGTGGTAGGTGGGGCTACCTCTAGTACTCTGTAAAAATCACTACCCAAAGTTGTGATGCAGGAAAGTGTTCCCTCTACGGACAGAGGCAACCCCTCTAGCCCTTGAGTGGGTCTAGTCACAAACAAGCACAGATCAACAACAATTTTCCTTAAACAATCATAGTTGGAGGCCTACCTCAACTGGTGGTCGATGGAGTTCCGTTGCGCTACTCCAACTTCTGCTTCCTTTTCCCAAAGAGTGATCAACCTGAAACAATGCAAAGGAAATACAACAAAGCACGTAACCAACATACATCAATGATTTGTTTACTCACAAAGTCAAGAAGTCATGAGCTATCAAGTAAATTACATACAAGACATAGGAAAACATCATTTATTGTATTAATAATGAAAAAAGAGTAAGATTACAACCAAAGTCTTGATGTCGCAAGCCTTCTCAGAGGGATCCAGCCAGCATGTTCCTCAAGCATTCACTCTATGAAGATGGATCTCCCAAAATACAAGTCTCTCTCACTCATAAGTTTTACACAATGTCAAGGGCACTTCACAACCTTCCACAAGCTATTAACAATCCCACACTTATCACACTCACACCAGCTATCTACAAACACTAACAACACTTGCTCAATCCAAGAATTTTCCAAATATCCAACAACTAGCTGGTCATATCAAAGGTGAGTGTTTAAATAGGAGAAGGAACCTCCATGAAAGGTGGAAGAGTGAGCTTATCCCAAAGGAAGGTAGCACAATTGATGGAACTGCCATGCCAGAGAAGGAAGGGCGACACAAACTAGGCCAACAACCAGGTCTGGAGTCATCTGGAAGGCTGACCGTTGTAACAAATTCGCCCAATCTGGATCATCGCGGGGGCATAACTGAGCTATAGCACTGACATCGCTAGTCAGTAATATAGCTAGTCAGATCATCGCTAAATATTATAAGTAACCCCGCGTTGGAGCATAACATCGGACCATCGCGGGAATCAGGTGTACTTTCGCACTGGCAGCGCATCTGGACTATTTATGAGCGTCGTTCAGCGCGTTTATTTAGTCCATAGTCCCAATGAAGCAGATAACTTAGGGAAAGTGGGTCATTTGGCAACATCAGAGAACATTTGTCTAATGTGAGCATGTTTGACTTGGACACATGACACAGTAAGAGGGCTAGAGTGAAGACAATGACAAATTATTGTGTAACATATGCCCCTTAAAGTATGAAGCCCAAGAGAGTGGGAGGGGTGAAATGCTTTACGAAACGACTGAGCTAGAACACCATCTGGAAGAACTTGCACGCAAGTACGACTGATATCTCTGATATTGAATACATATAGTCTAGGCATGGACGCAACCATCCAAAAAACATAAGAACTAGGTCTGTGGTATGGACGCAGCCATCCAGCTAGTAAGACCATAGTAATAATAGAGGTATGGTCGCAGCCATCCATGAGGACTCAGGTATGAGCGCAGCCATCCATCAATGAGTCATGTAATGACGAACCAATCCACGCAGCCCCAACATATGTAATATGAGTTCGAGGTCTTGAACCCATCCGATCATAGTACAGATTCTACCATGCGAATAGATGTGCTGAGGTCGAGCATGATAGAAAGTCGCTTGATTACCGGTCAATGATGAAAACCATTAACAAACGTGAGAGAAACCACCAATAATGCCATTGGTTCTCAAGGTATTGTCCAGCACAATCCACGAAGTGTGAAGAAGGAGCTGAAGTCGAACACTCGTGGAATCACCCTATCGATGACTAATGGTGAAAGTCGATCGTCAGGTGCAAAGAACTTGCCAATGAGGCATGCAAGCTCTAAGGTACCAAAGGGGATCTCTAAATCAATCTCCTGGATAATGAGCTGATGTCGCATGAGACGATCCGTCGCAGGAGGGCCATAATGTTTCCCCCATCAACGACACGAGATAAGGAACAAGTGGTAGATGGTGAGACAGAGTATAAGAGGGGACAAAGGAAGTAAACTGCAGAAGGATTATACTCTTGAACATGTCGGCAACACGATTTCGGAGGGTGGCAGCATTCAGGTACCAAGGGATCAAAGGCTCAATGGAAACGGCGTGAAACAGATGGGATGAGTCTAAACGACAACCCAACCCACGGAAAGCCAAGTGACGATGTATGGATGTCCCAACCCGACATGAAGCAAAAGTGTCGATGTTCAAGAGTGACTAGTTGCCAATGATGATTTCCAAAATTTCCCCCACCATTGCTGGCGAGTACCCCAATTATTTTTGAAAACAAGCTTGAAGGCGATAGCATATGCTTGTAATATAAGTTCGATCGTCGTTCGAATCCAACCTAGTAACAGTTTAACGAGCCCCAGGAAGGAGAAGCTCGAGTCTCGTCATGGCGACGAGTCTAATGTCGTCAGGTTTTAACGAGTCCAACATAGGTAAAACTCAGAGTTTTTTTCATGTTTAGAGAGTTTGAAAAAGACACGGAAAAGAAAACTCCAAGGGGGTCCTTTTTCGTATATTTCTGTCTCTCGAGCCCAAAAAAGTATAAAACAATGCTCGAAAGAACCGCTCGATCATTACGACCGAGGAGTACTTTTCGTGATTAGTGATCCTGACCCGAAAAAGTAGAAAAGCGATCAGAATCACGCTGTTTTGTGACCAATAACGAGCTCGAAACAACAAAGGCTCGGCAATCTTTTCGTCTTTACACGGTCAGAAAAGAGCTTAAAGGCGACCGCCTCTTATTCATGTTTAACGAGTTAAAAGGGAAAACTCGGCAATCTTTTCGTCTTAAAACGATCGGAAAATAGCTTAAAGGAGACCTCCATTTTTATTCTCTCTAACGAGTCAAAAATAGAAAAATACTCGACAATCTTTTCATGTTTTACGAGTCAGAAAAGAGCTTAAAGGAGACTCGTCCTGGAGGAATGAGTGGTATAAATGGTAGCAACTAGTTCCGGCAATGGTGGAATTGCTCAAAACATGTAATGGTAAAGAGGCTGGCTAAGAAAACCACTCATCGTTGTGGTTCCTCAAGAAAGGAAAAACAACCAAGTGAAAGCATATGATCGGCCAAAGAGATGGTGGCAATGGAATGAAACAACCAAGGCAAAACTAGCAGAATTTAGCGGATAAAAACAACAGTCACGAGATGTAAATCAGGTATGGGTTCATTTTTACACAAGCTTGAGCCATGGAGAACTCTGCTTGGATTCGGTTTCATGTTTACACAAGCTTGAAACGAAAAACTATGCTTGTTATAAGATCGCATGCCCCCAGCATAACGATGCAAATCGAGGTAGATGCCCCCCAAGCTTCATTACATTCAACGAGGTGGATGGAATGAAGGTTCACTTTCAAGATCTTGGAAAGACTCGACTTGGATTTTATGATATCTTAAGCAAATACTCGATTTGGAAAGGGGAGTTGTTTCATTTTTTAATGAGGTTGACATAGTAAAAGAACTATCCTCATAACCCTTGTTTCATTTTTTAACGAGGTTGAGACAAGAACAAACTATCCTCGTAACCCTTGTTTCATTTTTTAACGAGGTTGAGACAAGAACAAACTATCCTCGTCTCTTGTTCATGGGCCTTATGAAAACATGGCTCCCAAGAGGCCTCCACGAGATGGGAGAACCACACTCTGGGAGGAATACATGTCATGAGGCACTAATGACAGATCAGGTTCCAATGCCCCCAGTACATGATGTACGAGACCATCTGCATGATCATCAACAGAGGCGGAGATGGAACGGGTAGCCACATAATTGACCTGGGGCAAAGAAGTGACTGCTTGCGAGCAAGAACCGATAGGGGATGACAGCTGCGCAGGAGGCACCGGGGGACTAAAGAACGATAATTGATCTATAGTCACCATTCTTCCATCGTGTGGAAAACAGGCCACATGGAAAAGTGAAGAGACGAGGGGCCCCATGGCATAAACATAGTCACGGCCAAGGAGAAGACTGAAATTCACACCTTGGACCACCATGACATCGATATAAACGGTTTTGCCCCCTAAAGCAACATGTAGCTTTGGGAGGATACCTACAGGTTGACAGGCTCCTCCGTCGAAGGCCAACAAATTCTGTGTGACCGGCACAAGCTGTGGGGAACCCAAAGCTTGCCAAGTAGTGGAAGGCATAAGACTGACAGACGCACCTTCATCCAGGACAATTCCAGGTATTGCCTTATCGTAAGCGTGTACTGTAATCTCGAAAGGCACATAGGATGGAAGGCAGAAAGCATTCAAATGACTCCAATCGAAGGAAACGACCATACTACTTGGTGGGGGAATCGTATGATTGCCCCCTTGCTCTACAGGAACCGAAAGAGGACCCTCTAAATCAGCCGAGACAGGAGAGCTGTTTTCGGACCCTGGAGAATCTGATGAGATGAGAAGAACATGGGCATGACGCTCTTCCGAAACAGAGTGTTCAACGGGTGGTGAACCTAAGTGGACACTCTCTCCGACCAATGATTGGTCTGGAACAGGCTTAGCACAGCCAAGCTCAGAAAGTGGAGGACGGACAAGAGAAGAATCTAAGTCAATCTCTTGGTCGACGGGGAGAGGGTCTGAAGAGAGCCTCTGATAACCAATGGGAAGTTGGGGTGAAGAAGCTGTAAGAGTTTCACAAACGGTGGAAGCTTTATCCATGAGCAGACAAAGGTGAAGGGGATGGTTGCCTTCACATAGTCTACAGGGGAATCGAATTTTCCCTTTCTTCTTACCGTTACCAGTTGATAGGGAAGCATCGTCATGAGCTTTAGAGGACGATGAGGGATGAGCTGGATCATGAGACCATACTTCTAAGATCCTAGGAATTCCAGGACAATCATGAAGAAGATGGTCACCCTTGCACAATTTACAAGGAAACTTAACCTTCCGCGAAGGAGCAGAAGGTGTTTCGAGTTGAGATGTACTTGGAGCAATAGCTGCGTAGGTGGCCTAACATTGATCGGACTTCTTATTCTTTTTCGTCTTCTTCTTCTTCTTCTTAGTCTCCTGGTTACTAGATGTGAAACTTTCACCAGGCGAAGGAGGAGAGGAGGAGGAAGAAACAGGGGAAGAAGGCGTAGGCTCAACCTTGGAATCAACATGTCATGGTTCGGACGAAGGAGACGGTGGAACAGGAGTCATGACACTCGGGACCACCGAGGTTGAAAACAACCATACGGGCAAACCGATGGTTAACGCAGGCAAAGACAATGTTGCCATATACGGAGCACCGGCATTTCAAAATGAGGGAAACAGACCAGGGTTTCCATTTGGCAGAAAACCTTGGCCGGTAGACTCGGGGAACGTTGCCATCAAGAATGAGAAAGAACCCTAATCAAGCTAACGTAAACAAGGTCTAACAGGGTAAATGTGAATCGTGGCTGAATAAATTTTAAGACACAGGAACAGAACTTGACCTTTTCATGTTTCAAGAGTCGAGAAAAGGACTAAAAGGTGACTCTATCTCTTTCGAGGTTTAATGAGCGTGAAAGGACAAGTGCTCAGATGGACCTTTTCGTTTAGGGAGTCTGAAAAGGAACAAAAGTGACTACTCTGGAGAACTAGGCAAAAGGTTTACCAGACAAGCCCGTTAAACTGCATATACACCTTGGCAGTCATATGAAAACCAAGGACTTTCCGTACGACAGTCGATCTTCCCGAATGCTGTGTTCGGTGCGTTACAGTTTGCAAGGCGGCAGACATGGCTTCCTAGGGATATAGGATGATAACCTAGTAGGGTCACCCAACATATACTCGATGGTATATGGGAGCACAATTCTGTACTAGACCACTATTGAGTCACAGGAGGAGGAATCACCCAACCTTGAGTGAAACAAAAGTGACTAGGTTTAACAACGTCGGAGCACGTCTCTAGCCTAGACCTCTATATAAGTGATGAGCGTCATGTTCCAATGCGTTGTTAGGTTTATTCAGTTCATTTTAAGGTTGATCTTGAATTATGTTTCAGTTTTCAGGCCCTACCGTATGTATACAACAAATCCTAGGATGCAGCTAGAATGAGTAAAGCATCTTTCATTTCGATGAACTCCTACTTACAGAAAGGTAGAGAGTTCATTCCCAAACCAAGACAAGCGAATGCAAACACTAAGAAACACCATGCATCACTACACTAATCTCACGATGCATTGATGCTACTAATGAAAGATTTAAAATTCGCTTTTCAATTTCTCAAACATGAAAATTCGTAATGCAAATGTACTTTCACTTTCGTATGCTAGATGAATGCAAACTTTTGATTATTATTTTTTTTTTTAATTTAAAGAGACAAACAAGCAAGTGTGAACTGATCAATCCAAACAATTGTGATCTATGCTTGGTAGTGAAGAAATTGAATCAACATAAAAAATTGGTTGAATAATCGACACTAAAAATCAACCAGCATGAAAACAAGCAGTGAAAAAGCCTTAAGCAAATCAATAAGAGGGTTGTGGACGAACCTTGAATAGACAAGTAACCAAAGCAAACGGTTTCTAGACGAAAATTCTAAAGGGCTAGGTCACATGGTCCAAAAAGCACAAGACTCACTCAATGAAATCAAAGAGACAATACCCTAACCAAAAGCAATTAAAACAAGCTAATGAGAGACAAGGAACAATAGGGGATAAGCAAGATTGATGAATTCAGGAGGTAAAAAGTAGTAAAAACAACTTTACAGGAATCATCGCAAGTTGTACACTGACAACCCGAGATGTCATCGCGAGTTTAGGTACCATCGCAAGTGATGGACAGACAACTAGAGATTTCAGCGCAAGTTTTACACAGACAACCCGAGATGATCGCGGAAAAACACCTATTTTCCGCGATGATGCGATTTCAAGAGTAGTCACGGGAATTAAACTAGTAACCCGAGATCATCGCGGGTGCAAAGCTATAAAGTTGAGATGACATCGCGATTGTTAGGCTTTTTCCCGCGATGATGCAAAAAGCAATGACAAATGAACAAAAACTCCTGAACCAAAACCAGTCAACCCTTCAATCAAATAGAGGTATTTCCCAAATCAACCCAGGAAACTCAAAAGACTGGTAACCAATCCCCAAAACTTCAAAAGAAACCAAATCAAAAATCAAGACAAGAGTAAACAAGAAAAGAACAAAGGCCAAAGCAATCCCCAGCCGAGTCGCCAATTTGTGATGCAGGAAAGTGTTCCCTCTGCGGACAGAGGCAACCCCTCTAGCCCTAGAGTGGGTCTAGTCACAAACAAGGACAGATCAACAACAATTTTCCTTAAACAATCATAGTTGGAGGCCTACCTCAACCGGTGGTCGATGGAGTTCCGTTGCGCTGCTCCAGCTTCCGCTTCCTTCTCCCAGAGAGTGATCAACCTGAAACAATGCAAAGGAAATACAACAAAGCACGTAACCAGCATACAACGATGATTTGTTTACTCACAAAGTCAAGAAGTCATGAGCTATCAAGTAAATTACATACAAGACATAGGAAAAAATCATTGATTGTATTAATAATGAAATAAGAGTAAGATTACAACCAAAGTCTTGACGTCGCAAGCCTTCTTAGAGGGATCCAGCCAGCATGTTCCTCAAGCATTCACTCTATGAAGATGGATCTCCCAACATACAAGTCTCTCTCACTCATAAGTTTTACACAATGTCAAGGGCACTTCACAACCTTCCACAAGCTATTAACAATCCCACACTTATCACACTCACACCAGCTATCTACAAACACTAACAGCACTTGCTCAATCCAAGAATTTTCCAACTATCCAACAACTAGCTGGTCATATCAAAGGTGAGTGTTTAAATAGGATAAGGAGCCTCCATGAAAGGTGGAAGAGTGAGCTTATCCCAAAGGAAGGTAGCACAAGTGATGGAACTGCCATGCCAGAGAAGGAAGGGTGACACAAACTAGGCCAACAACCAGGTCTGGAGTCATCTGGAAGGCCGACTGTTGTAACAAATTCACCCAATCTAGATCATCGCGGGGGCATAACTGAGGTATAGCGCTGACATCGCTAGTCAGTAATGTAGCTAGTCAGATCATCGCTAAAGATTATAAGTAACCCTGCGCTGGAGCATAAAATCGGACCATCGCGGGAATCAAGTGTACTTCCGCGCTGGCAGCGCATCTGGACTATTTATGAGCGTCGTTCAGCACGTTTATTTAGTCCATAGTCGCGATGAAGCAGATAACTTAGGGAAAGTGGGTCATTTGGCAACATCAGAGAACATTTGTCTAATGTGAGCATGTTTGACTTGGACACATGACACAGTAGGAGGACGGGAGTGAAGACAGTGACAAATTACTGTGTAACAGATGCCCCTTAAAGTATGAAGCCCGAGAGAGTGGGAGGGGTGAAATGCTTTATGAAACGACTGAGCTGGAATGCCATCTGGAAGAACCTGCACGCAAGTACAACTAATATCTCTGATAGTGAATACATATAGTCTAGGCATGGAAGCAGCGATCCAAAAAACATAAGAACTAGGTCTGTGGTATGGACGTAGCCATCCAGCTAGTAAGACCATAGTAATAATAGAGGTATGGTCGCAGTCATCCATGAGGACTCAGGTATGGGCGCAGCCATCCATCAATGAGTCATGTAATCACGAACCAATACACGCAGCCCGAACATATGTAATCTGAGTTCGGGGTCTTGAACCCATCCGATCATAGTACAAATTCTACCATGCGAATAGATGTGCTGAGGTCGAGCATGATAGAAAGTCGCTTGATTACCCGTCAATGATGAAAACCGTTAACAAGCGCGAGAGAAACCACCAATAATGCCAATGGTTCTCAAGGTATTGTCCAGCACAATCCACGAAGTGTGAAGAAGGAGCTGAAGTCGAACACTCGTGGAATCACCCAATCGACGACTAATGGTGAAAGTCGATCGTCAGGTGCGAAGAACTTGCCATTGAGGCATGCAAGCTCTAAGGTACCAAAGGGGATCTCTAGATCAATCTCCTGGATAATGAGCTGATGTCGACAGGAGGCAATCCGTCGGAGGAAGGCCATAATGTTTCCCCCATCAACGACTCGAGATAAGCAACAAGTGGTTGATGGTGAGACAGAGTATCAGAGGGGACAAAGGAAGTAAATTGCAGAAGGATTATACTCTTGAACATGTCATCGACACGATTCCGAAGGGTGGCAGCATTCAGGTACCAAGGGATCAGAGGCTCGATGGAAAAAACGTGAAACAGATGGGATGAGGCTAAACGACAACCCAACCCGCAGAAAGCCAAGTGATGATGTATGGATGTCCCAACCCGACAAGAAGCAAAAGTGTCGACGTTCAAGAGTGACTAGCTGCCAATGATCATTTCCAAATTTCCCCCACCATTGCTGGCGAATACCCCAATTATTTTTGAAAACAAGCTTGAAGGGGATAGCATATGCTTGTAATATAAGTTCGATCATCGGTCGAATCCAACCTAGTAACAGTTTAATGAGCCCTAGGAAGGAGAAGCTCGAGTCTCGTCATGGCGACGAGTCCAATGTCGTCAGGTTTTAATGAGTCCGACATAGGTAAAACTCGGAGTCTTTTTCATGTTTAGAGAGTTTGAAAAAGACACGGAAAAGAAAACTCCAAGTGGGTCCTTTTTCGTAGATTTGTGTCTCTCGAGCCTGAAAAAGTATAAAACAATGCTCGAAAGAACCGCCCGATCATTACGACGGAGGAGTACTTTTTGTGATTAGTGATCCTGACCCAAAAAAGTAGAAAAGCGATCAGAATCACGTCGTTTTGTGACCAATAACGAGCTCGAAACAACAAAGGCTCGACAATCTTTTCGTCTTTACACGATCAGAAAAGAGCTTAAAGACGACCGCCTCTTATTCATGTTTAACGAGTTAAAAGGGAAAACTCGGCAATCTTTTCATCTTTAAACGGTCGGAAAAGAGCTTAAAGGAGACCTCCATTTTTATTCTCTTTAACGATTCAAAAAGGGAAAAATACTCGGCAATCTTTTCATGTTTTACGAGTCAGAAAAGAGCTTAAAGGAGACTCGTCCTGGAGGAACGAGTGGTATAAAGGATAGCAACTGGTTCTGGCAATGGTGGAATTGCTCAAAACATGTAATGGTCAAGAGGCCGGCTAAGAAAACCACTCATCGTTGCGGTTCCTCAAGAAAGGAAAAACAACCAATTGAAAGCATATGATTGGCCAAAGAGATGGTGGCAATGGAATGAAACAACCAAGGCTCATCTAGCAGAATTTAGCGAATAAAAACAACAGTCACAAGATGTAAATTGGGTATGAGTTCATTTTTACACAATCTTGAACCATGGAGAACTCTTCTTGGATTCGGTTTCATGTTTACACAAGCTTGAAATGAAAAACTATGCTTGTTATAAGATCGCATGCCCCCAGCATAACGATGCAAATCGAGTTAGATGCCCCCCAAGCTTCATTGCATTCAACGAAGTGGATGGAATGAAGGTTCACTTTCGAGATCTTGGAAAGACTCGACTTGTATTTTACGATATCTTAAGCAAAGACTCGATTTGGAAAGGGGAGTTGTTTCATTTTTTAATGAGGTTGACATAGTAAAAGAACTATCCTCATAACCCTTGTTTCATTTTTTAACGAGGTTGAGACAAGAACAAACTATCCTCGTAACCCTTGTTTCATTTTTTAACGAGGTTGAGACAAGAACAAACTATCCTCGTCTCTTGTTCATGGGCCTTATGAAAACATGGCTCCCAAGAGGCCTCCGCGAGATGGGAGAACCACACTCTGGGAGGAATACATGTCATGAGGCACTAATGACAGATCAGGTTCCAATGCCCCCAGTACATGATGTACGAGACCATCTGCATGATCATTAGCAGAGGCGGAGACGGAACGTGTAGCCAAATAATTGACCTGGGCAAAGAAGTGACTGCTTGCGAGCAAGAACCGATAGGGGATGACAGCTGCGCAGGAGGCACCGGGGGACTAAAGAACGATAATTGATCTATGGTCACCATTCTTCCATCGTGTGGAAAACAGGCCACAAGGAAAAGTTAAGAGACGAGGGCCCCCATGGCATAAACATAGTCACGGCCAAGGAGAAGACTGAAATTCGCACCTTGGACCACCATGACATCGATATAAACGGTTTTTCCCCCCAAAGCAACAGGTATCTTTGGGAGGATACCTACAGGTTGACAGGCTCCTCCGTCGAAGGCCAACAGATTCTGTGTGATTGGCACAAGCTGTGGGGAACCCAAAGCTTGCCAAGTAGTGGAAGGCATAAGACTGACAGACGCACCTTCATCCAGGACAGTTCCAGGTACTGCCTTATCTTAGGCGTGTACTGTAATCTCGAAAGGCACATAGGATGGAAGGCGGAAAGCATTCAAATGACTCTAATCGAAGGAAACAACCAGACTACTTGGTGGGGGAATCGTATGATTGCCCCCTTGCTCTACGGAGAACTGAAAGAGGACCCTCTAGATCAGCCGTGATAGGAGAGCCGTTTTCGGACCCTGGAGAATCTGATGAGATAAGAAGAACATGGGCATGACGCTCTTCCGAAACACAGTGTTCAACAGGTGGTGAACCTAAGTGGACACTCTCTCCGACCAATGATTGGTCTGGAACAGGCTTAGCACAGCCAGGCTCGGAAAGAGGAGGACGGACAAGAGAAGAATCTAAGTCAATCTCTTGGTCAATGGGGAGAGAGTCTGAAGAGAGCCTTTGATAACCAAACGGAAGTTGGGGTGAAGAAGCTGTAAGACTTTCCAAAACGGTGGAAGCTTTATCCATGCGCGGACAAAGGTGAAGGGAATGGTTGCCTTCACATAGTCTACAGGGGAATCGAATTTTCCCTTTCTTCTTACCGTTACCAGTTGATAGGGAAGCATCGTCATGAGCTTCAGAGGACAATGAGGGATGAGTTGGATCATGAGACCATACTTCTAAGATCCTAGGAATGCTAGGACAATCACGAAGAAGATGTTCACCCTTGCAAAATTACAAGGAAACTTAACCTTCCGCGAAGGAGCAGAAGGTGTTTCGAGTTGAGATGTACTTGGAGCAGTAGCTGCACAGGTGGCCTCACATTGATTGAACTTCTTCTTCTTTTTCATCTTCTTCTTCTTCTTCTTAGTCTCCTGGTTACTAGATGTGAAACTTTCACCAGGCGAAGGAGGAGAGGAGGAGGAAGAAACAGGGAAGAAGGCGTAGGCTCAACCTTGGAATCAACATGTCATGGTTCGGACGAAGGAGACGGTGGAACAGGAGTCATGACACTCGGGACCACCGAGGTTGAAAACAACCATACGGGCAAACCGATGGTTAACCCAGGCAAAGACAATGTTGCCATATATGGAGCACCGGCATTTCCAAATGAGGGAAACAGACCAGGGTTTCCATCTGGCGGAAAACCTTGGCCGTTAGACTCGGGGAAAGTTGTCATCGAGAACGAGAAAGAACCCTACTAAAGCTAACGTAAACAAGGTATAACAGGGTAAATGTGAATCGTGGCCGAATAAATTTTAAGACACAGGAACAGAACTTGACCTTTTCATGTTTCAAGAGTCGAGAAAAGGACTAAAAGGTGACTCTATCTCTTTCGAGGTTTAATGAGCCTGAAAGGACAAGTGCTCAGATGGACCTTTTCGTTTAGGGAGTCTGAAAAGGAATGAAAGTGACTACTTTGGAGAACTAGGCAAAAAGTTTACCAGAAAAGCCCGTAAAATTGCATATACACCTTGGTAGTCATATGAAAACCAAGGACTTTCTGTACGCAGTCGATCTTCCCGAATGCTGTGTTTGGTGCGTTACGGTTTGCAAGGCGACAGACACGGCTTCCTAGGGATATAGGATGATAACCTAGTGGGGTCTCCCAACATATACTCGATAGTACATGGGAGCACGATTCTATACTAGACCACTATTGAGTCACAGAAGGAGGAATCACCCAACCTTGAGTGAAACAAAAGTGACTAGGTTTAACGACGCCGGAGCACGTCTCTAGCCTAGACCTCTATATAAGTGATGAGTGTTATGTTCCAATGCATTGTTAGGTTTATTCAGTTCATTTTAAGGTTGACCTTGAATTATATTTCAGTTTTTAGGCCCTACCGTATGTATACAACAAATCCTAGGACACAGCTAGAATCAGTAAAGCATCTTTCATTTCGATGAACTCCTACTTACAGAAAGGTAGAGAGTTCATTCCCAAACCAAGACAAGCGAATGAAAACACTAAGAAACACAATGCATCAATACACTAATCTCACAATGCATTGATACTACTAATGAAAGATTTAAAATTCGCTTTTCAATTTCTCAAACATGAAAATTCGTAATGCAAATGTACTTTCACTTTCATATGCTAAATGAATGCAAACTTTTGATTTTTTTTTTTTTGAATTTAAAGGGACAAACAAGCAAGTGTGAACTGATCAATCCAAACAATTATGATCTATGCTTGGCAGTGAAGAAATTGAATCAACATAAAAAATTGGTTGAATGATCGACACTAAAAATCAACCAGCAAGAAAACAAGCAGTGAAAAAGCCTCAAGCAAATCAATAAGAGGGTTGTGGACGAATCTTGAACAGACAAGTAACCCATGCAAACGGTTTCTCGACGAAACTTCTAAAGGGCTAGGTCACATGGTCCAAAAAGCACAAGACTCACTCAATGAAATCAAAGAGACAGTAACCTAACCAAAAGTAATTAAAACAAGCTAATGAGAGACAAGAAACAATAGGGGATAAGCAAGATTGATGAATTCAGGAGGTAAAAAGTTGTAAAAACAACTTTACATGAATCATCGCAAGTTGTACACTGACAACCCTAGATGTCATCGCGAGTTTAGGTACCATCGCAAGTGATGGACAGACAACTAGAGATTTCAGCGCAAGTTTTACACAGACAACCCGAGATGATCGCGAAAAAACACCTATTTTCCGCGATGATGCGATTTCAAGAGTCGTTGCGGGAATTAAACTAGCAACTCGAGATCATCGCGGGTGCAAAGCTATAAAGTTGAGATGACATCGCGACTGTTAGGCTTTTTCCCGCGATGATGCAAAAAACAATGACAAATGAACAAAAACTCCCGAACCAAAACCAATTAACCCTTCAATCAAATAGAGGTATTTCCCAGATCAACCCAGGAAACTCAAAAGACTGGTAACCAATCCCCAAAACTTCAAAAGAGACCAAATCAAAAATCAAGACAAGAGTAAACAAGAAAAGAACAAAGGCCAAAGCAATCCCCAGCCGAGTTGCCAATTTGTGATGCAAGAAAGTGTTCCCTCTGCGGACAGAGGCAACCCCTCTAGCCCTAGAGTGGGTCTAGTCACAAACAAGGACAGATCAACAACAATTTTCCTTAAACAATCATAGTTGGAGGCCTACCTCAACCGGTGGTCGATGGAGTTTCGTTGCACTGCTCCAGCTTCCGCTTCCTTCTCCCAAAGAGTGATCAACCTGAAACAATGCAAAGGAAATACAACAAAGCACGTAACCAGCATACAACAATGATTTGTTTACTCACAAAGTCAAGAATTCATGAGCTATCAAGTAAATTAAATACAAGACATAGGAAAACATCATTGATTGTATTAATAATGAAATAAGAGTAAGATTACAACCAAAGTCTTGACGTCGCAAGCCTTCTTAGAGGGATCCACCAACATGTTCCTCAAGCATTCACTCTATGAAGATGGATCTCCCAACATACAAGTCTCTCTCACTCATAAGTTTTACACAATGTCAAGGGCACTTCACAACCTTCCACAAGCTATTAACAATCCCACACTTATCACACTCACACCAACTATCTACAAATACTAACAACACTTGCTCAATCCAAGAACTTTCCAACTATCCAACAACTAGCTGGTCATATCAAAGGTGAGTGTTTAAATAGGAGAAGGAGCTTCCATGAAAGGTGGAAGAGTGAGCTTATCCCAAAGGAAGGTAGCACAATTGATGGAACTGCCATGCCAGAGAAGGAAGGGCGACACAAACTAGGCCAACAACCAGGTCTGGAGTCATCTAGAAGGCTGGCTGTTGTAACAAATCCGCCCAATCTGGATCATCGCGGGGGCATAACTGAGCTATAGCACTGACATCGCTAGTCAGTAATGTAGCTAGTCAGATCATCGCTAAAGATTATAAGTAACCCCGCACTGGAGCATTAAAATTGGACCATCGCGGGAATCAGTTGTACTTCCGCGCTGGCAGTGCATCTGGACTATTTATGAGCGTCGTTCAGCGCGTTTATTTAGTCCATAGTCGCGATGAAGCAGATAACTTAAGGAAAGTGGGTCATTTGGCAACATCACAGAACATTTGTCTAATGTGAGCATGTTTTACTTGGACACATGACACAGTAGGAGGACTGGAGTGAAGATAGTGACAAATTACTGTGTAACAAAAGTAATAACAACAGTGCAAGGCCTTGACACATTCACAGCATGACACTTCCACAAGTATGGTTGGCCTAATAATACATCACAAGCTTCAAGAGGAGCAACATCACACGATACTTCATCCGTGAAGAGCTTGATGTTGTAGAGAAGGAAACACTACTTGTTAACGTGGACATCTCTTCCTTGGTGAAGCCACCAAATGGTGTACGGATTTAGGTGTGGTGTGGTCAGTATGCCCAACCGCTTCATGACCTCTGCTAAAATGAGGTTATTTTGGCTCCCGTTGTCGATAATGAATTGCAGCGATGAATCCTTCACATACATGTGGAAGTGGAAGAGACACTCCCCCTCCTCTAGATCTTCAAGATCAATATTATGGATCTTGGTGGTGGCAATAGTGGCGCTAGGCTCCGCATCAATAATCTGCTTCCCTTTTTCATTCACCTTATCAGGTTCTGAATCAGATTCAGAACATACATTTGAATTTGAAGCCTTCAGCTCAACCACCAGTGATTGCTTACCTCAAAAATCATTTGTGTTTTGATTCAATCTCTTATGGAACTCACACCATTTTCTAGTTTCCTTCTTTATATTTGTGGTGTTTTTCTTTGATTTCGGTTTCGACATGTTGTCTTGGGTCACCCTTCCTTGGCTTTGTCTTTTGTTTTGCAGTTTGGGGGTGCCTTTCCCTTGCTTTAGATCCAAAGTATCACTTCTTCTATTTAACTTTTTGCTCGATCTTGACAGCACATCGATAGGCGGTGCCAAGCATGACGATGTCTAGGAACTCCATCTTGTCCTAGATGTATTTGTGTAGAAATTCATAGCACTTGAGTACCATATGCCACTCAGAATCCTTGATATCCAACTTCGTGTGAAGGTTATGAAAAATATTTGTGAAATTTGGCACGTCTTGGTCCATTCCCTGTCGTAGTGTGGTCTGTTTTATGTACTTATCTTCATAGCTCCTGACAAGGTAATATTGTTCCTTTATGGTGTCTCAGAAGGAATTATAAGTGGGTGTAGTTGAAAATAGTGAGGGTTCCCTTTCGTCCCTCTGCACAGAGTAGGTTTCCCACCAATCCTTCATATGGCGGGTGGCTTTTAAGTGTGCAAAAGTAATATTTTCCCTATTGGAAAAATCATGAACCGAAAAATATCCTTCTAACATATTTAACCATTTACTTATGGCATATGCATCTATCTGGCCTTAAAATATGGGAATGTCAAAGTTGAATTGTACCTTAAAGGGAGTGGCTCCTCCAGGGTGGTTGTTGGATGAAGATGCGTCACCTGTGGGCATCCACCAAAGAATTTGGGAAACGTTGTCCATCATCTCTTTCCTTTTTCACTCAAGGGCTTCTCTGAGAAATATTTTGAAAGGATATCCTACTCCCTCATCTTTCTTTTCTTCTACCATGAGAGGTCATTGGGGTTAGGGAGGTTGGTATTGCAAAGGTTCAACCAATTCAAGCCCTAACTCCTTATACCATAACCTCGTTGGGGACATGCACTAGAAAAATAGAGAAAGAGCAGACCAATATGATACCACTAATCTATATTTATGCAGGAATGAAATTAAATATGGATATAAATAGAAACACAAAGCTACAGTGAAAATAGAACTTTAATTAATTAATAAGAAAGTAGTGAAAATTGTTTACATGCAGAAAGGAAATAAACTAGCTCAAGCGATGGTAGCTTATCTCTAAAAAGGAATTTGGCACCTACATGCCTTGTGAACAATGTTACAACAAGGCTCGAATACCTGTTTATTATTGAGAAATAATGGAAAACCCTAAACATCCAAAAATCTAACCCTAGGAGATGAAGCACCAAATGTTTGTGGGCCTCGTCGAGGTAAATTGGTACATTAACTTCCCGGGTCATAACTTTTGCAAAGGATCTTCGTTTGACACATATGATACCTCGCTAGAAATATCTATTCGAGGAATACAACATTTGATTACAAACACTTTCCACAAGCTACTAGTTTTCCCATTTTCCAAAAAACATCGTTTAGGGCCTAAAAATGGATCCGGAAGTTAAAGACATGAAAAAACTCTAAACAATAGTAAATTGTGCTACAATTAAGGAAACTGAAAGAACAAATCGTGATGGTCCAAGTGGAATATGTGTGTGGCCACCCATATCCATCTGGATCAATCCTCCCCCCTTAGGAAGCAATGGTCCCCATTACGTTGAGTGCCTCCATGAGATTGGCAAACTTTTGTTGAACTTGGTCCCTGATGAGCCACTTGCCTTGGTGCAGGAGTTGGCCAACTTTGACAACCCGATACAGTTGGATCTTCTGCTAGAAAGTGTTCTTGATTTATGTTTCCATGATCCAATTAGTTGTGGCATGTTCCATGTAGTCTGGATTTAGCTCTATTAGTGTGAGTTGTTCTGCAATGTCTGATGTGTTCAGTAATTGTGGAAGGTAAAGTTGAAGGCAATACACATTGAACATTGGGTGCAGGTCAAGGAATGGTGGAATGTTGAGGTCAAAATCATTGTCTCCCGTAGCCTTGGTAATGGTGTAAGGCCCACCATATCAAAGTGCTATAAGCTTACGATGGGATCCAGCGAGGCGTTCTCTCTGCAAATGTAACCAAACTTTGTCACCCACCAGAAACTTATGGGGCACCCAATGCTGATCATGCCATTGTTTGTATCTGGCATTGCATTTATCCATGATGTTGTGAACTCACTGGCGAATGTGTTGAATGTGCTAAATAGACATGGTGGCTTTATCAGCTTCAGGTTGAACATGGGCAAGTTCTTCCTATGTAGTTGAAAAAGGTAGTGCAACATCAAGGGGACAAAATGGTTGAAATCCCAGGCCCACTTCAAAAGGGTTGTGGCCATTCGAGCTATGGATAGTTCTGTTATAGATATGTTGCACATAGGGAAGACTCTCATCCCATATCTGTGGATGCTTATATTTTCACATGCATAGTATGTTGCACAATCATCCTGTTGATGACCTTTATCTGTCCATCAGTATGGGGGTAGAATATAATCGACTTGGTGGGCTTGGTGTCCAACAATGACAAAAGTCTGGACCAAAATATACTTAGGAACCTACTATCACGATATCTTACAATGGTCTGCAAGATCCAAAAATGGACCCATACTCTGTAATAGTTGTGTTGCGAATAGGGAAGACAGTTATACATGTGTGCATGTGCACATTTCATCATGTTGACGACCCTTTGTCTGGACATCATATACGGGGGTGGAATGCAGTCGACTTGGTGATCTTGGTGTCCAA